>CAJQUN010000045.1:3002090-3405864 GCA_907163345.1 Haberlea rhodopensis | reverse complement strand
CCCTCTATAACGTTTTCATCCAACGGTCTCTTTGCGCATACTTTTGCTATAAATACCCTGTCTTTTTCACTCATTTCATCTTTTGTTTTAGTTGTGCAGAAAGCTCGGACCCGACCTCTTTCTCTTTTCTTTTCGCTCATTAGGTAAGATCTGTTATTTATCTTGTTCCCTTTCATCTTTTACTCTGAAAAATTTAAAAGACCCTCTATTTAGTCATTATGTCATCTGATAATGGTTCTACTACTACCTCTTCTACTTCGGTGTTTGTGTATAGGGAAATTTGATCGTTATGAATCTTCTGAAGATTCATTTTCCCCTCTCAGTACCTCCCTCCCGAGGTGAGGTCGGACGCCTTCCTCCTACTGAGGACCCGACCTTAACCACAATTCAGGTCGGGGAAACAGTAGATTCTTGAAGTAGAGATTCCTCCTTGGTATTCTCCATTATCGTTCTGGCCTTAACGTTCGGCTGAAAATCCGCACCTTAAGCCATCTTTCCGATGATTATGATATCATCATTCCTTCTCCTGAGGATCGACCTCACGAGGCCCCCTCTTATTACTACACTTTTTATCTTGATCAGATTGAAGGGGGGCTTCGATTCCCCATTGTTAGTTCCGGACCTTATCGATGAGATTTTAAAGATGACAAAACAGTTCAGACGGATCGATAGAAATCAGATTGACCAGATCAATCGGACTCAACAGAGCAAGATGGCAAAGCATTTCAGACCGGATCGATGGAAATTAGGCATACCAGATCGATCGGACATATCAGAGCAAACTGATAAAGAATAGTACATATCAGACCGGATCGATGGATTCCAGAATGACAAGATCGATGCTTCAGATCGATCTCAACCTTTATCAGATCAGAGCAGTCAAGGATACATAAAGGATGGTTTCTCAGTCCGAATCATCAACGGATATTTATTGCAGCATTTAATGCTGCAATTAATGCTACAAAGGACCAAAGACTGAAGATTGCCATAATAAGGTAAGAAGACAAAAGAGCTTACCTGACGGTCGCCGAAAGCATATACCAGAACGGCAAGTATCCTGAAGAAGAAGACTGTAGCTTTTTCAGAGTCTAAAAAGAGTCATAGCTGCACAATAAGGGAAACAATGCCGTTGCCACCTTCAACTATAAAAGGATGCAACTAACAGATGCAAAAGACTCTCGACTCTACAATTCACGCTGATCATTGAAAAGATACAAGAAAGCTAAACAAGCACACGCTTACAAAGTACAGAAGCTTTCGAGCTGAAGTTATTCATTTAACGCGCAATTACTTTGGTAACATTTGATCATTGTAGGATCACTGTGCACATTGTGTATTGAAAAATAGAAGTGAGCAACATATTGTAACTGTCAGACAGAGTGTGTCTGAGCAGGTTGAGTGACTAGGAGTTTCAGACTGGTAGTGAGGTAAATCCAGCCTGAATCGGGTTTGTACAACAGGATTGTATAAATCAAAGTCTTCTAGTATAAACCTTCCTTAATTGCGAAGAAGGGGAGACGTAGAAGGATTACACCACCTTCGAACTTCAGAAACATATCCTGTGTCTTATCATTCTGCACTTAGCCATCGAGCTGTTTCTTACTTTACAAGAGCAGACCGTTTCCGCACTTATTTATTAGTGTGTCTGTTCTGTTCAAGAGTTGATTAAGTAACAGATTTCCTTCACTAATCAGAAAGAAATCACAATGGGTAATTTTGTAAGGAGTGTTCATTCACCCCCCCCCCCCCCCCTCTAAACACTCCGGACCAATCCTAACAAGTGGTATCAGAGCAGGTCATCTTTAATCAGCACAAAGAATATTAAGCTGATGCATCATTCAACAAAATCCCCATGTTCTCAAAAGAAGATTTGATGACTGGAGAATCAGAATGCAAGCTCACCTGGCAGCTCAGGATGACGACATGGTGGTTCGTCATCACCGATGGACCAATGAAGATCCTACAAAATAAATACAGCAGTCGCCACTACCAGTGGAGAACCACAACTGGTAGAAAAAGACAGTTCCCTCTGGACGAATGAGGATAGAAAGAAAGCAAACCTCGACAATGTGGCCAAAGACATCTTGTTCAAAACTTTGGACAAGAACATGTTCAGCAAAATCAAAATGTGCTCTACTGCCAAAGAAATTTGGGAGAAGATAGCACAGCTATGTGAAGGCAACGACCAGACCAAAGAAAACAAGTTAACTGTGGCTCTTCAAAGATTTGAGAGCATAAAGATGAAAAGTGGTGAAACTCTAAATGAGTTTGATGAAAGAGTCACCAGCATCATAAATGAACTGAATGGTCTGGGGAAGGAATATTCTAACAGAGAGATCGCTCTGAAAGTAATGAGAGCTCTGCCAAAGGAATGGGATTGTAAAGACCATTGCCATGAGGGAATCAAAAGACCTTAACAAGGTTGAACTTCATGATCTGTTTGCAGACCTCAAGGCCTATGAGTTTGAACTAATAAGCAGAGGTGAAGCAGAGCCATTCATCTCTCAACCCAACAAGGCCCTGGCAGCCATCCAGACCAGATCGCTTCAACATCAGACCGATCTGCTGAACAGATGAGTAACGATGCTATGTCATTATTTATAAAGAAATTCGGTAAATTTATGTCTAAAATAAGAGGAACTTCAAACCCTCTCACAGTATAAATCAAGAAAAGATTGATACTGTTAACGATCAGGCTTGCTACAACTGTGGGTAAGACCGGACACTTTATGCAGATGCACCAGACCGAAGAAAGAAGAAAGGAAAGAGAAGCATCGTGATGATAGAAAGAAGAAGCACCACAAAGACCGCAAGAATCATGGAAAATCCCAAAAGTCTTAGTTGCTGAGGAAGGAAACAGCAAATGGGCTCAGACTGATTCCGATTCAGACAGCTCTGAATATTCTTCCAGCGAAAGCGAAGAAGAGGTTTCAATGTCTGATGGCAGATGAAGAAATGAGTCAGACAGATGAGGTATTTGAATTTGAATCAAATGATTTTACACGAGAAGAGCTCATGTCCGCACTGCCAAGACATGGCAAATGATTATAGGATCTTAGCTGAATCATTTGAGAAGAATAAAGCCAAATCAGTACTCAAATGGATGAGCACAACAAACCAAGCTGCTCTGAGCAGGGTGAGTGCAAAATCTCCAGATCGAGCTGAATAAGCTGAAAATCTCTTATGATCAGCTCCATGAAGAAATAAGAGGAATTAGCACACAAAATGCTAAGCTCTCACATATATTCAAAACATGGACAAAATCCAGAACATCATTGGAAGAATTACAAGAAGCTCAAAGAAATGTCGGTGATTTCACCGGCATAGGCTTTGACACCAAAGAATGCACCAAAGATGAGTTGAGCTGTTGCTGGTAAAGAATCAAGTCAAACAAATGGACATTTGTTAAATCCAGCACAGTATATGAAACTGAAGCACCTAAGATTCAAACAGGAGTCTCTTACGTAAATCAAAATTTGAGAAAAGGGATGGTTATGTCGACCAAGCCAACGATAAGGCACCAGCAAGATTTGCGTTTGTGAGACCAAATTCAAAAATGCAAGATCGAAGGCAAGGAAGACAATACAATTACTATAACTCAAAACCGATTCAACGAAGATATAGACTACCTTATGAAAATCAAAGGTTTTCACAGCGCACACATTATCACACACAACATCGAAACAGACCAGCACATAGCACACCCTACACACACAAGCCACTAAAGCTGATACAGGTGTGGGTTCCCAAAGGGCTAATCCGTTCTGGACCCAAATAGGATTGGGTACCAACAATAAATATGTGTGATGACAGGTACAGAAGAATCTCGCATCAGATTGGTACTTGGACAGCGGGTGCTCTCGTCACATGACTGGAAACATCAAGCTGCTGTCTGAAGTCACAGAATGCACTGGACCCAAAATCATCTTCGGAGATAACTCAAAGGGTAAGACCGTGGGCAAGGGTAAGATTGTCCATGGTAACATTATTATCAATGATGTGCTGTTAGTTGAAAATCTGTGCTATAATCTGATTAGTATCAATCAACTCTGTGATAATGGTTATGCTGTAGAATTTCATAAACACACTTGCACTGTTAAATCATCAGACGGTATAACCATGCTCGTAGGAACCAGGAATGGAAACACATATAAGATTAACTGGAATCATGCTCAACCTGATAATCCTACTTGCTTCATCGCTAACAATGATAATAAACACTGGCTATGGCATAAGCGCTTGAATCATATCAACTTTAAGACCATTGCTAGCATGTGTAAACATGATTTAGTTATCGGTCTGCCCAAGATCGACTTTGCTAAGGATAAGATCTGCGAAGCTTGCCAAATGGGCAAACAGATCAGATCATCCTTCAAGAACAAGAATGCCAAATCCTCCTCCCGCTGTTTAGAATTACTGCATATGGACTTGTTTGGTCCTATACCAATAACAAGTTTAGGGGAATGCGGGTATACTCTTGTTGTTATGATGATTATTCACGCTTTACATGGACTATATTTCTGAGCAGTAAAGATCAGGACCGGTCCGAAGTTGATCAAGCTGCTGAAACGCACTCAGAACGAGAAATCATCCAGCATAGACAGGATTCGAAGTGACAAAGGCACTGAGTTTTCAAATCAGAATCTTGAATCCTTTCTAGAAGATCATGGAATCAAGCATGAGTTTTCAGCCGCCAGAACTCCTCAACAGAATGGAGTTGCAGAACGAAGAAACAGAACGCTCAAGGAAGCAGCAAGAACAATGCTTGCTGATTCTGGAATCTCTCAAAAGTTCTGGGCAGAAGCTGTAAATACTGCTTGCTACACTCAAAACCGATCTATGATTAACAAGAAGCTGAATCTCACTCCATATGAAATATGGACTGGTAACAGACCATCTGTTTCTCACTTTCATGTATTTGGCTGTAAATGCTTCGTTCACAACAATGGTAAGAGTCATCTTACAGCATTTGAAGCTAAGTCAGATAATGGTATATTCTTAGGATATTCATCAATTAGCAAAGCTTATCGAGTGTTTAATAATCGAACTTTAACTGTAGAAGAATCTGTTCATATAGTTTTTGATGAATCATTATGTGTTGAGGGCAACAAGATTCAATTCAAAATCAGATGGAAAGTATCCATCTCGAAGCTAACAGTGATGATGAGATTGTAGCTAACAGGTCAAGAGACAATCCACCAGAACCAGAAGTGCCAGACAGACCGGATCAGGCCATTGAAGCTTCTTCAGATCGAGCTGATCCAGATGCTCCTGACTCAAATATTAAAGTAGATGCAGATCATGCTGCTACTATTATTCCGACCGAACCAGACAATCCAGAGTCAAGCTATCGATGGACTAAGAAGCATCCACCTAATCTAGTGATTGGTCGTCCTTCTGCACCGATTAGAACCAGAGGACAGATGATGGATGAGTTCACTCATGCTGCTTTCATCTCTACTCTGGAACCCAAGAAGATCGATGAAGCTCTGACTGATTTCAACTGGATTAAAGCAATGCAAGAAGAGCTTAATCAATTCGAACAAAATCAAGTTTGGAGTCTAACTCCCAGACCAAGCGATCTGCCTGTTATTGGAACCAGATGGGTTTTCAGAAATAAGCTAGACGCCGATGGAACTGTGGTTAGAAACAAAGCCAGACTGGTGGCACAGGGATTCAGACAAGAAGAAGGAATCGACTTCGATGAATCATTTGCACCAGTCGTCAGACTTGAAGCAATCCGAATCTTTCTTGCATATGCTTGCCTTTAAAGACTTCAAAGTATATCAGATGGACGTCAAGAGCGCCTTTCTTAATGGAAAGCTTCAGGAAGAAGTCTACATTGAGCAACCACCTGGATTTCAGAACCATTTGTATCCTAATCATGTATACCTACTGAATAAAGCAGTGTATGGTCTGAAACAAGCTCCAAGAGCCTGGTATGACACTCTATCTCAATTTCTGCTGAACCATGATTTTCAGATCGGTTCAGTAGATAAAACTCTCTTTAAATTCATTAAGGGAGAACATACCCTATTAGTTCAGATTTATGTTGATGACATAATCTTTGGGTCAACTAACCCCAAATTGTGCGAGAAATTTTCTAAGTTAATGCAGGGACAGTTCGAGATGAGCATGATGGGAGAATTGTCATTCTTTCTGGGTCTTCAAGTAAAACAGCTCAACAATGGCATTTTCATCAATCAGACCAAGTATACCAAAGAGCTCCTCAAGAGATTTGGAATGGAAACATGCTCAACTGCATCAACTCCAATGAGTCCAACAATCAAGTTAGACAAGGACGAAGGGGGAACGGCAGTTGAAGTAACCATGTATAGAGGACTCATCGGATCGCTATTGTATCTTACAGCGAGCCGGCCCGATATTATGTTTTCAGTCTGTATGTGCGCCAGATTTCAGACAGAACCAAAGCAATCTCATTTCATTGCTGCCAAGCGTATTCTGAAATACTTAAAAGGATCTCAGAACGTTGGTCTTTGGTACTCCAAAGATTCAAACTTCAGCTTAATCGGATATTCAGACGCAGACTACGCTGGGTGTAAGATCGATCGTAAAAGCACCAGTGGAACATGTCAATTTCTAGGTGAAAGATTGATCTCTTGGTTCAGTAAGAAGCAGACATCTATTGCCACATCCACAGCTGAGGCAGAATACCTAGCCGCTGGAAGCTGTTGCGCTCAAATGCTCTGGATTCAACACCAGCTCAAAGACTACGGCATTCAAGCTGTTGACTCTCCGATATTTTGCGACAACACAAGTGCAAATCGCTATAACGTATAATCCAGTTTTGCACTCTCGAACAAAGCACATTGATATTCGACATCATTTTATTCGAGATCATGTTGGCAAAAAGGAAATTCGGATCGAACACATTTCAACAGAGCAGCAAGCAGCAGACATCTTCACCAAACCACTTCCTGAGGCTAAGTTTAATTATTTCCGTCAAATTCTTGGTTTAATTGACTTATCTTAATTAGTTTAGATGTTTTTATTCTTTTCGCTCTTAAAGATTTTTGTCACTACAGATCGATAATACAATGTTCAGAAAGACACAGACCGGTCCGAACTTTCAGACCGATCCTTGTCAGTCTGATTTTATCCTATGATCTGTTTGGACAATTATTTGTTTTTAAAAACAAAACAGCCCGGACTGATTAACCTTTAACTAGTTGTACTTTAACCGCCTTATCTTTCTTCATCCTGACCGTTTATTTTGAATAATTTATTTCTCAGTCTTGGAGATAAAGACACGTGTCTTCTCTCTCATATTTAGCGGGCTGAACATTTCATACTTATTCACTTTTTACAGTTTACCGCTTTCTACCTTCTCACTCTCCTACTCTCTTACTCTTCGCACCTTCTTTAAACTTCTTTCATATGGCTACCATCACTCATAACTCACTCTCCGTTGAGTTTGATGATATCTACAGGGAAGAAGATGCTGCGATGGTGTCCATTTTTAGAGCCCTGGAATCATCTGGTTTACGGAATTTTTTGGAATGCGGATCCGTTGTTTATGAACCAGAAATCCGCGAGCTGTTCGCCAACGCCGTCTCCCGGAAGTCATCCATCTCTACAACTGTCAAGGGCAAATCTTTCGAGATCTCGCCAACAACAATGGCCAAGACCTTTGGCCTCCCCAGTTCCGGCCTGACAGAGTTCGGACAGACTCCTCTAGCATCTCTCTTAGATCTTCAGGGGAAGATTTCCATTTCTGGCCACCGATTGCAACCCTCATTTAAGAAGAAGGAAATGCTCTTCCATTTCCAGGTGCTGTGCGAAGTGGTCGCCAAGCCACTTTTGGGTAAAGCAGGAAGCTTCGATGCTGTAACCGCCGAGAAGTTCAGGGCTATGGCAGCTATTGTATCTGGACAGAAGATAAACTGGTCCATGATTCTGTTTGGAGTACTGCTGGAAACGGTGATTGCATCCAAGCACGCCGTATGCTTTGCTGTTCCTCTCAGCAAGCTCTTGGAGTCCTTAGGCCTCGAGCTGAGCAAGCCGTCTGCTCTCCGCCCCTTTAAGGTCCTTAACTCCAAAGGGCTTGCACTGCTGAAGTCCAAGAGTGCTCCGCCTACTCCTACAACTCTGGTCTCAGTCAAGATTGAGAAGGACGAGGAACAAGCTGATGTGCGCAAACCTCGGGTCAAGCGGAAGCTGACCATTCAGACTGACTCAGAAGAAACCCAGTCTGCTCACTCATCCCCAACCAAGCCACTTCCCAAAAAACCCCGAACCCAGATTACCAAACCAACCAGACATCTACCTCCACCCATACTGCCACCCACTAAAGCAACCCCTGCACTTCAACCCCCCACTCAGCCTTCACAAGCCTCAACCCCTGCCACCCAAAGTCACCCTTAGAATTCCCTCTGCCAATCCCGTGGTCAAAGGGATAGTTATCACTGAGTTGGGTGACTATACCCAATCAGGGATTAAGTCCCCTTCCTCCACCGGCAAGGGAAAAGCCATTCTCACAGAACCCATCTCTTCTAAACCCAAATCTGCTGCACAGACTGCCATCGACATCGCTATGGAGGATGTTGATGAGAAGCTCGCTGAACTCCTTGTGGTCTTTGATGAATATGTCCAGTACCGGACTGTCAACCACATTGATCTGTTCTACGGAAAGTTGCACAGACTGAAGAAGATGGAAGACGAGGTTCTGAGAGGCACTGAAACTGATGATGTTCGACTTGCGGTGCAGCGCAGAGAGTTATTCACGGCAAAACACAGATTCAGACTGGCCAATCTGCTTCTCACTGCCAAAAAGAAGAACTTCGATCCGCTTGCTCCTACTGCCAGAGATGATGGGGCTGTGATTGCTCAACTTGAGATGGATATTCATGCTCTATCCCTAGCTGTCCGCTTTCAACGACAGAAGCTAGGTATCTCCACTCCAGCCACAAGCCCGGATCATCCTTCTGTCAGCAAGACTCTGGCAGAACCTTTATCGAGGTTATCCCTTCTGCTGAAGCAAAACAGACAGAAGATCAGCCTGCAGAACTCGTACCAGAACAGACAACGGAGCAGCCATTGCCTAATGCTCCGTCTGCAACAGATGATGAATCAATGAATGTTCTGTTGGATTCTCCGACAACTTCTATTCCATTGAAGTCATCAGCCTCCCTTGCTCAAAACAGTCCAGCTGAAGCATGTGCCACAACTGAAGTACCAGACCTTCTCGATCCGGATTTGGTGGTATCTACAGTGGTTGCCGCTCTCCAAGATGAGGAACCTTCCAGTCCCCACTCTCCTCCGGGACCATCAGATGAAGATTTGGCATTCATTCATAGTTTTTCTTCGGATCTGGTCACTCTGATCCGATCCGAAAGTTATCAAGCTGCCATTTCTTCCATCGTGCCGATTGCTGAAGCAGATGACCCTGCTATGTCATCATCAGATCACTCTCCCAGCCAGCTATCTGATGCACATCCATCCCTGGCACGGACTATCCAGCACTTTTCTGATAACTGTCTGTCATTAACTCAACGAATTCTCGAAGTTCATCAAAGTCAAAGAGTCACAACTTTGGACTTTAATTCTTTCAAAGAGAAAATGACTGCCAGTATCGGAAGCCTCCAGCGCGGCATCAACGATCTGTTTTCTCAACAAGCCTCCTACAAGAACAGTCTGAGGAAAGAGCAGGTCGAGTTAGCCACTGAAGTCAGAGCATCTGTTTCTAACTCCCTCCGCGCTCAAGACGTTCGTCTTGACGCTATCAGCGCGCAGCTAGCCCAAGTTGTTGAATTCCTTCAAGAGATTGCTGCTGACAAAAAGGGGGGAAAAGAAGACAGACTTCAAGCCGCCTCCAAGCTCAAGAAGATAGCAGTCTTAGTCATTTAACTTGTCAGACTGTCTGTATTTAGGATTTCTTGATGATCAATAAAATCCTTCTTTTGATTAAGTCCTTGTTCATTTATTTTGAACTTTAATAAAGGCTTAATAATAAAGATTGAATCGATCAAACTTAATGATGTTCATTTATTTTGAACAAAGAAGTAATCGATCCGAAAGCATTCGCTTCAGAGCTCTTATCAAGACTGGTTAAAAAGACTTAGAAGCTAGGTTTTGTCATCATCAAAAAGGGGGAATTTGTTAGTTCCGGACCTTATCGATGAGATTTTAAAGATGACAAAACAGTTCAGACCGGATCGATAGAAATCAGATTGACCAGATCAATCGGACTCAACAGAGCAAGATGGCAAAGCATTTCAGACCGGATCGATGGAAATTAGGCGTACCAGATCGATCGGACATATCAGAGCAAACTGATAAAGAATAGTACATATCAGACCGGATCGATGGATTCCAGAATGACAAGATCGATGCTTCAGATCGATCTCAACCTTTATCAGATCAGAGCAGTCAAGGATACATAAAGGATGGCTTCTCAGTCCGAATCATCAACGGATATTTATTGCAGCATTTAATGCTGCAATTAATGCTACAAAGGACCAAAGACTGAAGATTGCCATAATAGGTAAGAAGACAAAGAAGAGCTTACCTGACGGTCGCCGAAAGCATATACCAGAACGGCAAGTATCCTGAAGAAGAAGACTGTAGCTTTCTCAGAGTCTAAAAAGAGTCATAGCTGCACAATAAGGGAAACAATGCCGTTGCCACCTTCAACTATAAAAGGATGCAACTAACAGATGCAAAAGACTCTCGACTCTACAACTCACGCTGATCAATTGAAAAAGATACAAGAAAGCTAAACAGCACACGCTTACAAAGTACAGAAGCTTTCGAGCTGAAGTTATTCATTTAAGCGCAATTACTTTGTAACATTTGATCATTGTAGGATCACTGTGCACATTGTGTATTGAAAAATAGAAGTGAGCAACATATTGTAACTGTCAGACAGAGTGTGTCTGAGCAGGTTGAGTGACTAGGAGTTTCAGACTGGTAGTGAGGTAAATCCAGCCTGAATCGGGTTTGTACAACAGGATTGTATAAATCAAAGTCTTCTAGTATAAACCTTCCTTAATTGGAAGAAGGGGAGACGTAGAAGGATTACACCACCTTCGAACTTCCAGAAACATATCCTGTGTCTTATCATTCTGCACTTAGCCATCGAGCTGTTCTTACTTATACAAGAGCAGACCGTTTCCGCACTTATTTATTAGTGGTCTGTTCTGTTCAAGAGTTGATTAAGTAACAGATTTCCTTCACTAATCAGAAAGAAATCACAAGGGGTAAATTTTGTAAGGAGTGTTCATTCACCCCCCCCCCCCCCCTCTAAACACTCCGGACCGATCCTAACACCCATCCCTGACTTTTTTTTACAACTTAGTAGATACTATCACTTGAACCTTAGTCAATTTGCCCCAAATGCCTTCCGCCTCCTCTGTACTTTTGTAATTCTGTTCCGAGCTTTAGGACTGAGGTTAGATTGCTTCTCCCTTAGTCATTTCATGATTGCTAAAAGGTCCAAAGAAGAACCTATTTACTTCTCTGCTCGTCCCGGATGTAAATTTTTGGATGGGTATCCCTCAAGTAACAAATATTGGAAAAATTATTACTTTTTTATTAAACCTCCTCGTCCATGGTCAATGTTCTCCCGTTGGCGTGATCATCTCCCCCACTTACCTTCTCCACCTGATGGGTTTCGGCGGAGCCCTTTATTTACCGAGGTGAGGTCGGTGATCGGGTCGAGGTGTTTCAATATCTCTCGCCTTTTATCTGAAGATCTCTTATGTCACTGTGGTCTGAGCTTGGCAGATGTACCCTTGAAGGGAATCTTCGGTAGATAAAATAAAACTTATCTCTTCTTATTCTATTGTCTTCCCCCTTGTTATGGTATCTAACATGAATGCATATACTTCTTCAGCTGACAGAGTCATGAATGCCTCTATTTTGAAAGCGGCTGCTAAGAAAAAAGGGAAAGCCAGTTCAACTGCCGTTCCCGAGCCTACTGTTCCTGTTGTCACCATTGCTGTATCAGGGGAAACTGAAGCTATTGGGACTTCCCTGAAGCGTAAGAAAAAATCTGCCCTTCCAAAGGTGATTACTGATTTAACTGTGGAAAAGGAAGCTTCAGTTCCAGAGGTGGAACCTTTAAGGCAAGTCAAACCCCGTACTGAAGTTCTGAGGACTTCGGTGGAGAGATCAAGGGAAAAGGCTTTTGAGTCTTACCATGATGGGGTTCGCTTGGTTGGTGAAGGTCCCAGTAATGTAGCTATTTCCTTACTTCGTGATTTAGCCACCCAACCGGATGCTGATTTCATGGCAGACATGTCATGGTCCGAGCTGGCTAAAAGAACTTGTAGCAGCGCTGCTGAGGTTTATGATATATCCTCCCTCTACCCGTATATTTACCTATTATTATTTATATTTGCTATATTTTGAGCTGGGATTTTATTTTTATTTTTTATTTAGACCATACTCCTACTGGGTGAATTCTCCTCACGAGCCAACAACTTCCGTAGGCAGTCCTTGAGGGATTCTAAAACTTTTGAAGCCAATAACGCTGAGCTTCAACGTACCTTGAATGACCTTAAAGTTATCCATGAACAAGAAGTAGCTAGGTTGAAGGAGCAAGTAGAAACATTCAAGGCCCAACTTGATGAATCTCAAAAGAATGCCAATCTTTACAACAAGGAGTTGGAGGGAACCCGTCGAGCTCTGGAAGCATCTCGGGAGGTCGCCGAAGTTGCCACTCAAGAGATGGAAGTGATTAAGAAGAATTGGGAAAAGGCAGAGGCAAGAGCTTCCCAATCGAAAGCCAGCTTTCAAGAAGAATTCCTCAAGTCCTCTGAATTTACGGATTTATGTGGTGAGAAAGCCTATGGGTATCTGGAGATCGGATTCAAAGGGTGTATTACTCAATTCAAAGAGGCATGATATCCTCCCGAATGAACTTCTTCAGATTTTCTAGATTTTGATCGTGCTCTCCAAAACCTCCCTCCTGATGTTTGAGATGCCCTTATCTTGTAATGTTCATTGTAGGGACGGATAATGCTTAGATTTTCATATTTTCACTGTAATCATTTGAGACAAGTAACTTATGTTGAACTATGAACATGTTTTCTGTTTGTATCAATCTGAAATTTGGGAGTTTTGTTATTACTCTAATGTTCAACTTATAAAATGATTGGTCAATAAACACCATCTGATTGCTAATCAAGACCTGCCAAGTCCTTTTATTTTAAGAGATCGATCCAGCTAGTGAGATTCAGTCTTTTTATCTTTGGAGATCGGACGAACTCGTAAAGCTCTGATCTCAGATGTAGCTTGTAAAGCTTTATTGAAACTTGTAAAGTCTTTTTGTCTTCTGAGGTCGGATGAGCTCGTAAAGTTCTGACCTCGAATATAGCTTGCAAAGCTTTATTGACTCGCAGTCTTTTTGTCTTGGGAGGTCGGACGGGCTTGTAAAGCTCTGACCTCGGATGTAGCTTGTAAGTCTTTATTGAGACTCGTAAAGTCTTTTTGTCTTCTGATGTCGGATGAGCTCGTAAAGCTCTGACCTCAGATATAGCTTGTAAAGCTTTTTTGAGACTCGTAAAGTCTTTTTGTCTTCTGATGTCGGATGAGCTCGTAAAGCTCTGACCTCGGATATAGCTTGTAAAGCTTTATTGAGACTCGTAAAGTCTTTTTGTCTTCTGAGGTCGGATGAGCTCGTAAAGCTCAGACCTCGGATATAGCTTGTAAAGCTTTATTGAGACTCGTAAAGTCTTTTTGTCTTCTGAGGTCGGATGAGCTCGTAAAACTCAGACCTCGGATATAGCTTGTAAAGCTTTATTGAGACTCGTAAAGTCTTTTTGCCTTCTGAGGTCGGATGAGCTCGTAAAGCTCAGACCTCGGATATAGCTTGTAAAGCTTTATTGAGACTCGTAAAGTCTTTTTGCCTTCTGAGGTCGGATGAGCTCGTAAAACTCAGACCTCGGATATAGCTTGTAAAGCTTTATTGAGACTCGTAAAGTTTTTTTTGTCTTCTGAGGTCGGATGAGCTCGTAAAGCTCTAACCTCGGATATAGCTTGTAAAGCTTTATTGAGACTCGTAAAGTCTTTTTGTCTTGGGAGGTCGGATAAGCTCGTGAAGTTCTGACCTCGGATATAGCTTGTAAAGCTTTTTTGAGACTCGTAAAGTCTTTTTGTCTTGGGAGGTCGGATAAGCTCGTGAAGTTCTGACCTCGGATATAGCCCAAAGAGCTATTTTAACAATTGTCTCTTGAAGAAAATACTTCATTTTTCTTGTATTATCAAAGAAAGAACAGGAATTTATTACATCATAAAAAGAAAAACAACATTAAGCATAGTATTTACGAAGATGATAAGCATTCCATGGCCTCTTTATCACTTTTCCCTCCATGTCTTTTAGGTAGTAAGCACCTGAACTCAATTTTTCCACCACCTTGTAAGGACCTTCCCACTTTGGATCTAATTTCCTGATCTCCACATCCTGCACTTTCTTTAAAACCAAGTCACCTACTTGAAAACTCCTTTGGATGACCCGTCGATTATAGGCCCTTGTTATCCAACCCCGGTAGGCTTCCACTCGAAGAGCAGCTGCTTCCCTTGCTTCCTCTATAAGATCAAGGTCAATAGACCTTTTTTCGTTATTTGAGTCGTCATAATGGATTATTCTGCACGACTGAGCTCCGATCTCTACGGGAAAGACTGCTTCATTTCCATATACTAAACTGAAAGGAGTTTCGCCAGTTCCTGTCTTGGAAGTGGTTCTGTAAGACCATAAAACACTAGGGAGTTCCTCCACCCAATTGCCCTTAGCTCTTCCCAATCTAGCTTTGAGAGATTGCACCAAAGACCTATTGGTAACTTCTACCTGGCCGTTACTTTGAGGATAAGCTACTGAAGTGAAGGCCTGTTGTATCTTCATCTCTTCGCACCATGCTTTCATCAATGAGCCTTGAAATTGCCTCTCATTATCGGAGATTAATTTTCTTGGTACGCCAAACCTGCAAACAATATTTTGCCATATAAAATCTAATATTTTTTGTTCTGTAATCTTAGCGACAGCTTCCGCCTCCACCCATTTAGAGAAATAATCAATAGCTACAATTAAGAATTTCTTTTGGGCTGGTGCTATTGGGAAAGGACCAACGATGTCAATTCCCCATTGGTCAAAGGGACAAGCAGCTACATTGCTTTCATCATAGCAGCAGGTTGGAGTTGAAGCCGGGCATGTCGCTGACAACTATCACATGTTCTAACAAGAATTGCGGCATTTTTTTGAATAGTTGGCCAGAAATAACCAGCCAGGACAACCTTCCGGGCTAATGATAATGACCCGAGATGATTACCACAACACCCCTCATGGATCTCCTTTAGCACGTAATCCGAGTCCGTCGGACCCAAGCATCTGAGGAGAGGTCGGGAAAAAGACCTTTTATACAATATTCCTTCTAAGAGCAAGAAGCACATACATCTTTGCCTTAATCTATATGCTTTCTTAGAATCATTGGGCATGGCACCCCTTTGTAGGAAACCCAAAATATCAGCCCTCCAATCATCTTCCTCCAAATCAGGAGTTTTAGGAATAGAGAAAGGACTTAACTCGATCTGTGATATGATTTCCCGATCTTTCCATCTGTATAACGAGCTTGCCATTTTAGCTAAGCTATCAGCTTTGTCATTTTCTGCTCTAGGAATTTGCTCAAAAATTGTTTCTACAAAGAAATCTTTAGCCTTTTCAATCACCCGAGCATATTCGACAAGCTTCTCATTTTTTATGTCGTAAACACCATTCATTTGTTGAGACACCAGCTGGGAATCAGAAAAGATATGGATCCTAGTAGCTTCCACATTTCTAGCTGCTCGCATACCTGCTAAAACAGCTTCATACTCTGCTTCATTGTTGGAAGCTCGGAATTCCAATCTGACTGCTATCTTGATTTCATCTCCTCGAGGAGATATTAAAATTACTCCCACTCCACTGCCTTCCTTAGAGGAAGATCCATCCACATAGATCTTCCAAATCTCTCCCTGCTCAGGCCTTATGGTTTCAACAATAAAATCGGCCAAAGCTTGAGCTTTAATAGCTACTCGAGGTTCATAATTTATATCATACTCTCCTAGCTCGGTTGTCCACTTCACGAGTCGTCCTGATACTTCAGCTCGATTTAATATTCTCCCCAACAGGTTGTTGGTGAGTACTGATATCGGATGCGAAAGAAAGTATGGTCTTAATCGTCGAGCGGTCATTACCAATATCAGAGCTAACTTTTCAATCTCCATATATCGTAGCTCCGGTCCTTTCAGCGCATGAGATATGTAATATATAGGTTGTTGAACATTATCCTCTTGCCTGATGAGCACCGAGCTAATAGCCTCCTCCGTTGCTGACAAATAAACAAATAAACGTTCTCCTATCTTCGGCTTGGTTAAGATCGGGAGCTCAGCCAAATATTTCTTAAGGTCTTCAAATGCAGCTCCGCATCTTTCATCCCATTCAAACTTTTTGGCCCTCCGAAGGACTTGAAAAAATGGCAGACTCCGATGAGCTGACCTGGATATAAAACGAGAAAGAGCTACAATCCGACCTGTCAATCTTTGTACTTCTTGTAGATTTTTAGGAGGTAACATGGATTGCACCGCTTGTACTTTCTCTAGATTAGTTTCAATCCCCCTTTCTGTTACAATATAACCCAAAAACTTTCCACTTTTCACCCCAAAAAGGCATTTTTGGGGATTCAGCTTTAAATTAAACGATCGTAACATTGAGAAAGTCTCTATGAGATCTGGGATGAGGTCATCACCCAACTTTGATTTTACTAAAATATCATCCACGTAAACCTCTATGTTCCTTCCTATTTGTGCCGTAAATACCTTATCCATGAGTCTTTGATATGTAGCTCCCACATTTTTTAATCCAAAAGGCATTACTACGTAGCAAAATGTCCCATCTGAGGTAATGAAACTTACCTTATCTTGATCTTCTTGGGCCAATGGGATCTGATGATATCCCTGGTAGGCATCCATGAAACACAAGTATTGATGTCCCGCTGTAGAATCTACCAATTGATCAATCCGTGGCAAAGGATAGCAATCCTTAGGACAAGCCTTGTTAAGATCCCTGAAGTCGACACACATTCTCCATTTTCCTGAACTCTTGGGCACCAAGACCACATTTGATAACCAAGTTGGGAATTGTACTTCACGGATATGGCCAGCTTGGAGTAACTCTTCCACCTCCTTTCTACAGTGCCGAAGTGCCTCTTCTTTTGTTTTACAGGTTTTACACCAGTGAGGATGTTCAGGCGATGCTGCATAATAGTGGGATTTATTCCTCCGACCTCCCGAGCTGACCATGCGAATATATCCTCATGAGTTTTTAGGAACGCAATTAACCTGATTCGGACCTCCTGGCTTAATTCTTTAGCAATCTTAACCATTTTTAAGGGAGAACTGAGCTCCACTAAATCAGGTTCTTCATCCGCGCAATCCAGTGTTAACATTTTCGGATTTTGTTCTGGAGGCTTTCCTCCCTCTATTGTATTGACCTGGAGCTTTGATCTCTTGCTCTCCTCTTTTACTTCACTCATATAGCAGTTTCGAGCAATCTTTTGATCCCCTTGTAGTACACCTACCTCCGTGCCCGATGGAAATTTTAATTTTTGGTGATAGGTGGAAGAAATAGCTCGAAAATCCTTCATAGCAGGTCGGCCAATTATACCATTATATGAAGAAGGAGCATCTACTACTGTGAAGTCAATCATTTTTGTAACTCTCCTGGAATCATTTCCCATTGACAAAGGGAGGGTGATTTGACCCATAGGCTTAATAGCGTGCCCGGTGAAGCCATATAGAGGTGTTCTGATCGGTTCAAAATGAAAACCTTCTATTTGCATTTGATCCAAAGTTTCTTTGAACAACACATTGACTGAACTTCCCGTGTCAAAAAATATCCGAGCTATATCATAATTGCAATGGTAACTGTGACTACCAAGGCATCAGTGTGTGGTGCAACAACTCCTCTTAAATCACTGGGTCCAAAAGATATTACTGGATCAGATTTGAGATTGACCTCCGTCACAATCTCCGAGCACTCTAATCTCCGTCCATGCATTTTGCGGGCTCGACCAGAATCTCCATCTGTCGCTCCTCCTGAAATCATGTGTATAATTCCTCGGGTTGGATTATTGTGCTCCTGCTCCCTTCTTCCTTTGTCATTTCTTTTTGGTGAAGTTTCCCAACCTCGATGATGGGGTTGGTTATCTCGCCGAGCTTCTCGCTTATTATCTTCCCAGCCTTGATTTCTTCCTCTTCTGTTTGGACTGTAGGGTTCTGGCCTTGTGGTTAATATTGCTTTAATCTGGGGATCCCTTTGAATGATCTTCTCGACCTCTTCCTCCAACCTCTGACATTCATTGGTAAAATGTTCGTACTCCCTATGAAATCTGCAATATTTTTCGGAGGGAGGTAAGCGAGGTCCTTTTTCTGCCTTCTTCGGTCTTTCTAGTCTCCTCTTTTCATCGCAAAATTCCATAGCCTTTTCTAAACTCATTGTCAAGGGAGTTCGAGTTAGAAGATGTCCTCTAACTCTGCCCTGATCATCACCCCTTTCAAATAGCCTCTTCTTTCCTGACTCCATCCTTTCTCTTCTCATTTATGGTTTCATTTCTGCCCTTCTTTGTTTTTGCGCATCCTCCAAGTTAACATATTTTTCGGCTCGGCCCAGTAGATCATCATAACTCCGAGGAGGTTTTTTTACTAATGATTTAAAAAACTCCCCCGCCTTCAATCCCTGAGTGAATGCATTGATGAGGACATCAGCCGTGGCAGTAGGTACCTCCAATGCTATACTGTTAAATCTTTGCACAAACTCTCTCAAGGATTCTTGCTCCTGCTGCTTTGTAGTGAAAAGATTCAAAGAGGTCTTTTGATACCTCTTACTGCTAGCGAACTGGTTCAAGAAAACAGAACTGAAGTCTTCAAAATTGCGAATAGTATTTCGCTTGAGAAAATTGAACCATTGCTGAGCCGACCTCACAAGTGTGGTTAAAAATACTCGACACTTAACCCCATCTGAATACCGATGTAACAACGCGGCATTTTCAAACCTCCCGAGGTGTTCCTCAGGATCAGTGCTCCCATCGTATTCTCCAACCATGGGCTGTCGGAAATTCGGAGGAAGATCTTCTCTTAAGATTGGGGGGGAAATAGGGCTTTCACGTCGGGATGTAGACATTCTTTCTCCCCTTTGTTGTCACAATCTTCGTATCTCCTCCCATACCAGTTCCATTTGATTTGGTATCATAGGTTCAACCATCGGTTGATCAGTAGTTAACTGCTCTGGTTCAACTTGCTGATTTCCCAAATTCGTAGGGGGAGGTTGACGAGGTGGATTATTATGACAGGGTGGTATTTGGTTTCCCCTCACCGCCATATCCACCGTCTGAGCAATGTACTGAGCCAATTGCTCCAAAGTGAGATCTCTCACCCTTCTGTTTGCCGGAGGCATCTGATCTCCTGATTCTGGTAAAATATTTTCAAGATTTTCCGGTGATTCAGGGGGATTTCTCCCCTCGGATGCTCTCCTTCTTCCGCGTCCTCTTCTTCCTATTGCCATATCCACGCCTTAGCTTGAACGATGTTCCCACAGACGGCGCCAATTGATACTCCCAAAAAGGGTGATAATTTGCGAAGTATCAATGAGGAACTAAATTACCTCTCTTTATGCTCTTTGATGAAATAACAAAGGATAGATCCCGAATGACCTGTTAAGATATGAAACAAGTGTTAGAAGGGTGCCGGAGATTTTTCCGGCGTGTCCCCTCCGACGCTCAAGTCAGATGATAAGAAATATCGGGGAAATTCATAATAGAATAACTGATGTATGTATGTGTGTATAGGCGAAAAAGCATACCTGAAATCCTGTACCAACGTTCTATTTATAGTGTTTACCTTGTGAAGATACGCCTTAACGCAGTAGTAAGGTCACGATATACACCATTCCCGGGGTTCTAGGGTACGTGTATCCACTAATAAAGCAGTTATTTATTTCCACTTCCTGAAATCTCGGGACGTGCTTGATTAATGTGGACTTGGTCAAATCATTATTAAAGACAAGAAGTCAAGAGCTTTCCAGGTTAATGAACATCATTGCTGACAGATTATGTAGGAGTTTAGAGAATTAGGTCTTCTTATTAGATCGGTAGATTGGAACCATCATTGAATGATCTTTATTTTAACCCAAGCAGATCGGGAGGTCGGTAGATTCGAACCAGCATTAAATGATCTTCATTTTAACCCAAGCAGGTCGGGAGGTCGGTAGGTTAGAACCAGCGTTGAATGATCTTTATTTTAACCCAAGCAGGTCGGGAGGTCGGTCAAGTAAAATAAGTTGATGTAGTATCATTCTATTGCTGAGTATCAGTTCTCAAGCACATACCATTATTATTAATGTTAATAATAATAAATTTTAATTTATAATGTTAAAATTATAAAATTTAATTAATAATATTAAAAATAATGAAATTTACGGTTAGTCTTAATATCATAATTTTAATCAAATTTTAATTAATAATATTAAATATTATGAAATTTATAATAATAAAAAATACAATCGTTAATAATGATCAATGATAAAACAATATTTCACCATCTGATCATATTTACAATCACTGTCTTAATCATTCGAATTAAATATACTTATTATTCATTCATCATCATTACATATCCTATTTAATAATTATTCATTCATCACTGTTTCATATCATATCTAATAGTAGTAATATTTACGGTATAATTTATCAATATAATCATATCATTCGAAATAAACGCACACCATAAGTACCAAGATATTTTAGGGATAAATATTTTTCGGAAATAAATCGTATGAAATATGTACCCAGTACCATCTTTGACCAGTTAGTATCAACTTTGATTTTTAACAATGGATACAGGCAACAATACATGTCAATGAACAATAATCAAGAAGGTATAAAGCTTAAAATGTCTTGTTTTATTGACCAGACTCGTGGTGGAACGAACGTACAAACTTAGATGAGTTAGTACCTTCACTTTTTCTTGAAAAGGAAGTGTGCAACCATCCATTCTTCTCCATTATTGTAGCCAAATAATTCTGCAACTGCGATGAAAAATGTTCTCCAATAGACCATCCACTTCACACCCGAATCCTTGCCATAAGTGGATTCGATTACTGGCTTTATGGAAATCGAATTTTGGTCCATTCTCTTTAACCACTCCTCACTGCAACCGGATAGTCTTTTGTTAGCTTTTATAAAGGATTCAAACCACAGGGACCAGGCAAATCAAGAATGATCAAACCATCAAGGTGGCTAGTTTAATTTTCAATTTCATAAGCATGCTCATTTCTCTGATGAGGTAAATATACCAATCATTAGCCACATAAATAACAATTTTGAACAAGGCGGACATTGTTAAGAATTCATGAGGTTCCAACTTCTAACCAATTGGTTATGTGAGGAGTAACCCAGAATCATTTATAATGAGCAAATATAGCTTTTAAGTTCTCAATGTGCGACAACAACTTCTCAACACGCCCCCTCACTTGTGATATTATATAAGTCAAGCATGTAGATTGATAACGCGGAGACGGTGAGCATGTGCGTGGAATAGCCAATCAGATGAAAAGCCGACTCTGATACCATGTTAAGAATTCACGAGGTTCCAACTCATAACCAATTGGTTATGAGAGGGAGTAACCCAGAATCATTTATAAGAAGCAAGCTGATTTTCAAAATTTACTTGTAATTTTTCTATAAATGTAGGTTTTGTGTGTGCGAACATTTTTAAGTTGCTCTCTATCAATATTTATGAGATGCTCCTGGTATTGAATTATTTGATATAGTTCATAATTACCTTGTGCGTGCATAGTGCTGTCCATTCACCAGCCAATGGTTAACAATAGACACATCATCCTGCATGAGAGACATCAAAAATCACTTATTTGTTACATCTGTAACTTGAACCATCAATGACCAAACATGCCAATACAACTAAATGACATGGATTATGCGGATGTGAAGTATGAAACCTTAGTATAATCAAACCACATCAAAATCTTATTTCATAATAATTATCAATACTACAGACGAGTCCAGTTGGTCTTCCAAGTCAAAATGTTTTCCGAATACAAACTTTTAGCTTTCTCCTTTTCTCCATGAGATTAGGAAGAATATAAAATATGTGGTCGGGGAACCTTAAATACTATATGTACTTTGTATTTCTCTCCAATCTTGCAGATAAATAGAAATTCGCCTTAAGTCTCTAGACACTAAAGACCTATATTCTATCAAATAAAGTTGAAATTACCCAAACTCTACAAGATGAAGATTGTCTAAACAACAATTAGCAATACATAAGTATTCACAGATAACCCCAACGTTGGATAAAGATCTAAAAATTTGTACTTATTTCGAGACCAAAATGGACCAACGTATATGTAAGACACAAAGGACATACAAATTGCTGAAGTTCAAGGATTTGATTTACTTCTCAGAAAGACAAAAATGATAAATAGAATAAATTGACAAAATGGCTACCATTCTTTCACGGTGTCAATCAATATCAGCATAATGAATGTATAGATCACCTGAAAATATAGGAGTAGGTTTGCCGAGGGCATAGTACCTCCAGTAAAGAAGTACCTAGTAATCCAATCATCCTCATTAATGTCCTGTGCAGTGAGATGCAAAAAAATGTTTATCAAATTAAAGTAGGAAAAGAGAAACAGTAAACGAATGACAGACTATCATCACCTCAAAGTGGTATGCAAATGTTTTATGGCAAAAATAGTGGATGAATAGAAGACCGTCCGACTTCATCCACCTGGATATCTTCTTAAGAAGATTCTGATAGTTTTTCATATGCTGTATCAAATGGACCACAAAATTCATGAGTGTTGCCAAGGACAGACAAATTCCCATTTCTTAGGATTGATCAATAAAGAGTCAGCACCTCAAACATTTCGATGGAAAATATTCTGTCATACGAAGCTTCCATATCAAATGTACTTATATCTGCAACTATTATATCCACATTCTGCAGCTGAAGTTCCCTATGGTAGAAATGGTGGTTGTCAGACTGATCCTCTCCGTATGAGTTTTGTTTGGGAAGTACATGAACTAAAAAGGTTTCATCTATCTTCACCCACGCTTTAAACATCGATCCAAAATATACTATTATACTTCAAGCTTCTAATTTTATTTTAAAATAAGTCAATCTTCCATTCTCTTACTGCCAAAAAAAATTGTCTACCATCGGGGAAAAATGACTCAAGCCCTTGTATGGACACTAGTTTCCTTGAGAAACCAAGGAAATTGGCACACAAAAAGGTAACAAGACTTGGAGCACTTTATAAATCTAGAGCATCAGGCATTCAAAAACTAATGATAGGATGGACAAAGAATGAGCATGGAAAATACCGGCATTTCTCCTCGATATATTCTTTCTGGGTTGTTGAATTGCAAATCCCCGTAACCTGGCAATTGGGATACTTCTGAGCTATGTACAGAGAAAGTGATCCCCAGCCACAGCCAACATCAAGAACAGTAAGACCATCTTTTAGTTGTGACCTTTCACAGTATAACTCTAGCATTGCCTCCTCAGCCTCCTCCAAGCTACCTGATTTGTCTGGAAAGAAGCAGCAGCTGTAGCCAGCAATACACAAGCTGGATCAGCTCATAGAATGGAATCAAGAATCTTGAACTTTAGCATAAAGCAAAGATATCTGCCTCTCAATATGGTAAGCTGAATTTGTAGAGAAGCACAAATTTTACTCTATATTGAGCTGTCTACACTTATACCCTCAAACTCATACGTGTTGTGTTGCATTCAATATCAAAGAAATAGAGAGCATTTTTGCCTGTATTTAAGGTGCTTCCCTAGAACAAGCTTGAAGAAAGACGTCGGAACTTCGTAGTGTTGATCCTTTGGCTCTTCCGTCTTGATTGCTATAGGCATTTCTCTCAATGCTGAAAGGAGACATCCATTAGCGCTGTAATTATTTTTCCGGAGCTCATCTATACTTAGTAAGAAGTCATAGGACCAAAATAGATATAAATGGTGTTTTCCACACCCAGCTGAAGCCCGAATGAAGTGAATAGTGCAGACAATGATATCTAACTATAAGCCTCATCTAACAATATCAAAACTATAATCTTAATCGTATGTATCACATTTAGGGACCCAAAAATGTGAAAATACAATACTTTCAAACTCAGAACAAGGAAGAAATAGCAAATGAAGACATTCATTTATGGTTTCAAAAATTGAAGTGTTCTTTCAACATGAATCAGCAACCAACTGAAATCCACACCAAAGAACAGCAAATATTTAAGTAACAACACCCAAAGTTCTCACAAAATCTCATGTTAAAATGTGTCAGCTCATCTTAGACTTAGTTTGCGAGGCAATAAACACAAGAGTACCCAAAACATTAATCACTTAGGTGGGAGACAATTGGGACACTAAGTTCAAGGATGTACAGTGCGCAAACTTCAGCATGTCGGACAACTGGAGGTAAGCAGAGGTTTTGTATTGGGAGCGGAGGCGGGAGGCGAGAAGGATGCGGGTAAGCCGTCTTACGACGGGGTCCGGGAGTAAATTGCGCTCGAGGGAAGCTAGCATCAGCCTCACTGTTGCCTCGTATGGAACATGCACAAGGGAATCCATAATGCCGCCGTTGGCCGCCGCCGGCATTGCTGATTTGCTCATTGAAACGTTATGGATGTTGTGTAGCAGAAGTTGGCACGTCATGCAAGATGAAGCTGTGACAGGTTCCGACTTCTGTCTTTTTCAAATTTCATTTTGACCCTTACAGAATGTAAAAGTGATGAAACGACCCTTATACAATTTGAGCAACGTGGTTTCGAAAAAGCTAGAAAGAAAGGAAAATAATTGTTTGAACCCGATTCATAATCTAAAATAATTAATATATTAATTTATTATTATAATTAAAAAAATTTATTTTTAATATTAAATTGATGTATAAATGAGCATTGATTGGTGGTCCGTTAAAATATCGGAGCTGCTTTTAGTGACACGTGGGTGGGGCAGCATTAAAGAAGAAGGATATATGTATGTACTTTGCTCTTATTGGTCTGCGTGAGATAGCTACTTGTTGATGTGTACCAAATGAGGGTTGGCCGCATCTGGTACACTAAAACATCAAGAGATACATACATAGTCTACGTATAAATGCGTATGTATGTTGGACTTTGATGTATCAGATGTATCAAAGAATTTTTCCAAAATGAGGGATAGCGGCATATATTCGTTTAAGATGGAGCCGGCCTATCATTCTCTACATCGACGTAAGTTGGAAATTTGGTAAGGCGAGAAAAAATATTAAAACAAATGGAGGAAAAAAAATTTAGGGGTCAAAATATAATTTTGTAGAGTTCAAATGCAATTTTTGAAGAGCAACCTATAATTTTTTTATGGTAAAATACAATTTTTTTTGTAAGAGGGCACTTTCGCCCCTTGCCGAATGAGCTCTTGATCGTCTATCTTCAAAACAGATCATTCTGATCCAAACAAATTAGCATACCTAATCTGCGACCCAGGGGATTAGAAATATACCAAGCCAATATGAGATGGATTGCTAGTTAGGCAGATCAACCTTCCAAAAAAGTTAAAATTAAAAAAATAATTATATTAGATTTTAAGAATTAAAACTATTAAATATTTTTTTAATAAATAAATTTTTAATTAATTAATATAGTTTTGATTATAAAGTAATTAAAATGTTGGGGGAATTTGAAGTATGTACTGTTTATATAAACTTATTATAAAAAAATCAGGAAAAAAACTACTTACCAAAAAATATACGTAGAAGAAAATTATATTCTCAAAAATCTAATTTTTTAATTATTGGTTTGAAAATATGTTTTTTAGTTACAAAATACCCTTCACCCTAAACCTAATTTCATATCTTTCTTTTCTTCCTCATTCTGCCGCCTCACACCTTAAATTTTCTGCTAAAATTTTTCAGTAATTCTCAGATCATATTATATTCATCATCTCGTCGACTCATTTCATCTCCCCGACCTAATTTGCTAAAATGTTCTGCACATGAAATATATTTGATCGAAGCATCTAAATTGTTCGTAGCATTTAGAATCTTTTTGAATCGAAGTAGACCCCAGACTACTGTGCACATATAATTTCCTATCTACTCTGCACATTCCATCGCATGTGTGTATACTATGTGTGTATGTGAATTATAAATTTGATACCGATGCTAAATTATAGGGCGAAAGTCTATTGGTATGTTTTTTTTAAAAAAAAAACTCTCATGGCTTTGACTGATGCATATGGATGAAAAAGTAAGGTATGCGTTGGAGTCCGTGCTTGTTTGCTCGTTTCCAAAATTTACATCCTGACAGTAAGATATTGCAATGAAGAATATGACACATAGAAAAAGTAATCGGTGCACGAAAATTACAAAAAGTAATCAGTGCACAAAAATTATAAAAAATAACTGGTTCACGAAAGTTTTAAAAAGTAATTGGTGCACGCAAATATAACATTGGTGCACGAAAATCATAAAAAGTAACGGATGCACTAAAATGATAAAAGTAACTGGTGCACGAAAATATAACACTGATGCATGAAAATACAACACTGATGCATGAAAATACAACACTGATGCATGAACTTTGTGTTAATTAACTGATGCACAAAATTTGCAAAAAAATAACTGGTGCACAAAATAGAATAACTGGTGCACGAAATTAAATGGTTCGTGCATCACCAACTTGCGATTATGGTTCGTGCATCACATATTTTTTCTATGTTTCGTACATCAATTACTGATTTTAATTTTCGTGCATCAATTACAGATTTTCAATTTTTGTGCATCAGTTACTTTTAATAATTTTCATGCACCAGTTATTTTTATAATTTTCGTGTACCAGTTAATTTTTATAATTTTCGTGCATCAATTTATTTTTCTCTGGGTCATCTTATTCATTGCAAATTCTAGGCTGTAAATTCTGGAAATGAGCAGCAGAGCACATACACTAATGAATCATAAATATACACACACACACAAAAACACACCCACATACCAGATTTGAAAAAAAAAATCTGGAACGAAGTGATGAAATAAAAAATCGAAGAGATGAAGAGAAAAACAACTGTAAGAAATCGTAACTGGCGAGAAATATTTACGAGAAGATTTGAATCGCAGTCGTGAAAGGAAGAACTCGAACGAAGTGCCGAAAGGAACAAATTGAAAATTTATGAGTTTATTGTCTTTTCTTATTAATGCCACTTTTGTCATTCAACTTAAAGATAACTTAAATAACTGCAAGTTTTTTTTTCGGACTAAGATTAGTAAAGTTTCAGTGTAAATCAGCCCGAATTTTGTCCTAAAATATTGTTCTGCGGACCAACCCTACCCAAACAAGCCCCCAAACGAGCTGGGTCATTTAGGCTCACCTCTAGATGAAATGAAAATTTTGGGTCCCATATATCCATTTAGTGGGTCAGATTGTGCTAAGCCCGACGGACCTAACCCGTTTTGACTAATATTCATGGTAAAATATGTATTATTTTTTACATATATTTATTTGATAAATAATATGAAGATATTTACAAATTACGATGCTGACTAGTTAGACGATTACTGGGTAAGATATTCCAATGGTTCGCATATCGTCGATATTGATGGATAACCTTATCGCCGAACCACGGTTAAGAAAAAGCCACGTCATCATGAAATCGCCTCTTATTCCCATTTTCTACTCCAATTTCTCTACTGCTGCCTAATAACAATAACCTTCGAAAGAGATAGCAGCACCAAGCGAGAAAAATGGCCTCAATTTCAATGGCGATGACGATAACCTCAGCCCTAAAGAACCGAATTCAGTCGCCAACTTCCGATGCATTCCTCAAGCCGCTGCCGGTTAGAGAATCGAAAGCTATCTCCGCGAAGAAAAACAATACGATCGAAGCTTCCTTGAAGGAGAAGACCGTAGCTGCTGTAACATCGGCTGCTCTGACGGCGGCAATGGTGGTCCCGGAGGTAGCTTCGGCAGCTGATAGCCTGGCTCCTTCACTGAAGAACTTTCTGCTGAGCATCGGGGCAGGTGGGTTTGTGCTTTTTGCGATTATTGGGGCTGTGATAGGGGTTTCCAACTTTGACCCAGTGAAGCGTAGTTGATTGATTAACAAAATTTCCTCTCAACACTCGTTTGGGGTGTATGCATGAGGAAATGGTAAACACCAATTATTTATCAATCGCATTTCTGTTAATTGATTAATTATTTATGTTGAGCAGTCTGCCACCCTATGAAGTTATAGAAATATTTTTAGTTTAAACGAATAAAAATATAAAATTATAGAAATATTTTTTTTATAATTTCAGAAACTTGAGATTGAAAGTTGTATAAATATATTATGGAGGGGTGTAATCCGTAATTTTTCCTAATTTGGTATAAAAGTTAGTAGAAAATATGCACTAATAGTTAAAATAAATTATTAAATGATTAATTCAACCTATTTAAATAATTACTTTAATTATAATCGTCTGAGTAAATCAAATAATAAATTCGGACTATTTTTTTAAAAAATTGGGAACATTCTAAATCTGACCTCTTACATTTTTGATAATATATCTAAAATAACTATTTAATTATTCATGAAATAACTAATGTAAGTTGAGCTGATTATTTAAATTATTATATTCAAGAATTTGGTGTTGATCCATATCCGAGGCCAAAATCAAACACCATTTTGGCGGATGCTGGAATCGAAATTCTGTTGAGCCTAATAAGAATGAGATGAACCATAATTTTTAATTATTCATTCATCACTTATCTCATATCATCCATTTGTATCCAATAGTAAATGAGAATTTTAATTTCGATCGTCTTTTTCCTTGGCTCGAAAAAAGTATCAGATCCATCCCATTAGCTTTTATCATTTTATTTATTCAAAGTTATACATTGGTAATTTGATTGAATATTTCTAAAATATGATCAAATCCTCTGTAGCTCAAGATTCACAAATTAATATTTATCAAATTGCTCAGTTATTTTTCAGGACCAGGAAATTTTTGGAACTCGTTGTAATGTTTTATTAATTGATTGGGTTTTTGGCAAATTACCCCCTATAATTTCCCAAATATGTGGATTACTCTATTGTGGTTTGAAAATATGCATTTTGCTCTCTTGTTATTTACAAAATAGGCAGTTTACCCCTGTGATTTGAAAATATGTATTTTCCCCCATTTGGTTTGTAAAAATTGGTATTTTACCTGCTTGTGGTTTATAAAACATGCATTTTACACTCTATGTGTATGATGTATTTAACATCTATTCACAAACTATAAGAGAGTAAAATGCATATTTTCAAAAATCACAGGAGGTAAAATGCCTATTTTCAAATCACGTGGTGTTTACTGACTATTTTGTAAACCGCAAGTGGTTAAAATTATTATTTTCAGACCGTAGGAGAGTAATTTGCCTATTTGGCAAATCACAAGGGGTTATTTACCACTAGCTCTCATATATCGTATAACTTGTTACTTTTTTTTTTTTTTTTTAAAAAGAAAATTACATCAAAATTTAAAATTACTTATTTTTTTCCTGATGCCAATGTCTTCTCCTTCCTATTCTTGGTTTCATGGAGTGATTTTCCACTTGGCAATGAATTTAAGAGCATTTTTAACTCGAACTATAATTGGGAACGAATGATGCACAAGTGCTGCGCAGGGTATGCACGAGCTGCGCTCGACCGATGCACGGGAAAAATATTAGTAAGAGTAAAAAAAAAAGGGCATACCTTCAGCAGCATCACCAGCCTCTCTGCGCAATGAATGACTGGGTGGCTTGAAAGATAAAAAAGAGCTGCCCAAGACCATTTGGTCTAGTGGCATCACCTCTCCATTTGAAAGATAGTCATGGTTCTAAACTCATTGTTGTAAAAATCCCCTCAACCCGTACTCACTTGGTCTAGTGGCATCGCCTCTCCTATTTGAAAGATAATCATGGTTCTAAACTCATTGTTGTAAAAATCCCTCATCCCGTACTCAAAAAATAAAAAAAAATAAAAAAGAGCCAAACGTACTATTTTCAATTGCCAGAATAGCCTGGCAAAAGCTTCTTGCTAGCATCCACCAAACCTCACAATCAAGAGGGAAGAGGGTTAGTCGGAGATCTTAATGATAGCACAACCGGTCATGCGGTCTTCATCAAAACGACCGGTCGTCTTCCACTTGACATGCGCTTCATCTCTCGAGGTCTTCTCGCAATGCCCGGAGTTGTTAAATAGAGTCAATTTGCAATCTTGGAATTTGGAGTCCAAGATTCGAAAAATCAGGAGCTCTTGAAAAATAGAATAATCTCCTAGAATACTTCAAATATTGAATAAATCTTTTACTACCTCTTTGTATCCAATCAGCCTAGAAGTTTCTATTAATAAAGAGGAAGTTTAGGATTAGTTAGGGGAAGTTCATGGTGAATAATTATTACCCTATGTCAATCATATAACTAAAAATAAAAATCTCTTTGCTTTTTTGAACAACAAAGGTAATGCTTGACATCATTTCCGCATTTCAGGAGATGTGTTTTCTTCGATTGAGCCTTGGGGAAAAAGTACTTGTTTACTTCTTTGAATTTTTTTTATAATTTGAACTGTGTTTTTTGTTTTGCTATCTGTCCGTGTATTGTTTTTGAAAAAAACAAATTTCCCAAACAGGACCAATATCAGGCTTTAACTGGTTTAGGATAGCAAAATTTGGCAAATCTGAAATCATTAATAACTAGAAATGGTTGATGAAATCACCTTTTTATATCCACCATGAGCCAAACAATTTCTTTCACGCCTGAAATAAATAACATGAATGCTGAGGTTGGATAGCAAAACAAGTAAGCCTTGTGGAAGCAGTTCTATAACAAGGTGATATTTACGAAAACAGCTCCACCCTGTCGGAATATCAAGTATAAACTGGGATAGAGGAAAGTACCTTCACCAGGATTATTAGCTTGAGGAAGAACAACAGGTTGATTTCCCACCCTGAAAATCGACCACAGGCGTGGACGCTTCAGACACTCTTTGTATACTATCACATGACGAGAATACACAACTCTCAAATCATGTAATTTTTTGTCTTTCTGCTCTGGAGGGGCTGATTTTATACCACTAGTTAAAGCGCAAGACATGTCTTCTTTAGCTTCGATCCGAGATTCTCCATCTGCATTGACAGAACAAAAATCTATCTCATGCTCCTAAACATTTTTCAAAGTAATTAAAAGAGAATCCCACCTGGCACATCTTTCTGCATGGTTTTCTCTAAGCCTGCATCAAGCATCTGAGATTCAAGGAAATGCTCAATTGCTGGACGAAGTCATAAATTTGGCAGTAGATCTTCGACATTGTATCTGGTAAAAAAGCATTTTGGGCACCTTTTCTCCTTGATAAGCTCCAAACAAATGCCTGCAAATTATACGGACTAACTTGATTAAATTCAAGAGATTTTTTCCATATGAATGGCGAAAAAATAGCATTAAGATATTGGCAGATGTGCAATGATCTACGAAACAATTATCACAAAAGATAACCTACAGTTCTCGCAATAGCTATGCTGGCAACAGGGTATCATCACAGCATCCTTGAAAAAAGTGTTGGAGAGAATGCATTTCATTTCTAATAGCAGATTACTGCTTTGCCCGATAGGAAATTGGATGTGATGAGCCTTTGAATGATTGAATAAAATTGAGGTCAGAGAATCAGATCAGCAAGAATTAAAACTGTCAGAAGCTTAGGAAAGAAGCCCAAATTCTATACTTGTTTGACGTCAGATGAGCTTCTATCATTCCCTGTTTTGTAAGAACCTGAAAATGACACAATACGTTATACCATTTGAAATCAAGTCTACAGAAGAACAAAGCAAAAGATAACCAAAACAGAGCAAACCTTTTGGAATTGCCGTACCGGTAACATCTGAGTTAAGCTTTTCAGATTCTAACCTGGATCCCAGGTACCATTCAAATCAAGAGTTAAAACTCAAGTGCATGCAAACCTTCATCACGTAAGCAATCACCAAATACTAAAACCATGTAAAATCAGAAACATTGTCTTAGTTAAAATGCGCAACTCTTGGCTTACTGTTACTTCCATAATGTCATAAAATCAAGGGACCTTGAGAGAATATACCTTAAACCACCAAATTCTTTCTTCTCATCTCCCATAAAGTTATTCTTATCTATTTCGAGATTAAAATTATGCAATTTGAGTCATGAAAGGGACACAATATATCCATTGATTCATTCTGCATAACACAAAGAAGACTAATGATTACGAAACAAAATCAGCAATCAACATATGAGCAAGGAACTAGTGGCGCAACGCAGTCATTTTGTAAATGAAAAATCAAACACAATAAAGTAACATTAGCTAGATAATGACCACTAAAATAGTAAGCGGCAAAAATAATAGTGAAGAATTGCGCTTAACAGAGCTTAATGAGCAGCACAACATGAAAAAAGAAAACCTAGAATGAAGTGAAATTACTCAGAAACTGGGGGGAATGGTCATGTTTGTTTATGTCAGTGTGGGCACAAATGCATCATCAAATACACAATTAACTTATACTCATTCAAGAGCACTGCCAACTCCAAAAGGAAAAAAGAATACCACAACAAGACAGAACATAAGCAAATCAGGACTGAAATACAGCTTACAGTTGGATTCAAAGGATACGTAGGATCTTTCATCCCTAGATCCTTTACAGCTTCAATGGGTGACCTGCAGCAATTACAGCATCACAAAATAAATTCCAAAACCTAATTTTGAGTAAGATCTCCTGTTTAATCTGGAAGAGCATGCAAGAAAATTAAAGGATAAACATGGTCAGATTGATCAGTTCCATCGATGATTACATCCACAAAGAGTCAAAATAAGGCATATATATTATATATAGAGAGAGAGTATCCGATCAAACAAGACCAAAGTTTTGAAATTGTGCAACTATAATGATGGGGTAGTTGAAATGCCTGAGAGCGGAGAAGAAATTCTTTTTCCAAACTAAGAAAAATTCTGCATCACATTCGTGTTCCTATATATAACCACTTGCACTTTGAATTACAAGTTTTCTCATCCTCTTGGTCGGTTGTCCCTGTAGCACAGAATGTTGACTCTTACAAGAGGGGGTGTCTGGAATTTGGTATTGAATTAAATCTCTTTGCAATGTGGACTATATGTGGAGCACAGAATGTTGACTCTTACAAGAGGGGGTGTCCGGCTCTTCCTATGTTATTGTTGGGTATGTCTCTGTTCGTGTAGTCACTGCGATTTTAATGCATGTCTCATGTTCATTTTAAGTAGTGATTTAGTACTACAAGATCTTAGATATTTTTCAATTCAAATAACGTTGTTATGGCTCTTGAGAATCTAATATTTTGCGAGCGAAGAGCAGACCTTTTGCATTTCCACTGTTCTTTATTTTCTTTAACCTATCTACTCATTTGGTCAAGACAATTTAAATATGTTTTAGCCTCGTATGATAGAGATCTTTATCCTTCTATCATATTTTATCTGCACAAATAATATTATTCTTCTGCTAAAGCAGTTTCTCACTGACCCCTCGATGGGTCTGATGCTTCCCTTGCATCTCTGATTCCAATAAATAGATCAAGAATGAGCCCCGGTATCGGAATCCTAACATTGATATATATTTGACAACATTGGTTATCAAACATACCATCAACTATCTTTTTTAATTAAAATATAACATCCATAAAAGACTATTAACGTATATGGAATAGATCACTACAGATGGGAGTACCAATGGCACCAATGCATAAATAAAATGTTCCTAGGAAAGTTGGTTCAGCACTTCCTCATTATATTGGCCACGTTTTTCCCTATCTCTTCCTTTGTTTGCTCACACACGGGTATATCACCAATGTACATGTCGAAAAAAGCCCCTGTATCAAGAAATATGTCCAACTGTAAAATAACGATATGCTAGAAAGCAGAGATAGCTGAGTGGACTTACTGCACAAATCTTTGCTTTGGACTGCTCCAATGTGATTTCCTCCAACTGCACAAACAAAAAAGAAAAATAGGGTCAACTTGGATAGTTTCTTAGATATTTTAAGGTCTCAATTGTTTTCTAAACACATAAAGATCGCATGCGCCAAAACACAGGTGCCCATAAAGGCTGCACAAGATTGCCTCTTGTTGTGTCCAAAAGAATATCGTGGTTCTTATTGGCCTCTTACCTTCAGTAATCATATGTCCATCAGCTGTACGCCTGAAATCAATTATTGTTCCCTGAATATTTTGTATATAGTCAGAAATGTATCTCTTGAATCTTGATGAAGCATAAGATAAGAAACTAAAAGATCAAAATTTTGATTCTTACCATGTCCAAGGGAATGTCTTGCGTAAATAATGAACCAAAGGCATCTAAGCAGCTAAAGTCAGCATTGGGATTTGTCTAAAACAATCAAGAAATTGTGGGTGACTAGAATTTGAGGAAATGTACAACAAATATCAGGTATAAGTTTAAAAGTACTTACTTTTGTTAATCGAGCTCGGAGAGACTTTTCAAAAGCACTAACAAGAAAGAATTAAAAAATTAAATCAGAAACGTTTGTAAGTTGTAGTTTCAAATGCATACATGTGTTGTTTCATCCTCTTTAAACCAGTGTGAATACAATCACATTAATTTTAAAAAATAGAGATTCGATTTGGTCACAAGTAATTAGATACAAATACGGTTTGTCGAATGTGTGTAGTAGGGGGTGGAGGCAATAGGAGTCCGGTATCGGCTTGGTGCAGAGATTTATTGAAATATAATTTCCAAGATAGATCGGGTTGGTTTAAGGGGGGCTTAATAGAAAAGTAGGGAATGGGCGGGAACGAAATGTGGAAAGACTCTTGGTTGGTAGGGGACGGGAGTTTAGAGGATAGATTTCCGAGATTGGCCTCCAATGCTAGAGATAGAGAGATTTTGGTAGGTAATACGGGGGACTGGGTAGATGGATAATGGGTTTGGAGGTGGGAATGGCGAAGGGAATTGTTCGACTGTGAAGAAACATTGTTTATTAATCTTTTATATATTGTCAACATGATACAGATGACACAGGAGCAGGAAGATTCTTGGCTTTGGATGCACGATTCTACCAATCAATACACGGTGCAATCAGCATATACTCGGATCTTTGAAGAATCAAATTTGGAAGGGGAGCGTTCACAGATTTGACACTATATGGAAAACTTGTGCTCCGCCAAAAGTGGGTGCACTTACATGGAAGGTTATTCGAGACCGTATTTCGACAAGAGAAAATCTAAGGCGACGAAATGTTGTCGCTGGAACGGAATCAGTTGTATGCACTTTTTGCCAGTTGGAAGAGACGACTCAACATTTATTTTTCCTATGTCCAGAATTTTATACTATTTGGATAAAATGTTACGAATGGTTAGGATTTTGTACAGTGCTTCCATCAGATTCGACCACACATCTACTACAACATAAAGGATTATGGACATCCAAAAAAAGGCTGGAAATGATGGATAACTATTTGGAGCACAGTCATATGGACTTCATGGATTAGCCTGAATCAATTGATTTTTCAAGGAACACGTGCAACGGAGGAGATTTATTGGAATTAATCATTTTTAGGGTTTTGGATTAGCAATAGAGGGAAAACAAAATGGGGGCACTCTTTCTTAGATTGAAGCAAAGAGCCGATTATTTGTTTATTAGCTCTATAGCTAATTAGGATTAATATTTTGCTTCAGTACTATTTTGTATTTTCAAGTACCTCTGGTACTTTTTATTTATTAATAAATAATAAAATTTGCCTGATAAAAAAAAAAAACAATCACGTAAATTTTGCTCCTTGAGACTTCATAAGAAGGCAATTCAGAATTTAATGTTTCCTGATCCGTAAATCACTTTATAGCTAACTTCAGATGTATGAGGAGAATATCAGAAAATGAAAATATGGTAAGGTTCCTCTGTTTCGAGTATGTGTTATAAGCGTTTATAAAAAGCGACGTTTTAAATGACATTGCTTGAGCAAGACAAAGCTTACTCTTTCACGGTATTGATTTTGATTCCATTGCAACTGACCACAAGTCTAACCGTCATATTGATATCCTCCCTGCAGCACATGACAAAAACAATTTACAAGAGGTGTTTCAAGAAACATTCAATTCACAAAGAGTTTGTGTTATGAATCGCACATGTCAGCATCCAAATGGAGAGTCCAGTTCCTCACAAACTGATATCACAGAATCCTTATCAACCAAAGAATCCCAACCAACATATATTGTGTATAAAAGATTTCAACATGGAAAATTCAGACTCAAGGATAAAGTGATCTCAAAAGATTTGTTTCTTTTTCCCTTCGTAGATTAGGCATTTGGTATTTATCTTCATTTTTCGAATTCCTAGGATTTGTTTGCAGGTAGTGATAGGATTTTTATTATTCTTGTATTTAAGGAACTCGAAAGGTATGAATAATATATAGAAAAAATTTCCCAATTTCTTGTTGCATAAGATCGGAGGTTCTCTTAATCGAGCCTCACTCGTCTATTAAACACCAAGGTTGACAAGGCCGTAAATCCAACAAAGCAACTTCCTACGACTTACAGGAATTCTCGGTACAAGGATCCATAACGAGATCTAGGGCAAAGGTTCTTAACAAATTGGTACCAGAGACATGCGTTATGGCAGAAAACACATCCTTACAAAAACATTCGAAACCTTCATGAAGATGTACTTGGAGGATAAACAATCCCAGGATCAGAATCAGCGCGACTTACGCGCACAGATGGAGGAATTGTCTATCGGCCTTGCAGCAGTACGATCTGGATCACGCCAAGAACATGGAAGCATGGGTTCTTCATCCCATACACGTCACAATCATGAACCACGGAGGGAGGATTCCATGAATTATGTTCCTAAATATTCCAAGATGGATTTTCCAAAATTTGACGGTCTATCGGATCCATTAAGCTGGTTAAACCGTGGCGAACATTTTTTCGCCACCAAAACACACCCGATATCGAGAAGGTTGGCCTTGCATCATTCCATCTCGAAGGGGACGCCCAAATCTGGTTCCTAAAATTGGAACGCGACTTTGCGACTCTACCTTGGGGTGAATTTATTGAGCAATGTAACTTTCGCTTTGGGCCAACACTTCGTTGCACAACTATGAAGGAGTTATCAAAACTAAAACAAACTGGGAGCATTGCCGACTAGCAACGAAAATTCGAACAATTGCCGGCACGGGTTCTATCGTTATCCAAAGAACATGAGGATGATATTTTCATTAAGGCTTAAATGAATACATCGCTGTGGAGGGTACTAATTCATATCCCAAGGACACTCACTACTGCAATGCATTTGGCTCGGCTATATGAGAGGTGTAATGACTCTCATCGCTCTGAACCACCACAAACCAACTGCCGGGCGCTAGCTCCGCCTAATGCTAGCCCATATGTTCGAAGATTGTCACGGGCTGAGATGGATGGCCGTAAGGCCAAGGGATTATGTTTCAATTGTGATCAAGTTTACACATCGGGCCACAAATGTAAACAACTTTGTTAGCTTGAAGGCATTAGTGAGCCCACTGATTCAGGCGACACAGAATCCGAGGATGAGATTCCAGGAAACATAGAAGTCTCGATCCATGCCCTCACAGGTTCTAGCCATGCCTAAACAATGCAACTAAAAAGGTATGTTAATCAAAAACCCTTACTCGTACTCATCGATTCAAGTAGCACCCACTGTTTTCTGGATGCTTCGCTCATAGATAGCTTACGTCAGAAGGTAGTTACCAAATCTACTTTATGGGTTGTCGTGGCGAACGACCGTCAAATTTAATGCACCGGTGTGTGCCCAAATGTACAGCTGCGTTTGGGGAACGAAGTTTTCTCGCTTGACTTCTTTATCATTCCCTTGGGCCGTTTTGGTGCTGTTCTGGGAGTAAATTGGTTGCAAACACTAGGCCCAATCATATGGGACTTTCTGATCGCTTTTATTTTAAACAGAAAATTCCAGTGTAGCGACTAATTACCGCAAGTGTACGGTGTCAAGTTTTAGTATAATGAAATTAAAAGTACGGGTGTCGAACCCACGAGAACTAGTAGTAATTACCAAATTTAACTAGCGTTCTATATTTAACCTACGAAATTGTTTTAAAAGATTAACTAATTTATTCAACTCCAAGATTCAACCACACCACCAAGAAATAAGATATTAAACAGTAGAGATAAATATCGAGACTTCGGTTCACTTGAGTAATCTCCCACAATTTACCTACTAGTTCTAATTAAAATTAATGCATCTAAGGTGACAAGTTTTCCGGTTATATCCAATATACTCTCTCGAGCTATATTAAACCTAACACCGATTTGCAGTAAGTAACTCTCGTTCACTTATTTAACAATTCAATGTTGCATATGTTCGATGAAAACCCTTAGCTTTCGATTACTAGATATCTATAGCTATCACTTGTGTATTTGACGTCATCTCTCGATCTCGGTCTGAAATCCACGGTTTATGTTATTGGTTCCGTATTACAATATCATCTCTAGATCTCAATTGTAAACTAACAACATTCAAAGAGTAGCTAATCCTTTAAAAGCATTAAAAGCATAACATAAACTCAAAAATAACAATAACTCAATCAAAAACTAGAATTAAAACTGTGGGTTCATACACAAGATCCCCTAGTATCGATAACAAACTTAGCCTAGCATATTAACGGAAAAACAATGTTTTATAACATCTAACAACATTATAAACATTGGAATTCGAAAATAAAACTAAGATAAGGTTAAGAAATACTAATAAACACTCGATGTGAAATCGTGCGTCGATCCGATGTTCCCGTCTCTAGCTGCGTTCCTTTGAATCATCTTGAAGGTGATTTCACTTCCAATGGTAGGCTGCCTATTCAGAGCTGAAAGAACCCTCTCTTTGACCTAAAAACTCCAATTTATATGCTCCTTCACGAACCCAAGAAGTCTGGTACCAAAAATAGCCAAAACTTAATTAAGGAATTTTTTAAGTTTGGGACTCTGCGTACGATCGATCTCTTCGTTTGTGGCAATCTATCGCCTTCAACTTTTTCTCTTAGGCGATCGGTCTCTTGTGATAGGCGATCGATCGCCTTTGTCTTCTGCCCCGATGCGATCGATCGCATGGTTTGTTGCGATCGATCGCCTCTTGCTTCGAACTTCCATCACCTTTCTGGCTTTAGGCGATCAATCTCTTGTTGCATGCGATCGATCGCCTATTGCTTTCATCATCAAATTGAGCTTTTACACTTCTTTTCCCATGGCTTGCCTCGTCTTGTCACAGTTCCACCTTCTAGTCCATAAAACGGGATTTTTCCAGTATTTCTTGCACTTCTACTGGAAATATTTCAAAACACAACCAAAAGTATAAAATGTTCCAAGAATCACTATAAAAATCGCAAGAAATATATGCAAATATAAGTGTAAAAATGACACTTATCAACTCCCCCAAACTTAACTCTTGATCGTCCTCGAGCAAGAATAGAATTAAAAACAGTGAATTCACAACAGATAAGTGACATAGATCATTTCGTGCTCATATGTTTATCTCAGAACTTTTACTCATACCACAAAAAAGAATCCTTCAAATCGTTGGACACGAAGTGTTTTCTCTTTAAGTCAAATAACAGTCTCAAATTCGGAACGTTTGTGTGTGCTGTTGTCAATCCCAAGTATCATACAATCATCATAGATCAAAACAGTGTTAATCAATAACAATCAAGATTATCATTGAGTATCTCATATACCTAGTTTTCAAGCACTTCTCCACTAATGTTATCAATTCCTAGACTTGGATCAAAAGGACTTTTAAAGCTTATAATGTTAGGCCTTTTGGTGTCGGTTACAAAGAAAAGATAGGATAAGCACAAAGAAGAGAGTATATCATGTAAAGTTCATTTTTATGCAGCACATATCGGATTTCTCTTCCTTTTCTTTTAGCCTTGCCCGCTTTGGGTCTTATTTATTCACTTTTTGTTTTGTTTTGTTTTTTTTTTTTTCAAGACTTTCTCTATCCTTTTCTTTTTCTCATTCATGAATTCCTTTCTCAATAAGCTCATCAAATATAGCCATTTATGTACATCTAATGAGATTCATTATACTCCCTTGGATTGAAGATAAAATCTTCCATGTTTTTTTTTATAGGCTAAACAAGGTAGGTATAATGAGTTTATCAACAAAAGTCGAATGGTGGCTAATTTCCATTCTTATTCAATCAAGCTCAAAGTTGGACACTAGGGATAAATGTAGACAATGTAGGCTTGAAAGGCTCAAACGTTCCAAAGATCGCCTAAATCATATCCAAGTCTAGTTCATAATTATAAAAATTTCGCTTCAAAGTGCCATCATCAAATAGGTTCTATGATTACTCTAAGATGCTCAAGACATGTCATCAAGTAAACACATATCGTCACTACTTTAAATGTAATCAACAAGTTCATGACTCAATGTGCTCAAATTATTCCTCATTTTCAACATGTTAACTCAACTCAAAATATTCACAACATGTTTACAATCATCAAGATTCAAGTCATAAGCAGAGTAAAACTAATATCATCATGGCATAGAGTCACTACTTTAATCCAATTACACCAGTGCAAAATTTTCATGCTCTTCATTGGACAATACTAAGCTAATCATAAATTCCACAGCAGTAGACATGTTCAGACGCACAATTAAACATATTAAGACTCAGTATCAACCCATTCACACCTCAAACATAAACAAAAACACAATTCCCATCTCCACAATATCAAATGACAGTTCAACAATTACTCCCCCAAACTTAAGTAATACATTGTCCTCAATGTAGTGAACAAGAATAAATAATAGGACAACGTAATACCTGTGGTGACAACTGTCAGTGGTCGTCACCCTCATCCGCATCGGCATCGCCATCATCATCGTCATCGGTGGGTGGCGGGTATGGTTGGAGAGTGGGTGGCTGTGGAACGCCAAGTCTGGATGGGCCTGTGCTGCGACTGTGTGCTAATCGTAGGAAAAACGCATAAACTCACGAAGCTCAAGGCGCATGTCATCTTGATTGTGTAAGATCTCCTCTTGATTGCGCCGGAGCTCTCGTTGCCCATCGCGCACCAATCGATGTTGCAATTAAGTGCCCTAAGCTCCTCCTCTAAAGATTGAAATCTTTGAGCATTTGTGGTAGGATTAGCTATTGTAGAATAGCCATGAGGAGCTCGCCGGTGTGAAGACTGGGGTTGTTCCGGATCATTTGATGGCCCTGGTGCAGACTCGGGCTCCGACGGTGGTCTAGGAAGGCGAAGGGGAATAAATGGCACACTTGTCTCCTCATAAGACTCCCAAGGTACCTGTTCCTGGCGGCACAGCTCAGTAACTAAAGAAGAAAAGGGTAGATCAATCGTGGTAGAGCCTTCCACCGATAATTTCATCGAGGAGTAGATGATGCTCCCAATATCCACCGAGCGGCGCGTCATGATAGCGAAAACCAACACCGCTCTCTCCTTTGTAACCAAGGCAGTGTGAGTAGATGGAAGGACTCGATGAGAAATAAATGTAACCAGATGTCTGCCTCTGGTTTCAACTGAGTCTTCTTGCAATGTTTGATCTGCCCCTCAGAATTCAGAATCCATTCCGCCCCTTCCCCACATATGGTCTCAATGACTTCATGGTAGTCAAGGTGGTGATGCATATAAGCAGAGTACGCATCGTCTTCGATATTCGGCATCTCATATATGCGATTGATTCGTTCGCTATAAAAAAGAAGCTTCTTCCGCCGAATGGTTAGATACGGTCCGTTCACTGCGACCTTAAAGTCTGCATAGAATTCCTTGACGACGGGGATGACTGCATGGCAAGGGGGTGTCACAAAGCGCAACCAACCACGGCGTTCCGCCTCTCGGAGGATGGCCGGATCTGGTGTGTCCATGTCCATTCCCCTCTCCCTTACCAAGGGCCTAGCATGCCATTTTTCGTAGAATTCAGATGCGGCATGGTTAGCAAAGCAGGTCGTGTCGTATGTCGGGGTGGAGGATGAAGATGAAGCCCCTCCTCTTGGCTTCTTTTTTGGTGCCATGATACGATATGTATGGAAACTACAATCAACTTCTCAAGAATTTCCAACAATGTCCAACTTGTCTCACACCACTTTCAATAATTCACTTAGCACCACCAAGCCCCAACAACATCAACAAGTGCAAACTTCTTACACCAATATCAACAATTAACTTTCACACCAACAAAGAAATTGAATCCTTTCCAACATTCCCCAAATATTTAGCAATTAAGCATGACCATGAAATTTCAAGCCAATTTACCTCTAAATTTTGAAACTTGGATGGTGTGTGGTCCTTGGCTTGGAGTAATCCCACTTTGTGCTTGAATGTCCACCGAGCTTGTAATCTGTAGAAAACGAAAAATGGCATGCTAGGCCCTTGGTAAGGGAGAGGAGAATGGACATGGACACACCAGATTCGGCTATCCTCCGAGAAGCGGAACGCCGTGGTTGGTTGCGCTTTGTGACACCCCCTTGCCATGCAGTCATCCCCGTCGTCAAGGAATTCTGTAGACTTTAAGGTCGCAGTGAACGGACCGTATCTAACCATTCGGCGGAAGAAGCTTCTTTTTTATAGCGAACGAATCAATCGCATATATGAGATGCCGAATATCGAAGACGATGCGTACTCTGCTTATATGCATCACCACCTTGACTACCATGAAGTCATTGAGACCATATGTGGGGAAGGGGCGGAATGGATTCTGAATTCTGAGGGGCAGATCAAACATTGCAAGAAGACTCAGTTGAAACCAGAGGCAGACATCTGGTTACATTTATTTCTCATCGAGTCCTTCCATCTACTCACACTGCCTTGGTTACAAAGGAGAGAGCGGTGTTGGTTTTCGCTATCATGACGCGCCGCTCGGTGGATATTGGGAGCATCATCTACTCCTCGATGAAATTAGCGGTGGAAGGCTCTACCACGATTGATCTACCCTTTTCTTCTTTAGTTACTGAGCTGTGCCGCCAGGAACAGGTACCTTGGGAGTCTTATGAAGAGACAAGTGTGCCATTTATTCCCCTTCGCCTTCCTAGACCACCGTCGGAGCCCGAGTCTGCACCAGGGCCATCAAATGATCCGGAACAACCCCAATCTTCACACCGGCGAGCTCCTCATGGCTATTCTACAATAGCTAATCCTACCACAAATGCTCAAAGATTTCAATCTTTAGAGGAGGAGCTTAGGGCACTTAATTGCAACAGCGATTGGTGCGCGATGGGCAACGAGAGCTCCGGCGCAATCAAGAGGAGATCTTACACAATCAAGATGACATGCGCCTTGAGCTTCGTGAGTTTATGTGTTTTTCCTACGACTGGCACACAGTCGCAGCACAGGCCCATCCAGACTTGGCGTTCCACAGCCACCCACTCTCCAACCATACCCGCCACCCACCGATGACGATGATGATGGCGATGCCGATGCGGATGAGGGTGACGACCACTGACAGTTGTCACCACAGGTATTACGTTGTCCTATTATTTATTCTTGTTCACTACATTGAGGACAATGTATTACTTAAGTTTGGGGGAGTAATTGTTGAACTGTCATTTGATATTGTGGAGATGGGAATTGTGTTTTTGTTTATGTTTGAGGTGTGAATGGGTTGATACTGAGTCTTAATATGTTTAATTGTGCGTCTGAACATGTCTACTGCTGTGGAATTTATGATTAGCTTAGTATTGTCCAATGAAGAGCATGAAAATTTTGCACTGGTGTAATTGGATTAAAGTAGTGACTCTATGCCATGATGATATTAGTTTTACTCTGCTTATGACTTGAATCTTGATGATTGTAAACATGTTGTGAATATTTTGAGTTGAGTTAACATGTTGAAAATGAGGAATAATTTTAGCACATTGAGTCATGAACTTGTTGATTACATTTAAAGTAGTGACGATATGTGTTTACTTGATGACATGTCTTGAGCATCTTAGAGTAATCATAGAACCTATTTGATGATGGCACTTTGAAGCGAAATTTTTATAATTATGAACTAGACTTGGATATGATTTAGGCGATCTTTGGAACGTTTGAGCCTTTCAAGCCTACCTTGTCTACATTTATCCCTAGTGTCCAACTTTGAGCTTGATTGAATAAGAATGGAAATTAGCCAACATTCGACTTTTGTTGATAAACTCATTATACCTACCTTGTTTAGCCTATAAAAAAAACATGGAAGATTTTATCTTCAATCCAAGGGAGTATAATGAATCTCATTAGATGTACATAAATGGCTATATTTGATGAGCTTATTGAGAAAGGAATTCATGAATGAGAAAAAGAAAAGGATAGAGAAAGTCTTGAAAAAAAAACAAAAACAAAACAAAAAGTGATTAAATAAGACCCAAAGCGGGCAAGGCTAAAAGAAAAGGAAGAGAAATCCGATATGTGCTGCATAAAAATGAACTTTACATGATATACTCTCTTCTTTGTGCTTATCCTATCTTTTCTTTGTAACCGACACCAAAAGGCCTAACATTATAAGCTTTAAAAGTCCTTTTGATCCAAGTCTAGGAATTGATTACATTAGTGGAGAAGTGCTTGAAAACTAGGTATATGAGATACTCAATGATAATCTTGATTGTTATTGATTAATACTGTTTTGATCTATGATGATTGTATGATACTTGGGATTGACAACAGCACACACAAACGTTCCGAATTTGAGACTGTTATTTGACTTAAAGAGAAAACACTTCGTGTCCAACGATTTGAAGGATTCATTTTTGTGGTATGAGTAAAAGTTCTGAGATAAACATATGAGCACGAAATGATCCATGTCACTTATCTGTTGTGAATTCACTGTTTTTAATTCTATTCTTGCTCGAGGACGATCAAGAGTTAAGTTTGGGGGAGTTGATAAGTGTCATTTTTACACTTATATTTGCATATATTTCTTGCGATTTTTATAGTGATTCTTGGAAGATTTTATACTTTTGGTTGTGTTTTGAAATATTTCCAGTAGAAGTGCAAGAAATACTGGAAAAACCTCGTTTTATGGACTAGAAGGTGGAACTGTGACAAGACGAGGCAAGCCATGGGAAAAGAAGTGTAAAAGCTCAATTTGATGATGAAAGCAATAGGCGATCGATCGCATGCAACAAGAGATCGATCGCCTAAAGCCAGAAAGATGATGGAAGTTCGAAGCAAGAGGCGATCGATCGCAACAAACCATGCGATCGATCGCATCGGGGCAGAAGACAAAGGCGATCGATCGCCTATCACAAGAGACCGATCGCCTAAGAGAAAAAGTTGAAGGCGATCGATTGCCACAAACGAAGAGATCGATCGCACGCAGAGTCCTAAACTTAAAAAATCCCTTAATTAAGTTTTAGGCTATTTTTGGTACCAGACTTCTTGGGCTCGTGAAGGAGCATATAAATTGGAGTTTTTAGGTCAAAGAGAGGGTTCTTTCAGCTCTGAATAGGCAGCCTACCATTGGAAGTGAAATCACCTTCAAGACGATTCAAAGGAACGCAGCTAGAGACGGGAACATCGGATCGACGCACGATTTTACATCGAGTGTTTATTAGTATTTCTTAACCTTATCTTAGTTTTATTTTCGAATTCCAATGTTTATAATGTGTTAGATGTTATAAAATATTGTTTTTCCGTTAATATGCTATGCTAGGTTTGTTATCGAGACTAAGGGATCTTGTGTATGAACCCACAGTTTTAATTCTAATTTTTGATTGAGTATTGTTATTTTTGAGTTTATGTTATGCTTTTAATGCTTTTAAAGGATTAGCTACTCTTTGAATGTTGTTATACAATTGAGATCGAGAGATGATATTGTAATACGGAACCAATAACATAAACCGTGGATTTCAGACCGAGATCGAGAGATGACGTCAAATACAAGAGTGATCGAAAGCTAAGGATTTTCATCAAACATACGCAACATTGAATTGTTAAATAAGTGAACGAGAGTTATTTACTGCAAATCGGTGTTAGGTTTAATATAGCTCGAGAGAATATATTGGATATAACCGGAAAACTTGTCACCTTAGATGCATTAATTTTAATTAGAACTAGTAAGTAAATTGTGGGGGATTACTCAAGTGAACCGAAGTCTTGATATTTATCTCTACTGTTTAATATCTTATTTCTTGGTGGTGTGGTTGAATCTTGGAGTTGAATAAATTAGTTATAATTTTAAAACAATTTCGTAGGTTAAATATAGAACGCTAGTTAAATTTGATAATTACTACTAGTCCTCGTGGGTTCGACACTCGTACTTTTAATTTCATTATACTAAAACTTGACACCGTGCACTTGCGGTAATTAGTATGCTTGAGTTGGATCTGGTATATATGGAGTGTATGGTGATGGGTCGTCCCCGTGGGCAGGTTGTGTGCCGTAGTAGCTAGAAGATGTTGCATCATAATGGAATGAAGAACGATGTGATGTTGATGCCCCCTGCATCATATGTATCAGTCGTAAATGGAGGGATATCATCATGAGCATCTACCTGAGTATCAGAGGTACTTGACCGTCTTCTCCTCCGGTTGCCCCCTCTAGTGGTATCTCGCTGCCGTGCAATCTATTTTGTTGTGTCCGAGCAAGTTGACGCACTTCATCCACAATAGCTAAGTTTTGATCTAATACACATCTGACCCCGGGTGAGATCCCTTCATCTTCACTGGGAGAATACAATTTGGAAGCTTCATGGGAGTTAGCATCCAGACTCCGGTTGACCCCGGTTGTCCATTGGGAGAATACTTCCCCAGCGGAAGCTTCATGGGAGTTAGCATCCAGACTAAGCGTCGACTTTCCTGACTTCGAATTTGAGGACAAATCTGATCTTCATGGGGAAAGTGATGTTATGAATCGCACATGTCAGCAACCAAATGGAGAGTCCAGTTCCTCACTTTACAGAATCCTTTTTTTTTTTTTTTTGATCGGAAAAAGCAAATTATATAAAAGAGTACCAGAGGTACTACGAACTATTACAAAAGTCTAGCAAAGCAAGAAAGTAAAGAAAAGAAAGGTCAAGAAGCTAAAAGACAAATCCTAGGTTCAGAGACCCAGTCCGACAAAGCATAAGCGAAACTATGACCACTACAATTCTTAATCCAAAACCAAGATCTGAAAATGACTAGATTAAAAAGATCTTCCTCTTTACAGAATCCTTATCAACCAAAGAATCCCAACCAACAGATATTGTGCATAAAAGATTTCAACGTGGGAAATTCAAGACTTATGGATAAAGTGATCTCAAAAGATTTGTTTCTTTTTCCCTTCGTAGATTAGGCATTTGGTATTTATCTTCATTTTTCAAATTCCTAGGATTTGGTTGCAGATAGTGATAGGATTTTTATTATTCTTGTATTTAAGGAACTCGAAGGGTATGAATAATATATAGAAAAATTTTCCCAACTTCTTTTTTTTTTTTATCAGGAAAATATAAATATTATTAAAAATAAAAGAACATAAGGGATACTCCGAAGTTTTACATAAAAGTTAAAATCCTAAGATTTAATCTAGTAGACAAACTATCGGCTCACGAGCCCAATCAACAAAAGCGTAATGTAACAATCTAGAACCCCTTTTATCCAACTCCAGCTTTTAAACTTGATTGAATCTAACAAATCTTCCTCTCTATCCACGTCTGTATTGAAAATCCTTCTACTCATATCCATCCACAAAGTCTAAATGACAGGTGCCAAATAGATGCCCATTCTTTCCAATTCCTTTACAAAGTCTAAATGACAGCGTGCCAAATAGATGCCCATTCTTTCCAATTCCTTTTGTGAGTCCATAACGCCTTGTGTTGAGATAAATGCGTTTTAGTATCAATGCTGAGAACCATCTGAAACCCCAGCCATTGGTAACACTTCATCCAAATGTCATATGAGAACGGGCACGCGAAGAACAAATGAACAGTAGATTCCTCCAGAGATAAACAACGATCGCGATTTATATATTGCTGCCCTGAAATAATGTTCCGTCTTTGAAGATTGACCTTCGAAGGTATACGATCTTTGAAAATTCTCCAAACTAGAATGGATAGTTTCGTTGGCGCCATAGTTTCCCAAGGCTGTATACAATCGTTGTGATCGCAACCCTCCTCCTGTGAACCATCATCCTGCAGACTGCAATAAGCGGAGGCAACTGAAAATTGCCTCGAAATCTCATGTTGCCATTCACACCTGTCCTCCAAATCCTGTATAAGATTGACCCTGTTAAGACATGAACAAAACTGTGATAATAATTCCTCTTCCCAATTGAATAAATCTCTCCTCCAATCCCAAGTCCAATGCCAAACAACTTCCTCCCATAAACCCATCTTTCTCACTAAAATATTACTGTTCCTAGCCACTGATGCCAATCTAGGAAATCGATTTTGTAAACTCTCTTCCCCCACCCAAACATCTTTCCAGAAACTAGTCCGAGCCCCATTTCCCACTCTTTTACACACACCCCTCCGGAACCAACCATTAGGATCAACGAAAAGTATATTTCTGATGTCCCTCCACCAAATAGAATAATTAGATGAGATACCAACATTCCTCGAAAAAATGCGATCACTTGACATTGAACCATATTTTGATACAAGAATTTTCAACCAAAGTGCATCTACACCGCACATGATATCCCACCCCCATTTACCAATCAAAGCTTTGTTAAAAGACTCAATATCCCTGACCCCCAAACCCCCCTGTGATTTTGGTTTGCAAATCTCTACCCATTTGACCCAAGCTATTTTACGAATGCTCTCCCCACCTCCCCATAAGAAGGATACCTGAAATGATTTAATTTTGGAAGATAGATTCCCAAGGTTGGCATTAATAGCGAGAGATAGGGATGTTCTTGTAGGTAATAAGGGAGAATGGATAGGGGGTTCATGGGTATGGAAATGGGATTGGAGACGAGATCTATTTGAATGGGAGGAATCTTTATTGCTTGATATTTTATCTTTGTTGGACAGGTTGCAACCACAATCGGAGGGCGAAGATTTCTGGACCTGGACAGCGGACGAGGCTAAAATATATACGGTGAGGTCGGCTTATGCACGGATACAAGGCGAATCAGGTGCGGAAAGTACTATGGCGAACACTTACAATTCAATTTGGCGGACGGCTTTCATGTGGAGAGTCATTAGAGACCGAATTCCTACAATAACAAATCTGCGTCGAAGGAATATATGTGCTGGATCGGAGGCGGCAGAATGTGTTCTTTGCAAACAAAATCAAGAGACGACACAACATGTACTTTTCATTTGTCCGGAATCTTATAAGTTGTGGATGCAATGTTACAATTGGCTAGGAGTCACAACAGTCTTATCGGCGGACCCCGTGGATCGTTTGTGGCAACACAAGGGCCTGTGGAACCATTCGAAGGGGCAGAAGGAGTGGATGACTATTTGGGAGGCGATCATTTGGACCATTTGGCTACTTCGCAACAATTTGATTTTCAAGGGACCGGAGGAGATCAAGGGAGATTTATTAGAATTGATCATCTTTCGTTCGTGGTTTTGGATTAGTAACAGAGGACGAAATAGATTGGGGACCTCGTTTTTGGATTGGCGACATGAGCCAATAATTTGTTTGTTAGCTCTTTCTTAGTAGTGATTAAGCTTAGGATGGGCAGTAACGCTTTTTTTGTTTTGTTATTTCTGCCTTTTTTGTAACTATTTGAGTACCTCTGGTACTTCTTTTAATATATTGTGTTTTGCCTTTTCAAAAAAAAAAAAAAGTAATATCAGGCGGCCTCCAATGGACAAACTCTTATCTTCCCATCTTGCTAACCTTCTTCGAAAATTCTCCAGAACTGGTTCCCATAACGTTTTCCTCCGTGGATTACCCCCAATCAGTAATCCAAAATATTTAAAAGGAAGAGATCCTACTTTGCAATTCAAGAAATCTGCCAATTGATTTAAAACTCCGTGATCCACATTCAATCCAATAATGCTACTATTGCAGAAGTTGATCTTCAAACCTGACATCAGTTCAAAGATACGAAGAATAGCTTTCAAAGAACGTGCATTCTCCAAATTAGCCTCGCTCAGTAGTAATGTGTCATCCGCAAATTGTAAGTGGGATATCAATAAGTCATCATTTCCCAATTTTAATCCTGACAAAAGATTGTTCTGTGTCGCCTTATTAATCAACCTACTCAGAGCTTCTGCTACAATCACAAATAAAAACGGTGATAATGGATCACCTTGACGAAGTCCTCTCTTAAGTTCAAATTCCGGCGAAGGACTGTCATTAATTAACACTGAAGCCTTTGCTGTGGATAGGCATTCCATAATCCATCCTCTCCATTTTATACTGAAGTTCATAAGTTTCATGATGTGATCAAGGAAACTCCAATTCACAGAATCATAAGCCTTTTCGAAGTCCACTTTCAATATTATGCCTGAACCTTGCTTTCGTTTGAAATCATCAATAAGTTCATTGATAATCAAGACACCATCCAAAATATGACGATGACCCACAAAAGCTGATTGGTTTTTGGATATCACCCTATCCAGAACTTTACTCAATCTGTCGGCCAGAAGTTTCGCCAAAATTTTATAAACGCAACCAACTAAAGCAATAGGCTTAAATTCCCCCAGATGAGTTGGGTTGTCCTTTTTAGGAATTAGTACCAAAAATGAAGGGTTTCCACCTTTTATCAACTTCCCATTCTTGTGAAATTCATCGAAAAATTTCAGAATATCATCTTTAAATATGTTCCAGAATTTTTTGATGAAACCAAAGTTGAAATCATCCGGCCCTGGGCTCTTATTACTCTCACAATTCCAAACTGCCATTTTAATCTCGTCCTCCGAAAATCCGGCTGTTAATAAACAATTGTCGGATTCTGCTACCTTATCGAATTCCATCTCCGCGATTCTCGGTCTGTCCCATTCCTCTTGGTTGAAATGTTCCGCATAGAAGTTGTTTATCCCCTGTTTAAGGCCATCCACAGAATCAACCCAAACCCCATTCAAGAATAGACCCATTATTTCATTCTTCTTTCGGCGACTGTTAATCACTTTGTGAAAGAAGCTTGAGTTAGCATCTCCCTGTTGAATCCATGAGGTTCTTGTTTTTTGAAATAAAGGGGAATCTTTCATGATTATATTTGCTTTAAGATCCATGAAATCCGCCTTTTGAGAAGTTAACTCTTGAGAGGTTAATTCTCGGACATCTGCTCTATCGTCCCAAGAGGAGATTTTGTCGTTTAATTCCTCAATTTTGGAGTCCAGTGATCCGAAGACCTCCCTGTTCCAGATTTTGAGACTGTTTTTCATTAATATCAGCTTTTCCTTCAAAACGAAACCTCCCCACCCCAACACGTGAAACGAAAGCCATTCCTTCTCAACAAAGTCTTTGAATTGATGATGATTGAACCACGAGTTTACTATTCTAAATGGTTTTGTGCCCCAATCCGAAACTTGGTTCTTTAGCATGATAGCACAGTGATCCGAAATCGATCTATTCATCCCCCATTATGTGATGTTCGGCCATTCCTGAAGCCATTTAGCCGATACTAGAAAACGGTCTAGTCGACTTACACACGAACCATCCGGTCTATACCATGTGAATTTTCTTCCGATTAAAGGAAGATCAACCAGCCTCGATTTGATAATGAAATCATCAAATTCAGATATCTCCAATAGATTGGGTGAGAGATTTCTTCCTCTCTTTTCATTTCTTGATCGAACTGCATTAAAATCACCACATATTCACCATCTAACCTCATCAGATTGTGAAATTCTGCTGAGAATGTGTTCCCATAATATCCTATTCGATATTAAGCCCCCTCGAGAATAAACATTGATGAAATTACATGGTATTTTTGCTTGACCCCAAACTCCTTCGATCCCCAGTAAACCTTCCTCTCCCCAACAGCTTGTCATTTGGAAAACAGAAGATTTCCAAATGCATAATAGTCCCCCTGATGTCCCTAAAGCCCCTTTAAAGACCCAATTGAAATCTTCGTCTCCCCAAATTAATTTGCAAAAATCTTTAGTTACTAATTCCATTTTGGTTTCCTGAATGCATATGAAATCTATCCTCTCCTTCATGACAAAAGATCTTAGTTCCCTTTTTTTGACTCTTCCACCCAATCCTATGACATTATAGCTCACGATTTTCATGGACATTGACGACCGAGTTCAACCCCAAATACTGAATTCTCATCAAAGTTCTTATTGATAGCCCTGGCATCTCTTGTTTCTAAATCCATCAGTCTTTTGATAATATCATTGTCATTTCCATGACCAATAATTCCAAGTTTTCTGCCAATGTTCCATAATTCTGTAGCTTCCCACCACAAATCCTTGACTTTCGAGTGTGGACTGATCAAATGCTCACTCGAACCTACGTTCCCCATCATCTGATTAGAGGTAGAATGGTGGACTTGATTTCTTTTTTGGTATGTTATACCAAATCTTCTCAATTCTGAATCTGGAACATGAAACTTGAGTCCTTTAGCTGATCGCCCGGCCTCAATACCCTTTTCTGGATTAATGCCTCTTGATACCTCAGATTTAGCCTTAAGGTTCACTTGTGTAGGCTTAGATTCTTCCTCATGTTCAACAACAACATGATTTTGAGAATTCGGTATAATTTGCTTTGAATGCAAAGGCTTGATCAAATACTCCTGAAGACCCAAGTTTAATGCTGAGTCCACACAATCCGAATCTGAAGTCCATGATTCCTTGGGGTTTACCATAGAATCCATTTTCTGATTTGATTGATCAAACACCTCATCAATATGTCCGTTCTGATCCACCTCCCGATACGACGATCTCTGTGGTTCAAAATCATCCAATATAGTTTCAGGAATGAGGTCGATAGAAGATTCTGAGTCTGACCGGGGAAAGACATGTCTTTTAGAGTTCTCAACCGAAAAATCTGGTTTACTGATTTTGCTACCAAACTGATCGGAGTGTAGATTAGGATTTGTATCCTCCAAAAGTCAGATACTGTGTTCAAAACCATCTATATCCACTTTCACAATCTTGTTGATGAACTCCACATCCGATGTGGAAACAAGAAATCGGCCAATAGATAGATTATCTCTATTGATTGTATCTTCACTTAGTTCAACTAATTCTCCTATGGTGTTAGCCATACAGAGGAAGAATCTGTAGCTCCAGGCATGTAGAGGTGTACCCATAACATTAATCCAAACCTGGCGAGTAGGTAGGATGATTTGATCATGCCATACGCTGATGTCCGAAACATAGACTCAACCAATCGTTTTTCTCCTTGATAATATCTCCTTGTTGCTGTCATGAAGGAGCACCATAGATCCACGAACATGAATAATTTTCAGATTTTCAAATCCATTGAGTATCAATTCATGTTGAGCTTGGTAAATTAAACTCGGATTATGCAGGTGGCCTACTAAACAACCATCGATCCAATCTCTTTCTTCCTCTCCTGTTTTGAAAGAAAGACTCACCTTTGCTGGTTTCGGAACATCTGACGGAGGATGAAAAAATCCTTGCATTTTATCTCTTGTAGTATGGGTTACTGGTTTGGATTTCACCTTAGGAGCCTTATCATTCGAAAATGAGTTTTTCATGCCCAATTTATCGTTCCTTTCAAATCTGGGTCTATTTGCTGATAATTTATAAGCACCCAGCCTAATCTGATTCAAACCTTCCTCAAACAAGTTCATGTCACCTGTATTTTTGAATCTCACAAAGCCAAACTTGTTGCCCTTTTGATCTCGTTTCTAAGGTATAAAGATCTCCCTTACATCGCCCAATTTCTGGAAGACTTTGCGATTGAAACCAGCCCTCTGGGAAATTAGTGAAGAAAAAGGACACTGTGTTCTCATTGAATCTATTCATATAACTTGGACCCTAATATTGCTCTGACCGAAACCGTGAAGTGCCGCCGATATTACTATTGTCGTTCTGCTGCGCCTTCAAATCATCTCTGAAACCGGGAAAAACTCGCTCATGCTCAGCTAGGTTGATGTTTGTATGGGTTCGGGATGGCTGGCGAAGGTGAAGGTTAAGGTCATGGTTGTGGAATAAAAGGCGATGGTTAAGGTTGTGTGGCTGACGAAGGTTAGGGTTAGGTTTGGGTGGCTAGCGAAGGTTTGGGTTTGGGTTAGGGTTAGGCTGGCTAAGGTTATGGTTCGGTTTGGGTGGGTGGCGAAAGTTAGGGTTAGGGTTAGGGTTTGGGAAAGAGTATTCCTTAAATCGCGACATGCTAGCTCCTTTCGAAATCTTCAAAAAACCCAGACTACTGTTCACGGCTACTGTGCGTGGCTACTGTTTACCCGAACTGTTCACGGCTACTGTTTACGCTACTGTTCGTGGCTACTGTTCACGACAGCTTCATTTTATCCATCGGATGTACCAGGACGCTTGGAAAGAGAAGAGTGCGATGTAAGTCTTATTGTTGCATAAGATCGGAGGTTCTCTTAATCGAGCCTCACTTGTCTATTAAACACCATAGGTTGACAAGGCCGTAAATCCAACAAAGCAACTTCCTACGACTTACAGGAATTCTCGGTTCAAGGACCCATAACGAGATCTAGGGCAAAGGATCTTAACAGTTTGTCACAGGCAGAGGCACCTCGTCTCCTCAATCATACACTAACTCAGTGCGGCTAATCAATTTTCCCAATGTTGGGGCAGTTGGGTCGATAGGACTTAGTTTCTGGAATTGAGTCACCCTACGTGTGTGTGTGTGGGTATGTAAAATCATAAGATAATCCAGTAAATGTTACAACAAACCTTAGAAGATCATGATAAAAATCTCGGCACTAGTTCAACTCATATTCTGGAAAGCAAGCATACTTTGGGCCCAATTTCTCACAAATGTCAAACGGATGAACATCTGTTGGCAGAGGCAAAATGAGCTAGTATCTTAGGAACAACTCTTGGTGCAATAAAATATTTAGAAGTTACACAAGCTGGCCAAGCACTCACAAAAACCAAAAGCATATATTTTTAGGGATTTGATTCTGATGATTGTCATGAAGATCCAGTTCCAACAAGGACCTGAAAATTAGGCAGCATTATCGACAAACATTAGCCAGAAAAGAAAATCCAAATGTAAATGTGAAAGAATAGCTTATTATTAAACTAAGCATTTTTCTTTTTACATCTATTCCTATTAGGATTTATGCATAAAAAATCCCAGTGACAAATTAGAAGAAAACTTTCCAATTCTTTTGTGACTTTGCGTTAGAAGAAAGTAAAATTCCTTATGCTGCTTTACTCAAAGGTTCTTATATTTTCTTTATTCTACTACTCCATATAGAGGAAAGACATGTTCCAGTGTCCAAGAATTGTTAGATTACAGATAATAGATTCCCTGCACAGCATCTCTTATTAGATCACGAAGGTAACTATCAAATTAGAAAACAGATGTCAATAAAACTGAAACGTTTCTCCTAAAGATTTAGATATGACGCACATACCTCTGAATTGAAACTGGAATCACTTTCTCCATCCATCATGCTGTCCAACATGGTAGGGAACTCGATGCCTGTTCTAGGCTCAACTGCATTCTTAGACAAAGCTAAACTCTGGAAATAAAGATTGTTGAAGGGTCCGCATCGCCCATTTTCAATCTTATGTGGCGTCTGATCTATACATGTATATGTCTCTGTAGAGCTCGTTTCTAGTGGAAAAGCTAGTGCATTTGTTGCACTAATAAAAACAAAAAAATAATCTTAAAATTTAAATGAAAAAACAAAAATCAAACAGGAAAGGAGCAAAGAATATGCCACAATAATTGTTAATTAAGAAGATAGGCCAACTGCCCTTACACATTCGTGACTGGTGGTACCATCATAGCAGCTAATGAAATCAATGGAAATGATTGAATCCGTTCAGTTTCTATACACAATTGCCTCTGAGTCAAACTTGATATCTTACCAAAAATGGAAGATTTCCTTCTGGAGACCTTCCACCAAAATCCTGTTAAATCCTGTCTTACTGAAGAAATATGCTTTACATGTGTACAGGCATTACTATAGCTAGAATTGGAACCAATATGATCACCCTGTAGTTTGAAATTGCTGGGATTCGACCCTGTTGCAAACCAAAACACTAGAACACAGGAAAACTTTGACATGCAATTAAAAGCCTCTTGAAGAACGACACTTCCATGTAAATAAAGGTATCTGGAACTGTCAATGAATGAAGCAATATGAGAGAGCCAACGACCCCTTGAACTAAGTGGCATAAGTAGATCTGTCGAAATAATATCAGATGAACCGACATCTGGTTCGATGAAGAAGAAAGAATTGTTCCCCATATCCAACCACCACTTGATTTTTTACGTAATCAAGGAAACTGTGTGACAACTATCTCTTTGTATGGTTTAGATACACCACAAATAGATTGAAACCTGCTGGATTTCATAGAAGAACTAAAAATATTTAGTGATTTCAAACAAATAATGCGAAAGTAGATCATCAAATGTGAAAGAAAAAAAAAAGGAAAAGAAATGCTGACAACTCGCACTAAAAATATCCCAAGAACCAAATAGATCCAATGCTGCAGCAAGATTAGCACAATAAAATAGCCTACAAGAATTCGTACGATGCTTGTGATTATATATCTCAGGTGGGAAAAAAAAAGATATCTTTGAATTGCCTTCTGAGATTATAAATAGAACGATAAATTGAAGGTTGAAGAAAATTTTAATTACTCTCTCAAATTAAAAACAATGTCAAGAACTCAAACTAGTCAAGTCAATTAAAAGCCCCAATCTGCTGCAATGATGGATATTTGTGGATCCAATTCACAAATACTTGGACAATGCAAAATCGCCAACAGGAAACATTAACAATGAATCACCAATTTCAGCTCAAACACATCACAATCTTGAACAACAGAAAATCTTGCAATGGGTTACAACTAAACGTAACCAGATCATCAAGCAATAGATTAAATATTTTTAAAAAAATATTGTTAATTTATATAAAAATTAATTGTACTAAAAAACATCACAAAAACATGATATGGTCCTCAAATACTAGTAGAGATAATTAAACAAGCAATTTTAGAGAAACTTAGATACTAATTAAAATATTTATAAAAAAAACAAAATGTCGTCCTATTATGTTAATATATATATATATATATATATATATATATATCAATTAAATAATTTACAATAATCCATCTTTCAGTTTAACAATATATACTAGTAATTTTTTGCATATGTTTTGTTTGTATAATTTTTTATAATTATTAAAATCATTATTTAAGTAGGATATTTTTTTGTTATTTTTAACATTTATGATATTTTATAATATAAATTGTTTTGTAACTTATCATGATGCTATAGGTGGTTCTACATCTTATGTAAGCTTATATTGTTGCCGTCTTTAAGGATAATGTTTTTTAGAGTATTTACACAACATATAGACCAAATATGTGATATAGATGTTCTCAAAATCATCGCTCTTAGGGAGAACATGGGCTCTTTTGTTTTATAACAAAGCAATCTTTTAAAATTTTCCTAGTAATCGCTATCATTGATAGTAGCTTTTTTGCAAATAAAAAGAAGGAATAACAAAGCACTTTTTTTGCAAAAAAGGACGGCTGTGTAATAACAAAGCAATCTTTCTTGTTTTTTCTCTTCCAAATCCTAAGTAAATGGGGGTGGAGGAATGAAACTCTAGTCTATTATAAGGGACGAGCCTTTACAACTAATTGGACTATGATCGAGGCTCAACAAAACAATCTTTTAATCTCACTAAGAACCCGATAAAAAAACTTTCCTAGTAATCGCTATCATGGATCATCACAGTAAAAAATTAAAACTTACGGGTTTCATAAAAATTTATAAGCAATTTAAAATTAAAATTTACAGGTTTCATAAATTTTATAAGCAATTTGACATCTAAAAATTTTGATGTATTCATAATTTTTAAGGATGCTATATTTTTTTTCCATTTTTGTCAAGTTATCACTAGATATAATTTTTAGTAAACGGTAAATCCAATGACATCATAAGTAACGGTTGAATTGGGAATCTTGAAATTATTCACTGGTCTTCCTATAACTAGTTGATTTGAAAATCGAAGCAGACGTATGATTATTTGTGTATCACACACTCTTGGCATGTTAGTATGTTCTTTTGTCGAGAAAATAAATTTTTTTCCATAAATTTTGAGATATTCAATATGCAAATTTCATTTATCTAATTCACGGAACATAAGATTAAAATGTTATTTTGAATATTTAGGATAACAAAGTAATATATATTTACAAATTTAGATATTCTTTAGATCAGAGATAGTTTATTACCGTCCCGATGGTCTCGGCAGGGTAAATATTTGTATGTACACGATTTGAGAGTCACTTATACACCAACACAATATTAAACATAATATATTTTAAATAAATATACATAAAGTAACACACTAATAATTTCAGACCACTCATATTGAAGTTGTATATAAGTGGAACTCAAATCAGATCCATACAAACATTTTCATTCGACAGATTTCTTTCATTAAAGAGATTTATTATTGGCTACCCCATGGGGTAGTTACATCCATTAAATGGGTATATTCTCATCAACATTGGATGAAAATATACTCATCTAATAGATGGATCTATCCCATAAGGTAGCAAAGACCAATCCATTAAAGATATTCAAGTTATCATTGCAAAATGGGAAGGAATGAAGAGTCAAATCATTAGCCTATAAGTAAGCATGATATATATAAATATACCCTAGGCCTCAATTGACTTGTATCAACAAACCACATTAGGGAATGTAAAGCCATCTTAAAGTGGGACAAGAATCTCCATAAAAGCTAAATAATGGAGTGTAGTAATAGACATTAATCAATGTGTGGTTACTTTTTGACCACTAATCTCTTAGCTTAAGCATGCACCATTAAAGAGGTCAATGAAAAGAACTCAAAAGCTCGGGAATCCAATGTTAACTTGGATTTGTAATCATTTACTTTTATTATATTTACTTTTTTTAAAACCTTATAAATTAATTATATATTGGATTGAAAGAGCTTCATATCATGTTAGAAATGGAGTACTAGCTAGAATTTCAAAATACTTATTAATGAATTTGAAATGACTAAATTGAGTGATTTGCATAGAAATAAGGTAGTATTTTATGTAAAATTTCATTATTCTACTATATATATATATATATACATATGTGTGTATTATTTTGCAAAACTTTATTGCAATGCATATTATAGGATCAAGTGCTTGTCGATTTACCAAAAGCTATAGCTGCTGATAACGGTGCAACTCTAATCTTTAAACCGTAGAGCAGCCCAAGCGTCACGCTTCGATCGCTCTCCAAGCAGGGATAATTATTGTATACAAATAATCTATCTCCCAATAATTGCGCTACCTTGCAACTCATGGGAACACGTGACATTGGTTCTGATACCAATTGTAGGATCAAATGATTGTCGTTTTACCAAAAGCTATAGCTGGTGGTAATGGCACAACTTTAATATTTAAACCATAGAGCAGTACAAGCACCACGCTTCGATCGTTATTGCACTCCAACGCATATTATATATGTGAAAGACAGAGAATTTGAGGTTCGTATACTTTATGAAAATGTGACCATAAATTGGGCGGTAGTCAATAATGACCATGGTTGTTAGAGAATAATAATAAATAAATTATCCAATCTCTCTTTAAACTCGGTCCTTTAGAAGAGATGTCAATTCAATATGGTATTATAGCATTTAGCCTCCACCCATACGAAAACTCCATTTGGTAGGAATAAATCGGCCAACAAGTGAGGGAAAGTGTTAGAGAATAAATACTAAATTATTCCATTTATCTATAATCTCGGACTTTCAGATATACGACAATTCAACAAGGGTTTATCTCATTGTAAACATATGATTAATAGGTTAAATTTTATTCAAACAACAAATTCATATAGAAATTCCCGACTTTAATTGGATAAATTTTATATAGAAATTAATGAGAGGATAAAATTGAGGGGACAAAAACGTAGTGCTGTTTTTGAATTAGCACACATCAATATCAAATCAAAACAAAGCAAAACAAGAAATACAAGGCTAGCTGTATTTGGTACTCCAACATTAATCTTAAGCTCGAAAATCAAATTTAAATTAAAACCTAAGTTATATAATCTTTAAATCATGATAATTAAACTTAACACGACAAAAATAAATTCTTAAAAACACGAAAATTGATGTGCTTCTTCTGTTCTTGATTCTCTCTACTCAACTTTAATTTATGGACCTGAAAATTCATATACAATATAATATCCAAATCAGAATATATATATATATATATATATAAATAAAATAAAAAGTTTGATTAATAATAATTAACTAATTAATTTACCCCAAAAAAATAGAGAATCTTGATGCATTTAGAACGAGGATTTGCTACTGGCTTCCTTGGGAGCATTGCATTTGAAGCATTCCATCCTATTAGCAAAGTTGTGCTCGTTGCAACCCAACCTATTCCCAATTAATAACATATAAACAAAATATTATTTATTAACATATAGTCTAGGAAAATAATATTATTTCACTTAAATAAAAATAATTTCTAAATTTACCTGTTTTTTAAATGAAATAAATACATGGTCCTATTTGACGAAAATCTTATATGTGTCGGGTCATGTCATAGATAAAAATATATAAATATATATTTACGTGTTTTGGTATATAACAGGACTAGATCCAAGAATTTCCGTTATCCTAATTTTCTAATTTTAATATTATCTGTTCATGTAAATAGAAATACTAAAGTAGAACGATGGTAGAAAATTAAAGTAACCGAATAAATAATTCTTATTGTAAATCAAATTACAGTATTTACTTATATTTTATCTATGGAGAAAGTGTACCTGGTGCATATCCAATCGCCAGATTTCCATCCAGAGCGGCTGCCGCCGCCGCCCCCACCACCGCCAAACCCAAACCCACGTGCCCGTGGGAAATCTCCTTCAAAGGAGGAGCCGCCTCCGGATGCTTCATCCTTGACAGCGCCACACTTGAAGCAGCTGGAGCGGCTGGCGAAGTTGTGGGCTCCGCAGTTGCCAACGGCGCAGTACCAGTCGCCGGGCCTCACGTCGGGTCCCGTGAACCCGTAGGAGGACTGGCCGCCTCTCCCACCAAAACCTCCGTAATCACCTCTTTCTCCGGGTCTGGGGTCTCCGCAGCGCTGGCATGAGTCCCTCCTTTGGAAGTTGAGGTGGTGGCATGATCTGCAGTTCCAATCTCCGGGCCTGTTCATTATTCCTAAAATCATGTTGTTCAAAATCAAGAAATTTAGTTTCCCTTTTAATTAACTGATTTATTTCATAATTGCGTGTTATCTGGAAATAAAATCACTCGCACGCAATGTTAGAGTCGAGAATTCTGTATAGTAATCAAAATCGAGTATCTAAATACCAAGGATTTCAAGAAAAAAATTATATTTTATGAATATATAACAGATGAAAAATATATATTTAAGAAAATAATCTCACTTATCCACCCTGTGTCCTATTTAATCATTAATTATAAGGATTGAAGTAAACTGAATTGAACTAAAATATACAGTGAATATAGGTAGTCGTTCTGTCACCATAATGATTCAAATGTGAAATTTGAGCTACCCAGCCCTACGTGTTTAATAGGTATTTTACCTCATTTGGTTCGTAATAAGCAGTTTATCTATGTAGTTTTTGAAATAGACAGTTTACCCATCTATGTCTTTCAAAATATAATGTTATTGTGCACGTATTCACAAACTACATAGATAAACCGACTATTTTCACAAAACACATTGGAGTAAACTGCTTATTTTCAAATAATAGAGATGTAATCTATCTATTTGAAAAACCAAATGGGTTAGTTGCCAATAACCCCTGGAATTTAGAATTGTTATATAATTTATAAAATTTAAGCAACTTTAAGGGAGAATTGAATCAATCATTTTCTTTAAATACAAACATTTTGAAATTGATAAAAGTTTCAAATTTTAACAAATTATGTCATCTTGTGCAATATCAAACACTGCATGGTCAAAGTATTTATAGCTTGCGATGCATGGATATATATATATATATATGCAAATGATACACTTACCCTAAACGATGAAACGAACAAAAGCTGGCAATACTTGACAGAATTTTGTGCAGGAGGACAAGCTCAATATAACTAATGTTAAGCAATCTTGGTGTCGAGTGACGTTGTTTATATAGTAATAAAGCTGCCTCGAAAATCGAGGGAGATGGTGGGTTATTTTTCCTAAGCAAAATATATTCTCCTGACTCGCCTCCCTTGTTGAACACTGGGAATCACATAAAAATACTAAATTAAAGAGAAAAGACAGTGGGCGAGTAATTAAGTTTGGATAAAGGACAAAAACAACAAATTTTTTCTTAAAGAAATTGGATTCTAAAGAGAGGAAATATTCTGAAATTTAATAAAGTACAGCCATAGTTGCTTTTAAGGGTTTTTGGAGTTGGGAAGTGCATGATGAACACCGTGGATTTACATTCAAATTATTGGTTTCTGTTAGGGTAATAGTTGGCATTGATAAAGACGTGAGTACGCAATTCATCGGATGTACGAGTTGGTGGAGTAGGTCAGCGCGAAAGATTTGAGTACGAATGACGATCATTATATTGCTTAATGTTGATAGTTATTTCAATAAAAAAATTTAAATCAAACAAATAATAAATTTGTTAACACTACAAACTTAATAGCTTCCTTGATCAAAATTTGTGTGTTGTTATGATTGAAAAGTATTATTTGTTTGAGTAATTTTAAAAATTGTGTTATAATAATTTTTAACATATATTTTTTAAACCACTTCCAAGCCGTTACGAGGAGATTTGATAGACTCCTACCTATTTATTCAATAAATAAAAGGAAGTAAGTGAGATGAGGAAGAACAAAGGCTATCGATAAAAAAAAACAAAACAATTAACAACATACATAAGTATATGTTAACAGCTGACATCATCTTCTTCGAAAGGTTTCATTTGCTAGAGTTTCGGATACAACATTCACTTTACCACATACACAAGGGAAAATAATTCATGTCATCGAGTCCATGAATTTCGGCCATTTTATGAGAGAAAGTAGACGACCAAAGAAGACATTGCTTGAAGTTATAGGCAAAGACTTGGAGTTTAGGGAGATTAAATAGGATATTGCGATCGATAGAAACGTTTGAAGAAGACTGAGACATGTGTTTGACCCGATGATTATCTCTAATGTTCATGTAACCTACCACAATTCATTGTGATTAAAAACTTAGTTGTTGTTGTTGTTGCATATATACAAGAAAATAGTCAAATTCGTCCCATAATAAGTAGCCTAAATTGGTCTGAGTCTTGTAAGTAGTCCTATTTCGTCAAGAGTGTTGATGTGATGCCAAAATTGCTGATGTGATATCGAAAATTGGTGATTTGTTCAGCACCACATCAACAGTCCGACAAAATATGATAACAAAAGAAAACCTAACTCACTTTATCAAAATCCCAACTTTCACTATTTAAAGACCAAAATAAAAAATAGATAAATTTAGAGGATGAGTGACAATTTTGCTAATGTTGAGTCATGGTTGGATAAGTAGGAACAAATCTTCCTATTTTTGCCAGACAAATTGAATATTCCATGAATTTTTAATGTTTTAAAAGTGAACCCACTTGTTATTCTTAACTTTAAAACTACTTAGGAGGGTGGGGTGATATCTTACTTTCAGCAATATCCGCATACCCCACCCCTCCACCAGTCACTATTTAGTTGCAAAAATTGTGATTTCTTTTGAATATTCATGTTTTGTACTTGTACTGTACCAAGTCAAATGCTTAGTGACATTTATAGTCCACCTGACATTGATCGCAATTTCGATATGTGTCTCGTGTTCGATTCTCCGCCCCCTCTTCAAGTAGTTGTAATAATTGCTAAAAAAAAGTTAAATGCTTAGGAAATCTTAATTTCTATGAAATGCATACTTATTATCGTCAAAGATTTATTTATTGTTTGTTATACACAAAAGAAAATAGGCCTTCCAAAAAAAATTATTTAAGTTAAGGACACCATTTTTTGTTAAAAGCATAATTTCTATGAGATTAGTCTCACTGAATGGAACAAACATATTCCGTGCACACGAGGATATGTGCGGGCATGCGAACTTTGTTCTTAATGGACGTTTCATTTTCTATAAACGAAAAAGTGGAAATGACATTAAAATGTTAAAAAATAATTTTTGTCACACTATTTTTGTTAGAACATTTTTTATAGAACCAATTTTATTTAAAAAAATGTCTATGAGATTATATTTGTTCAATCTTAGAAGTGTGAGATCACTGTTGTAAAGAACAATAATATAATTCTGAATTTAATGAGATGTGCTACACCACAAAATTCTGAATTTTGGAGAGGAAGGACGAGTAAATCTAATATAATTCACTCACTTTAACAAGAATTAAATTAAATTAATCACCTGACATATAGTTTTTATTATTGAATTTTTTGTAGAATATATATATATATATATAATTCGCGTCCACTCGTGTTGAGTCTTCTACCCTGAATTGCATGGCCGGAATGCTCAGTTCGAATTCTCTTTTTTTCAACCAAATAATATACATTATTTTGCAGAGCCGCTGATCTTAACCGAACGATTAAAGCTTATGAGTCATGTCCTTAAGATGACTCGGATTCGAGTCCGAACATTGGCCCAAAAATATTTATAAAATCCCCTCCCTCATATATATATATATATATATATATATATATATATATATATATATATATATATAATTCTATTATGGATATTAATATTACAAATATTCTTTTTTTAAGTTTGTCTTATATTATAACAAAAGAGATACTTAGTTCACAATTTAATTCAAAAATAAAAGAAAGTGAAAATGGTAGAGTTTCGATAAAGAAGTGAGTCTTCGAGGTTCAATTTGACCATCTTTTCTTTAATAATGAAATATCTTTTCTTTTTTCAATATACACTGCCATGGCTTTTTTGCTGTCAAGTTTCCTTTTTCCCCTACCCATCTTTTATTCTATACCCCTTTTGAATGAATCTATAATTATAATTGTTTTTTTTCAAAAACAAAACCAAAACTGAATTCTAAAACCGGAACCGAAAAGCAAATACTTCTCGATCTTAGGCAGTGAGTATTTTATTCTTCACAGTAGCTCGGTTCAACTGTCTTTAGTCGATACACATCTTCATAATACATTCTTTCTTCTTCACGGACAGTACTGATGTTTCCCCAATGTGACATAGTCAGAAGTACGTACCCTTATTGAGGAGATTCTGCAACTATTCTTCTAACTCTGTCAACTCTGCTGATGCCATTCCGTACAGTACTTTTGATATCGAATCTATTCCTTGGCATCAACGAACAGTTAAAATCGAATTCCTTCTCTAATGAAAATTCTATTATTTCTTAGGAAAATCTTGATAAGTTTTCTTATCATTAGGATATCAGTCAACCTCAGCTCTTTCTGATCAGCATTAACTGCTTATTATCAAATATCCTTCATATTCCAAATATCAAAACAATATTTTCATAGCTGATATTATCAATATCTTAGTTTGCTATTCGTGGCTGTAAACATTTCATTTGGAGCCACAATGCGGTCGAAAGTTCATTACACCCTGAAATCAACTTACAATATCTCAAAATTTATCAGAGTACCTATGCTCTTGATACAATCAAAATCATATCTCGGCAACATCATTAAATTCAAATTCACAATACTATCATCAAACTATAAGGTACAGTTCACTATTACAAGTGTGGATAGTAAAATCATCTCGGCTGGTGTATTTTCCAAATCATAATAATCAATGCACATTTGATGCAATGTATGAAAACAATGCTTTTTACTCAATAAAACTTGTGCAGTGTGAACAAATACATGACATGTATCTGTGATCACTAGTACTGAAACATCTCTAACCGTATCCTCTATCAAGGTATACTCTCTGGTCTACAGGTAACTAACTGCTGCTGGAACTGAGTGGTCGAAAAGAATAACCACTATGATAACTACCCTTAGCTCAAAGTATATGGCTACATCTCCTGAGCACGTAATGAACATGCTCTGACTGGCCACAATTGATATCAGTTCCTCTTATTCTTTCACATGGATCAGTAGATATTTACATCCACAGTGACCTCGAAAAGATTTGATATTCTACAATATCTTATATTTATTCATCCCCTCGATAAACTATATACTTGATCTCTAGGCAAGCCTTTCGCGAGCGGATCCGCAAAATTTTCTTTTGACTTCACGTAGTCAATGGACATAATGTCATTTGATATCAACTGTTTAATAGTATTGTGTCTACGACGTATATGTCTAGACTTACCATTATGCATGCTACTATGTGCCCTTCCTATAGCAGATTGGCTATCATAATGTATTTTAATTGCAGGCACATATTTTTCCCAACAAGGAATTTCTTCCAAGAAACTTCTAAGCCATTCGACTTCTCTCCCGCTTTATCCAAAGCTATGAATTCAGATTCCATAGTGGCTCGAGCAAGACAAGTTTGTTTGGTAGATTTTCAAGACACTACAGCTCCTCCAATGGTAAACACATAACCGCTTGTCGACTTGGAGTCTTGCATGTCCGATATCCAATTTGCATCAATGTATCCTTCCAATACAGCAGGATATCTTGTATAGTGCAATCCATAGTTCAGGGTGTATCTTAAATATTTAAGTACCATCGTCAATGCATTCCAATGATCATTGTTTGGGTTGCTCGTGAATCTACTTAGTTTGCCAACCGCATATGCAATATCAGGACACGTACTGTTCATGAGATACATGAGACTGCCAATTATCCATGAGTATTCTAATTGCATGACCAGGCCTCCTTTCTTTTTAACCAAATGTAGATTCAGGTCATAAGGTGTCTTTACAGACGACGTGTCATTCGCGAGAAATTTCTCGAGTATTATCTCAACATAATGAGACTGTGACAACACTCGTTCTTTGGATATCTTCAAGATTTTAGTTCCAAGTATCACATCAGCTTCACCATATCTTACATTTCAAAATGTTTTATTAACATTTTATTTGTCGTGTTGATGATTTCTAAGTTGCTTCCCACTATGAGCATATCATCAACGTACAAGCATACTATTACATATGCTTTAGGCGTGTTTTTCATATATACGCATTTGTCGCACTCGTTAATTTTGAAACCATTTGACAACATTGCGTTGTCAAAAATTTTATTCCATTGTTTTGACGCTTGCTTAAACCCATACAATGACTTAACGAGTCTGTACACATTTTTCTCTTGTCCGGGAACCACAAATCCCTTGGATTATTTCATATAAATTTCCTCATCAAGTTCTCCATTGAGGAATGCTGTTTTTACATCCATTTGATGTATCTCTAAATTATTTAGAGTAGCGATAACAATGATCACTCTAATGGAAGTAATTTTCGTGACTGGTGAATATGTATCAAAGTAATCAAGGCCTTCCTTTTGTCCATATCCCTTTGCCACGAGTCTCGCCGTGTACTTATCAATTGAACCATCGGACTTATTTCTTTTTAAGAATCTATTTGCATTCTAATGGTTTACTTCCAATTGGAAGGTCTACCAATTCTCACGTGTGGTTTCGTATTATGGATTCTATCTCGACATTAATAGCCTCTTTACACATAGGAGCATCAGGGCTAGATAATGCGCCACAAACTGTAAGGGCCCCCGTGCCCTTAACCCACAATTAGTGCATTAAGCCATGCATTTGGTGCATTCAATCACGTGTAAAGGGAAACTGCATGTAAACGTGGCACACAATACCACCTATCAAATTTTCTTGCTTCATCTACTCCATTCCATGCAATATCCAATTTCCCAAATTAAGACCATTTAACACATCATGCACCTATGTAATACACTAATCACAATCTCAATTCATCTAGCAATTCCCTAGTTGATTGCTCACACATAATGAAAAGAGAAAGGCCCATGCCTCTTTATACAACACATATACACATAATTATTGCTCACACACGAGCATCGAATAAACCTATGTGTACGTAATGTATAAGAAAGGGCATACACAATATCCAGCTCCACATGAGCTCCGATGCCTCGATCCTGGAATCACCTCCAATCCATAGCTCAATCACAGCTCCAGAGCTACCATTGTACCTGTTTCATCTACCCCAACAGAGACAGCCCCCACACGGGGTGAGCATACCAATACCACCAAACCAATAATCACAATTATATAATTCGTAAATTACAACAATGTAATTGCCAAGAATTTAAATGATACTCCCTGGATGGCATCATCCTCATCCGGGATCCCACTGTATTGTCCATGTTCTCAAAACAACCAAAATCATCAAATTCCAAATATCCAGTTAATCATTATACTGATTAACTATGTCCCTGATCCAATTCAATATCAATCGGGAAATAAATACAGATATCCTAGATATCTAGTCAAAAGCCACATTTCCTCGCTCACTCGAACGTAGCGGCATCACTTACCGATGTTCGCTCCATAGCGACCACATCACGACAATTGCTCGCTCCAAAGCGGCACCATACATTACATAAGACCAATCAACATAACACAACCCAGTCCCGTTTTCATTAACCAATTTATGCAAGACACAATATACTAAGCATCAACTAATAACCCTTACCATTCATCTATCTCATGCACAATAATTGCAATAATATAATTAAGGTCATGCTCGTATGTTACACATACCTTGAGTTTCTGTAGTCCAAGCCAAACCTTGCTTGAGTTCCATGACCCGAGAAATATGTGCTAACACATAAATAGTTCACAATTAAACACAAGCATGCAACCACGTGCCCAAGCACGTTCATAACCCCCAAACATATCGTCAATCCATGACGATTATCAAAATAAAAACCCCCCGACTAAGCATGCATAATACCCAAAAGATACCATTGTGCAAGTTCAAAAGTTAGCCAAATACTCAATCGAGTATTCCATTTTATTAAATCTTGGCTCCAACCAATCCATTTAAAAGATATAACATTCCTATTGGAATGTAGACATTGCCCCGGGAATGGGCTAATTTGTGACACTCCTTACACATATATCACATATAACATACACATGAGACATATAACATAATCTTTAATGGCAGCGAAAATTTCAATCTCATACCATCATGTAATCAAGACATGTATCAAAATATAATTTACAAGGCAGTATGCCACAAAATGACCAAGGTTGTACCCCTCACAACCCAACCAAAAAACTATACAGTATATGCAAATGATGAGTTGAGGGAGAAGGACTAGAGTCAGCCAGCCGACCTTGGATCCATGACTTCCAACTACGTAGAAACACCTTGTAGAGTCAAATTTTATTTACAGCAACTGAAAAACAACATTTGCATTTGGGTGAGTTGCATTCTCAATGAGCATATTCAAATAACATAGTATTTAACATCACATAAGCATATAATTCATATCCACATAAGCACATGAATATACTCACATGATTCATCATCATAAGCTTTACATCAGTTCATATGTTTCATATAAAATGAAATGATGCACATGTATGTCTGTATTGTTATTCTGTTATGACCCAACTAATACCAAGAACAATCCGTGATCACGATATGGCCGGCACTCTGTAGATCCCCTTTTGAGTTCTCAATTAACTCGGGATCGATATTTTTTTGATTCTGTAATTATGACCGTACTCAGAATGAAATAACACATGGTTCAAGGTCATTAGTGGCCATAACAGAGTTCTTTAATCTCTTATTAATGCACATGTCATAATCATATGCATAACATCAAATTAATAAGGTAAATAACATCATATAGAACTTACATACTTTTCTCACTCAATTTCCCAAGTAAGCTACTGTAACAATGCTTAATTCCAAAAAGAATTACATAAACAGGAATTTCAACTTATTTATAAAAATTGAACTTTTCTTCACATGAAGTTAGCATAATTAGTTCCTCAAGAAGTCATATACCCTATGTTTAACATCTATAATTCACTTGTCTTCAAAATTGTCAGTAGTTAAGAATTAAAAGAAAGAGGAAAATCTACCTGAATTTGCAACCCGATACACGTTCCTTAGGTCAAGGAGTTTTAATTTGCTCTGTAAAGTAAATCTATTCGAAATGATAAGTTTGACACATAACTACAGACATAAGATACTAATATGTTTCCAAGTTGCATTATAGCTTTAGTTTACATGAGGCACGTGTGCATCATTTTCCAATATGATTCAAATTAATATTATTGGTGCTTGTCTCGGTCAAATGATTTCCATTCACTCCATAAATCAACGTTTATCTTTCAATTAGATTTGATTTCTTTATTTCCACTTTTATTTACTATTTGACTAAATCAATTCAATATATTTACTATTCTTATTTTTTATTTTTATTTTTTTTAATATTTATATCTATTCACTAAATTAAACACTATCTTACACTTTATTCAATATTTCACAATCTATTTAATAAGTACATTTATTCAATATCTTAAATCTATTCATTATATTTATTCTTCTTCAAATTTATTATATCCACAACCTCTATGCTTTCCAATGCCCACATGAAATGTCAAACTATATGCATTTATGCTTATGAATGATTTCATATATGCCATGATGCGTATGCATGATCATGTAAAGTTTTTGGGTCATGACATAATTAAACCTCGATTCCAAAATACCGACATTTTTCCAAAAATTGAAAAAAAACAAAACACTTCGGTCCGCGATCGATCGCCGCATCTGTCGCGATTGATCGCGCGTCTCCGCGATCGATCGCCAATCGCCTCGCGATCGATCGCCGAGACTTGGCGATCAATCGCCAGCACTGTATATCTTCAACAATTTACAGCTGCTCGTCGCGATCGATCGGCGCTCCCCGGCGATCGATCGCGACCTGCGATTTTCCGAAAAACTCGAGCTTTAATGGTGTTTTTCACACCCAAACTCAAAACCAACACCCCATACACCTCCAACACCTCAAATACACCATATAAAACCAATAAAAACTCCAAAACTCAACATTGGATTTTTACCAAAAAACCCAAATTTCAAAAACCACCACACTACTTCAAGAAATCCGGCCTCTAAATCGTGTTCCCAACGATATTGTTGAAGGGGAAAAGGAGGGGAAGGGTTTTGGGGTAAATGGGGAGAGAGAAAGGGAAGAGAGCGATGAGAGAGAGATGATTCCGGGAAAAATGACGGAATTCCGAGTCCATCTGGTATATATAGCAAAAATGCCCCAACATACTAATACCTCCACAAATACATCATGGTTCATTAAAAACCATTTGTTTCCAAAAACTCTCTCTCCAACATCAAATCCCTATACCAGCCCCAACATAAAGCACCCCGGACTCCAAGTCCCACCAAAAACCCAACTCATAGGTTTTCCACCAAAATGAGAATACAATCTCAACCTTTGGATCCAACGATCCCAAATGCCCGATTTAACAACCTCGGGAGACCCAAAACCGCAATTAATTCCTAATTGCCACAATTAAAAAAAAATCCACTAAGGGTTAACACTACACCGGGATTAACACCAGTAATTCCCGGACATCACACAAACCGATCTTGGTTCATTGTCCCACATATATGTCATGAAGTCATGACCATAAGTATTAGCCACTTTGGTCCTCTTGCGTCGTGGCTCTTCAATTTCTTTTGTGTCATCGATAGCTTCTTCAAACGTCATTTTCTTAGGAGATATTTCCTTGTTTGTTTTGTAGGGAAATATTTCTTCAAAAAATACCACATTTCTTGATTACATGATTGTATCTTCATGCACATAACTTATTTCAGATTTATGTACTTAAAATATATATGCACTACTATTGTTAGCATAACCAATAAATACACAATCTATTGTTTTAGGCGCAATTTTACTTGCTTTGGTATTGATACTTCTACCTTAGCCAAACACTCCCACACTTTCAAGTATCTGTAGGAAGGTTTGTGATCTTTCCATAACTCATAAGGAGTTTCATCCTTACTTGTGTGTGGTATTTTGTTTAGAATGTAGTTGGCCGACATGATTGCTTCCTCCCACAAGTTTTGTGGTAATCCAGAACTTATCAAATAGCATTCATAATCTCTTTTAGAGTACGATTTTTACGTTCGACAATACCATTTGAATGTGGTGAATAGGGGCAATGATTTGGTGAATAATGTCATACTCAGTGCAAAATTCTTCAAACAGTGTTCTATATTCTCAACTCCATCGCTTTGATCATTCTTTATCTTTTTGCTAAGTTGATTTTCAACTTCATTCTTGTATTCTTTAAATAGTTCCTAGGCCTCGTCTTTGCTTCTTAGCAAATAGACGTAACAATATCTCGTACAATCATAAGTAAAAGTAATGAAGTACTTTTCCTACCTCTAGTTTCCGAAAACTTTAGATCACATAGATCCGTATGAATTAATTCAAGAGGTGTCGTAGTTCTTTCAATTGAATGGAATTGCGGTTTTGTTAACTTGGCCTCGACACAGGTCTCGCACTTATGTTTCAAGTTAACATTCATTTTAGGCAATAAGTTTAACTTCATTAATTTGTTAAGTGAACCATAATTCACATTACCTAAACGATCATGCCATAAATTACAGACTCAATCAAATAATTAGAATCATTCACTTTATTGCTTTCAAATTGACGTATAACCGCCATTACATTCATTTTCAAAAGGGTTTTCTCCATATAACCCTTTCCAACAAAAACTCCATTTTTGGAGAGTACAATTTTTCCAGATTCTAAAACTAGTCTAAAACCCGCATGGACTAGAGCCGATCCGAATATCAGGTTCTTTCGGATGTCGGGAACATGTAGGACATCTATCAAAGTCAATTCATTTTCCGAAGTCATCTTTAGAACCACCTTCCCCAGTCCAACTACCGGAGATGTAGTGGAGTTTCCCATGTAGAATTGGCGTCCACTTATTGGAGTGTATGTGGAGAACATGGCTTTGTCTGAGCACACATGTTGGGTTGCACCTGAATCGACGAACCATTCCATAGGGTTGTCCACCAAGTTCTCTTCAATGATCACATCGGTTAACATTAGATCATTCAAGCCATCCGAGATCCGATCATGTTCGATCATATTGACTTGATCTTTTACTTTCCCGCGAATGTATTTGTTATGACAATCATTTGCCATGTGATTGGGCTTTCCACACTTATAGTATTTTCCTTTGACCTTTTTCGCCTTGCCATTGTTGGAGGCCGTACAGTCAAACTTACGCTTTGATCCGGTTATTTGTTCAACAAGGTTAGCCTGTGGTTCCATTTGAAACCTACCCACACTCCTCTCGAAAACTTTGTCGTCCTCCTCGATTTGTAGCCGAACCACAAGATCTTCAAGGCTCATCTCCTTTCGTTTGTGTTTCAGGTAGTTCTTGAAGTTCTTTCATATAGGAGGCAATTTTTCAATCATAGCGGCCACTTGGAATGAATCACTTAGACTCATCCCCTACGCATGAATGTCATGCAAGATCACTTGTAGATCTTGCACTTGCGCCATCACAGGCTTGGTACAACCATCTTGAAATCCAGGAACTGTCCAACTATGAATTTCTCATGCCGGCATCCTCGGTTTGTACTTCTTTTTCCAATGATGCCCATAGTTCCTTTGCTGTTTTAACAAGACAATAAACATTATATAATTAATTGTCTAACACATTTAGGATATAGTTCTTGCATAGGAAGTTGCTTTGATTCCATGCATCAAGTGACGCCCTCTTTTGGATATCAGTCTCTCCCTCTTCAACCGTAGGAACCTCCTCGGTTAAGAACATTGTCAAACTCAGTGTGGTCAAGTAAAAGAGCATCTTTTGTTGCCACCGCTTGAAGTCGTTCCCATTGAACTTTTCAGGCATTTCACCATGATGAACAAGAGTCGTTGTTGCACTTGAAGAAGCCATTTGTTGCCGATATTGTCTTAAGATTGTTGTCGGTTTTGTCTCTCAATGTGTATCTTAGGAATGTAGTAACAAAATAACAATGGCTTCAAAGTTTTATGTCGATGAGAGATTTGTAGTATCCATCCTTAAGACAATATTGCCCCGCCTTGGTGCTAACGGTTTGCTATGACAATTTGTTTCCCAAGATAGAACGACTATGACTTGTGATAAGAGCACTCCAAATCACAAGTCCTCAAACCACAAAGGTTCAAAGCACTCAACAAGAAGAAATTTGATGAACAAACAAAATGCTCTTAATTTGATCTTTTATTTGATGTAGATTTCGAAATCCAACGTTAAACAAGTGAGGGAATTATTATATTTATAGTAAACCAAAAGATATGCTTAAATGGACACCATTTGGAGGCACCACATCGCGAAAAATCACACCCGAACATGAATGGACACACCATTCATCGCAACAGACACGAAGCTCGATCGATCGAGCTCCTGCTTCCAACGAATGGAAATTTTCTGTCGTGCTCGATCGATCGAGCCACTGGTCTCGATCGATCGAGCACTTATTAATTTTTTTTCTTTTTCTTTTATTTTACTTCAAAATTCCAACAATCAATTACACTAAGTGCACACAATTATACGACATCAGTAGAGGTAATTAGAATACATTGATGCACGTAATTATATACTACACTGGTGCACGCAATTACAATACGTCGGTGCACTTAATTTAAAGTCTAGTGGTACACTTAATTTAATATTACACACAATAAAAAAACAGTAATATTACGTTTTGATTAAAAGATATTGATTTGAAGAAATGAATTTTAAATCACTTCAAAATTTAAGACTGCTGATTTAGTTTAAAACTAAGCTTAGAATAGAAATGCATGTTTTGAAACAACGTGACTTGATTTACGTTAAGAATTTGTAGTTTCCTAGTTCTACACCTTCACAACACAACAGTATGCATACAACAACAATAACAATAACAACAACGAAGTCTTTAATCCCAATAAATTGGGATAGACTACATGAACAATAGAGAGAATCAAGTTAGGTCGAACATATGCGTCAGTCTTCTCCAAACACTTCTATCGATCAACATATCTTCTGTAATCCCTCCAAGTCTTTGCGTATAACTTCGAGCCATATCTTCTTCGATTGTCCTCTCGCTCTCGTGAACTGGCCAAAATCCATGGACTCCACTCGACGCACAGAAAAAGAAAATTCAAACTGTTTACCATGTGCACCGTTTGAGTCTAACGGTGCACATATCCCACGTGCACCATTAGAGACACGACCAATGCACGTATCAAAAAACAAACTTTTTATAGCAGACCTGATTTGTTTTTCCTTTTCATTTATGATTATTCTGAAGATTATGGACAAGAATACCGCCCTTGTGAAAACCTTGTTTCAGCTTCATCGAAATGTGATAATGGAGCAATAATTTCCATATTTGAAGCTACTGTGAACTTATACATGTTATCGGTTCTTTGACTTTTATCTCATGTTTCAAAATGTCGTGCAACATTTTCTTTTTGCGCAGTTTTGTTGTTTGAAGTAATACTTGATGTATAACAATCCACGCACGTTCAATTGTTGGGAAGCAAACGCCTTGGATGTGGGCATCTTCGCCGATGATTAAGATGGGCAGGAGGTTAGAACCCAGGAGCATAGACCAGAAGCATAGATGATAGGCTTAGATTTTAAGTGTTTTTAGCTGTAATTTCTATCCGTTTTTCGTATTTTTCCTGGATGAAATTACGCTTTTTGGTATTTATTTGCTTATTCCAGGAAAATAGTTCGGAAATGGAAGAAATAAGCTAAAATGAAGAAAACAGGTGAAATCGAGGCGAAAAAGAGTAAAAAAATGAAGAATATGATTTTTAGATTTTCGATCGATCGAGAAAAATATCTCGACGATCGAGCGAGGCAGTGAGTTGAAAATGCTGAAGTGAACAGTGCACCGATCGATCGGAAATTCTTTTCGATCGATCGAGACGCGATATTCTGAAAATCTTATTTTCCATAATTAACGTGATTTTTCGGTGGTTTAAAGAGAGGATCTCTTCCAGATCATGGAAAAGATATCAGACTCGATTTTTCACCACCAAGGAACCCTAGCCGCCGCCAAGGGGAGCCAAGGAGAGTCATCTTCTTCCCTTCTTCATCCAAGCTTAAGCGTACCATTTCCGGAGTGCAAGGAAGGAGCAAGAGAAGAAATCACGGTGCAACGCACGGATTCGTTCCAGCCGTTTATCGTATTTCTAAACTTTGATTTATTTAATTTTCATTTTCATTTGATGTTTTTGAGGTCAAGAGACAATTAAACTTCTTATGTAATTGATTTGAATTGAATCTAGTTTATTTTATTGAGTTTTAGTGAAATTGTGTTTCATTTATTGATTCGTTCGTGTTTGAGTGGATTGAGTTCTTATGTTCATGAATTAAACACTTATTAAGATCAAAGCCTAGCTAACTTTGATTGAAATCTGTGAGTTATAACCGAGATCGAGAGATAACATTATAATACGCTACATTAATTCATGATCTATGTTAAGATTGAGATCGAGAGATGAAATCGCATATGTGAGCACTTTGAATCGAGAGATTTAGAGTAACGAGGTTTGGAAGATTTATGCAATATTGGATTAGTAAATAGGTGCACGAGAGTGACTTGTTCTAATTTGATATTAGTTTCTTTACAGCTCGAGAGAGTGTATTGAATATCATTGAAAACCTTTCACCTTAAGAATCAATTGTTTAGTAATTTCCTATTCAAACGAATCTTCGAAGAGAACATAGTTGAACGAAAAGCGAGATAAATTTCTCGAGCGAATTACCTTTGCATATCCGGAACCCGATTCATTTTATTTATTCTTGTGTTTTAATTCTAATTTCCGCATTAGTTAGTCTACCCCCGTTTTAATCGTAGGCTAAATATAATTTTTCTAATTTTATTTGGTACTTATACATTAGTCCATGTGGATTCGACAACCCTTACTTTCATTTCACTATACTAAAACTTGACAACCGTGCACTTGCGGTAGAATCGCTTCGCACTACACATTCGAAAATACTGGTCAAACCAAGAGAATGTGTTGAATCCACAACCACAGTCGGGGTTCACACAAAAACCGAGTATGGAGGAGCTAATGGCAAAGTTGATTTCGTCAACGGAGGTGAGGATGCAGAATCAGGATGCATCGATCAAGAACCTGGAAGTACAGATAGGGCAGTTGGCCACATTGATTTCTGGAAGGACGCAAGGTACACACCCGAGTGATTCTGTGAAGAATCCAAAGGAGCAATCAAGTTAACAGATGAGGAGGTGACAGTCCAGCTTGGGACTATAAATTAAGAACTTTCTTTTCCTTCCTTGAGTTTATGTTTTTAGTTCGTCATTTTAGTGTGGTTGTTTTTAATTTGTTTTTAGTTTTTCCGTGAATGAGTCCGTGAAATTTTGTTGCAGATGTAAAAGCAAGAAAGATGTAGGCGAGGCAACCCCGAGAGGAAAATTTTTTGAAAAATTCGATTTTTGTCTTCTGGTGCTGGCGATCGATCGAGACAAAATCTCGATCGATCGCCCGAAAATTTTAAAAGGAAAATTTGGTCACTGCCTCGCTCGATCGATCGAAAGAAAATTTCGATCGATCGAGCGAGAGAAAATTTTGAAAATAAAAGGGCACCGACGCAGCAGTCTGCACAAAACATCAAAAATTTTCCTCTCCTGGCATGCCGGGAAAAGATTGGCAGCGGAATGATAAGGGAGAGTCACATGTGGTTCTCAAGAAGCATATGACACCAGAGACCCAAGCATGGTTCTCATTTGTCGCCTCACGGGTCATGCCTTTGACCCACACTTCTGAGGTGACAAAAGACAGAGCGGCCCTGGTATTTGCCATTCTCACAGAACAGGATGTGGATCTGGGTGAGATTATTAGTGATCACATCCATGAGATCGGTAGTAGCCCACCTACCTCCGCACTGCCGTTTCCATCCACTATCACTGCTTTATGTCAGAGATGCGAAGTTCAATGGGGGGAAGACGAGGAGTTACTGCCACCAAAGATCCCGATTGTTGTTGATGGTCCACCGCCCCCTACAGGCCGAAGAAGAGCTGAGCCCCGACCCTCGGACACCGGACATGCTGGAGCATCATCATCATCTGCTGCAGAGCATACACGAATCACCTTGGACTCCCTTCACATGGATCTCCAAGACATTCGCCTGGAGCAGCAGAGCATCCACAGCATGCAGCGGGACATACATAGCATGCAGAGAGCATTGCAGTTGGACCATGAGCAGGTAGCTCAACGTCAGATGGAGTTCATGCACTACTAGAGTGCATGGAACACTGCCATGGCTCATGGCTTCCCAGGTTTCCAGTTCCCGCCAGAGCCACACTTTGCACCATATCAGCCGCATGCACCCCCACCTGCTGAGTACCCACCATTTCCACCATACCAGGGCGAGGAGCATCACTACCCAGTTCCCCCTCCGGAGCATGATGAGGACGATGATCAGTGACGATCGTCCTCATGGTATGTGTTTTTGCCTTTACGCTTATTTGTCTTGTACATTGAGGGCAATGCACATATTAAGTTTGGGGGGGTTTGTGTATTTGTGTATATGTTGCTTTTACATTTCTGCTACTTGTCTTGTTTCGTTTCCTTGCATGACTGCACATTTCTGAGACTAATTCGTCCTTGAGCGCTAAAAAAAAATTTTTTTTTTTAGAAAATGAGTCAAATACTGAGAAATGATGAGTTGGATTTGCAATGGTAATTCATGATGAAATTAATCCCCATCTAGATAGGAGTCGTGAAAATGTTTAACTTGTTTGTATATATCCGGTGTTGAGCTTATGTCAAAATTGAGGAATAATTTGAGCACGTTTGAGTCATGATTGAGTAAAGTATGTATTGAATAAAGTGAAAACGTGTGTTAACTATGATTAGTCTTGAGCATCTTAGAAAACTCTACAATCTAGTTGAAAGCACTTTGAGGCGAAATTTTATAATTAGGAACTTGACTTGGAGATGATTTAGACGATCTTTGGACCGTTTGTGCCTTTCAAGCTTACCTTATGTACATCATTCATTAGTGTCCCCTATTGAGCCTTATTGAAAAGAATGGTATATGCATTGCATATAACTAGACCCCCATTCGACATTTTTTGCTAGCTCATTATACCTACCTTGGATTGAGCCTAAATGAAAAATTTTATCCGTCCCTAAGGGAGTATAATGAATCTCATTCATTGCGCTGAATTGTTACATGTAGATGAGTTCATTGTGAAAAAAAAAACAAAATGAGCAATAAGAAAAGATGTAGAGAAAAGACTTGAAAAAAAAATGAAAACATTCAAATAAGACACAAAGTGGCCAAGGCTAGAAAAAGTTGAAGAGAAGCTCAATGTTGTGCGAAAAAAAAAAAATTTGAACTGATTCTATTATACTCTCTTATTTGCTTTCATCCTACCTTTTCTTTGGAGCCGACACCAAAAGGCCTAAGGCTATAAGTTTTTAAAGACCTTCTGATCCAAGTCAAGGGAATAATTACATAGTGGAGAAGTGCTGGATAGTAAATTTGTAGAGTAGTCAAAAGTAATATTGACTCTGAGTTTTTATGGCACATTTTGATCTTAAAAGATATGTATATAACTCATGTTTGACAATAGCACACATGCACGTTCCGATGTTGCGATGTATTGTTTAACTTAGGAGAAAATGCTTTCTGTTGAACTTTGAATGATTTTTATTGATGTATAAGTGGGATTGCTGAATTTTTACATTGAGGTGTAAAGAAGATTCTTTCAAAGTATTAAGTTTGACTCTACTTTTTGAGCTTTTTGCTTGCTCGAGGACGATCAAGTCCAAGTTTGGGGGAGTTGATAGGCTTAGATTTTAAGTGTTTTTAGCTGTAATTTCTATCCGTTTATCATATTTTTCCTGGATGAAATTACGATTTTTGGTATTTATTTGCTTATTTCAGGAAAATAGTTCGGAAATGGAAGAAATGAGCTAAAATGAAGAAAACTGGTTAAATCGAGGCGAAAAAGAGTAAAAAAATGAAGAATATGATTTTTAGATTTTCGATCGATCGAGATTTTGTCTCGATCGATCGATCGAGGCAGAGACTTCAGCAACAAATTTTGAGAATTGTCGATCGATCGGAAAAATATCTCGATCGATCGAGCGAGGCAGTGAGTTGAAAAGGCTGAAGTGAACAGTGCACCGATCGATCGAAAATTCTTTTCGATCGATCGAGACACGATATTCTGAAAATCTTATTTTCCATAATTAACGTGATTTTTCGGTGGTTTAAAGAGAGGATTTCTTCCAGATCATGGAGAAGATATCAGACTCGATTTTTCACCACCAAGGAACCCTAGCCGCCGCCAAGGGGAGCCAAGGAGAGTCATCTTCTCCCTTCTTCATCCAAGCTTAAGCGTACCATTTCCGGAGTGCAAGGAAGGAGCAAGAGAAGAAATCACGGTGCAACGCACGGATTCGTTCCAGCCGTTTATCGTATTTCTAAACTTTGATTTATTTAATTTTCATTTTCATTTGATGTTTTTGAGGTCGAGAGACAATTAAACTTCTTATGTAATTGATTTGAATTGAATCTAGTTTATTTTATTGAGTTTTAGTGAAATTGTGTTTCATTTATTGATTCGTTCGTGTTTGAGTGGATTGAGTTCTTATGTTCATGAATTAAACGCTTATTAAGATCAAAGCCTAGCTAACTTTGGTTGAAATCTGTGACTTATAACCGAGATCGAGAGATAACGTTATAATACGCTACATTAATTCATGATGTATGTTAAGATTGAGATCGAGAGATGAAATCGCATACGTGAGCACTTTGAATCGAGAGATTTAGAGTAACGAGGTTTGGAAGATTTATGCAATATTGGATTAGTAGATAGGTGCACGAGAGTGACTTGTTCTAATTTGATATTAGTTTCTTTACAGCTCGAGAGAGCGTATTGAATATCATTGAAAACCTTTCACCTTAAGAATCAATTGTTTAGTAATTTCCTATTCAAACGAATCTTCGAAGAGAACATAGTTGAACGAAAAGCGAGATAAATTTCTCGAGCGAATTACCTTTGCATATCCGGAACCCGATTCATTTTATTTATTCTTGTGTTTTAATTCTAATTTCCGCATTAGTTAGTCTACCCCCGTTTTAATCGTAGGCTAAATATAATTTTATTTGGTACTTATACATTAGTCCATGTGGATTCGACAACCCTTACTTTCATTTCACTATACTAAACTTGACAACCGTGCACTTGCGGTAGAATCGCTCCGCACTACACATTCGAAAATACTGTTTAAAATAAAAGCGGTCAATAGACGTATTGGTAATGGCTGATGTGACGGTGATGAGAAATCCTTCGACATCGCAGTTTTTGAATCCCGCGTGAGACAAATTCTCCACTGAAATATTATGGGGGGTTTGGCATGGGTTCGGTCCTGTTGATCCGCTCGCTCAGATACATGACATCCGTGCACATCCCTCGATTTACCTGGTGGCGGTCCCGAGGGGCCGATGTCGTCACCCAAGGATTAGTCATGCGCAATCCTGAATACCTTGTTAAACCAAAAAATAAAATAAAAAGATGGGCAGGAGGTTATTGGCAATGCCGTGCAGGGAATTTGAGTGTTATGTGGAGGTGTTATGCGGAGCTCCAACGAGAGTGCGGATGTTAAATTTAAGCATGAATATGCTAGGGGTATTTAAGACAAACAAAAAGACTTGTTGGTTAGTGTTTCAAAAATAGACTTATTTGAGTAAAGTTAGTTGGAAGGTGGATTTAATTGTCAAGAGGATTATATACCAAATTTAGTTGCAAAGTGTTTTGGAATATTGCACTATCTTCAATTTCCTTTTTTTGTTTTGGTATAAATAAATAATATATATATATATAATATATGTATATATATATATTAAATTTATAATGTTTTATATTTATTCCATAGGTGTTACAATTCACAAACGCTAGTAATTATTAATGGCCGAATCTATTAGTTCTAGCCCCAAAAGTCTTAGCAAACAGAAAGTAAACATATGATTAATGGGCTTATTTAACTATAACTGGGCTAAGCGATTACAAGATCTTATTTAACTATAAAGTGGGCTGTCATTACAATATTTCGGCCCAACCCAATTTTAATATAGCCCTAATCTCAAAAAATAATATTCGTTTTCCCGCTCAGACAACTCTCAATTTCCAACCACTCTTTTTTTTCTTTCTATTTTAATTTTTGCAGACAACAAATTTCTGTCATATTTCCTTTATTACATAAAAATAATTAATTATTATATATTTTGTGTGTTTTTGTTAGTATAATCAGCTAAATTCACTACTGCATTGACTGCGCTACAGAAGGGGAAGATCGAAAAGAGAGATCTGTATATAAAAACTTATGTAGAGAGAGAAGCTAAGAAATGCAGAAACAGCGGATCAGGCTTGGAATCAAGGTTTATGGAAATGGATTCTCCTGAATCTTCGAAACCTTCCGGAATTACGAACTATGCTGAAGCTGCTCCTGCTCTGGTATATTTTTACATGATTTTTGTTGGGAATAAATGAGTATATTTCGTTGTGAGTTGTGACCATGCATGCATAATGGATTTGCATTTGTGGAGTTTCTCACTTGTTTGTTTGTTTGTTTTTTTTTTTTTTTTGCTTGATTCTTGTGAATTTGAGTGAGCCTGGACATGGGCTTTGGATGTTTAGTCTGATTTTGAGATGGGCTAGGAAGAATATCGTGTTTTGATGTTTCTGAAGATATTGTGAATGATTCTTTGTTTTTAGTGGGTGGATTATTGTGCAAGGTTATTTAAGTCGATTTTTTTATGTGATTTTAGTTGGATGTGGTGGATTTTGCAGTTAGGTTTCCTGGATTTCAGGTAAAATGTTTCTAGAAATTAGATTTTGTAAACATTGGTTTTGGTGTAGTTATATGAAGTGGAGGTTATTGATTAAAAAAAATTGGATTTTTCACCTACATTGTTTGTGGTTTTTCTGGACACTGAATTTATTTGAAAGGATAGATGTTGGGATGTATATGGTCCTTTATGAATGCTTATATCTTGCATAAAGCTGGCACTTTGTTTCAGAATTTATGGTAAGATGTTGCATATTTCTTCTATATTTGATTCTCCACTTTTAAGCTTGCAAAAGGAAGAACTAGTTATGTTCCATCTCTTTGGAGAAATTATTTTCCTAATGATGATGAATAAGCTATTTTAACACCTTAAAATATTTCTTCAAGTTTATTTGTAACCTGTAGCTTCCTTGGATCTCAGGACTCTCCCATTTTTAGTTACATTAGCAACCTTTCTCCCATACAGCCTTTCAACGCATCTTCAACTATACAAGGCTTTCCAGGGCTCAGTTCACCTCCCCTTGTATTCACGTCACCTCAGCTCAAACCCCACAGTCAGCGGGCCTCTCTTAAAAGGTATTCTCTTGTTCTCTTATATCGAATGATTTATGCGCTTTCCTTTTGAATATCTTAATCATGGTAATTTACTTATGAGTTGATTTATGTGAAGCAGGACAAAGTTTCTTGAAGCATCTTTTGGAGAGCTATCTAGGCATGATGAAGGTTGCAAGAAGAGTGTTGCTGTTGTTGATGGTTCTAGCAATTTGGAATCCCGGATGAGCACTAGTTTGGTAGCTTGCACCGAGAAATCCATAGATAGTAACACCACTACGAAAGACCAAATTGAGAGTCCCACAGAACATCCTGACCAGTTCTTGGCTGATATCTTGAACATGGATTCTGTTGATGCAAATAATCCATCCAATTCAGCCATAAAAAATTCTGAATGCATTTATCAACTTCCAGATGATGTTGCCTGCAACGAATTTGCTGTAAAACCTGAATATAAGTATGATACTACTATACATGAAGAAATAGATGTCGCTGCAGCTTCTTCCGCAAGTAGGCCGACTGAGGAGATACATAAACGAGAAGCTTCAGCTGATGTAAGTGCAGTAGAAACAGATATAAAGCACGAAGAAGGTGTATTAGTTGATCAATATCCAAAGATTGGACTTGAGTCATCTCTGAAACATGCTCTTACCAATCTGGATCAGGGAGATTCCAAGACTGAGGTCTGAACTGATTAGATACATCATTTTCTATAGTTTTGATGCCAAAAATTGCTGATTTACTTTTTTATATTGGACAACAACTCAAGTTTTTCTTATTAGACCTTCCGGTCATTTTCTCATGAATTTTTTGAATTTTTGAAAATGACACTAGTTTAGGAATTTCAATCGTTATTGTATGTGTTCGAGTTTTTCCTCATACATTTGCTAAAATTTGAATAGGTTTTTCATCACCGTGGAATACGTAGACGCTGCCTCCAGTTTGAAGATGCTATGCTCAAGTTAACAACAAATAGGCCTACTCAGATTCCTTTAGATAATGAGAAGCCAGCATCACCATTTTTAGACATACCACCAACTCCCATCAATCAGAAACCTGCTGGTACCGTACAGGCTGTTTTGCATCTGAAAAGTAGTTTGAATTCTAACGTAAATGATGCGAAGCCTTCAAGTTTTGGCTTGCATCTAAATAGCCTTTTTAATTCTGTGCATACTGGATCTGGTGCGACGATAAAGGTGAAATCAATTTCAAGGGGTAATTTTAGCATTTTGGAGAAGAAGTCAGTACCTAAGATGAACTCTGTGGCGGAAAGTGGTCCAGCAGATGCTGATGATATTAGTGTTGATAATCATGCCTCAGTGCTTGCTAGTTCATCATCTTCTTTGTCTAATAACAATATCAAAGGTTCAAACAATTCTGTTGTCTTGGATTCAATCGAGTATAAATCAATTCCCGGAAATAGAAGTAAGCGTAACACTGAAAATGATGGGTCTGCAGCAGAGTTCAACAAGTCAAGTCCTACGAAGAAAAGGCAAGCCTATGATTATCATGCATCATTGTGGTGTTATACTCTGCATAATTGTACAGGAATCAATCTTCTTGTGATTTTTTAGGAAAAAAATATCTGAATCCATTGATGGTGATGGTTGTAAACGCTGCAATTGTAAGAAAAGTAAATGCCTAAAGCTGTAAGTATATTCAACTTTTAATTTTCAATTTTATCTACAACCTCTGCGCGACATCTTGGTAATTTGTTTCCTCTCAGTTACTGTGATTGCTTTGCGGCTGGGATATATTGTGCTGAACCTTGTGCTTGTCAAAGCTGTTTAAACAGACCTGAACATGTGAATACAGTTCTTGAAACACGGCAGCACATTGAAGCTCGCAATCCTCTAGCATTTGCTCCTAAAGTGGTGCAACATATCATCGAGCCACCTGCAAGCAATTGTGGGGTATTGCTCTGATCAGAATTTGTAATTATACTGCACATTAGTGATGTCCTGACTGACTTTTTGTATAGTTACAGGAAGATGCAATCCACTTCACACCATCTTCTGCAAGGCATAAAAGAGGATGCAATTGCAAGAAGTCAATGTGTCTCAAAAAGTACTGTGAGTGCTATCAGGTATGTGTATATATGTGTAGGCATTATAAGTTTCTTTAGTGCTTTTGTTTTGTTTGCATTTTATTTTGCATACTTGGAGATAGGGGATGGGGATTGGAGAGAAGGGAATTTCTATCATGTCATCCGGTACTTTGCTTTCTGTCATTGTTTGTGATGAAGTAAGTTTCCTTCTTTTCGAAAGGCTAATGTTGGGTGCTCAGATGGATGCCGTTGTGAAGGGTGTAAAAATGTATTCGGCCAAAAGGGAGGTATGCTTTGCACTGAGATCCTATATGATTAATTTGGAACTTGATCATTACCATTACTTCCACTTCATCCTTCCAAACTGATTTGCCTCTTCCATGTTTAGTTACCTTCACCTGCTCGCTCACTGAAGTGATGTGTCATATTCAAAGTGGTCCAGTAGCTTGCTCTTCGGTTTACTACTGTTGCGTGAATTTAACTTTAAAATTTGTCTAGGTTATGACCTTATTTTATTATTAATTTATTATATAAGAATTACATGTTTGAGTGAATTTATAACTCAATTATGAAGCTATGATTGTTATTAAAACATGATTGATTGTGTTGTTTATGTTTATCAATGATTAAAGTCTTCTTTTATATAAAGGGAGGTCAGCGGGTTTTTCATTTCCTTAAATGGATTTTGTATGAGTTTATGATTATTTGAGCTCGTTTTATATGTCTTACAAGAATTTTTAATATTTTGGTGATGTGACTCTATTGGTTCTAATCTCTGTATACATATGGACATGGTAATAGGTATCAGCTCTAACTGTCATGCCATTATTTTTTTACTGAAATTTTATTTTAAATTGGTTCAAACTGTAACCAGATCTAAAACCATATCCAAGTGGTTCGATTCCAAAACTGGAACCGTCGGTTCTAGAACCATAGTATTGATTACTTAATGGCCTTTGACTCGGAAATTATTTTACCTTGAACCTTCACCTTGATGTGATCTGTATGCTCTACTAACTCCCAGAGTTTGGCATGACTAATGATGTGTTGAGTGATGAAGAAATTAATGAAGTGCAAGATGCATCTTTGGTCAAAAACTCCGAAATAATGGCATCTGGAGATGCTGTGCATCATACTGAATTCTGCAATCCTCACAATTTAACTCCTGTTACACCAGCATTCCAGTATTCAAAGTAAGTTTCATTTATTTTGAGTAACATTTGGATCCCATATATTTTAGTGCCTCGTGGTACAAATTCATTGTTTCCCTGCTTCAATCGTTTTTCTTTCTGGTTATATAGCCACGAAAAGGATGCATCAAAAGCTTTGTTCACCCCTGGAAAATACTTCCAGTCACCTGAATCTGGCCTCCCCTCTGCACCACCATTTCTAACATCCCCAGATTCTCCTAGAATTTCAGATAATGACACGATCTCAGAAACTACCAAGGAAATTATGGATCTGGTTTCTTTTGATCTAGAATCAGATTTCTGTAATGCAGAAACAGGGCATGAAATATCAGAAACCTGTAAAAAACCTGGGAAAACAAGGGTTCTATCTCATAGACCAGATTCTAAGGAATGGGTGAAAAGCTCGGTACTGCAATCTTCTTCCAGTGGGACTGAACTTCCGCAAGTGATGGACTTTGATCATGATTTATTTGATGTTATGCAAGATGATACACCGGAGATATTGAAGGACACTCCTACACTTCTCAATGCTGTGAAAGTAAGTTCCCCAAATAAAAAACGGGTTTCTCCCCCTCACAGTCAGGTACCCAAATTTGGTTCAAGTTCGCCAACAAAGGTGAGAAATGCTGTCAAATACATACTCAAATCTGTTCCCTCTTTCCCACCTCTTACCCCATGTATCAATCCCAAAAGCGGTTCGCTTCAGCAGTCAGACAGTTCTCAAAATTGCAGTCGCAGTGACAAAGATCATGAGTAGGTGAAAAAACTCAATGCTCTAGTTCTGATTAGTGAATATGGCATCATCAGTATGTGCAATGTTTACTGTCGTCAAATAAGACTTATTAGTTGATGTTGAAGGCAGCCTTGAGCTCAATATGACGTGCCGGGAAGTTGCGCTGAGTACAAAAGGTTTGTATTTTCTCTATATGGAGGCATACAATTAATCATATGAAGATAAATAGAGTGTAGTAATAAACTCCTCACATTTAAATACTGATGATGATCCAATTAGCAGAACAACGAAATCTTCAAGTTTATTGTCTCATGAAACATCATCCTGCTTCTTTGTATCCAATTATTTCTCACATGTAATATTGTACACTTGAGTTTAAACAAGTAACTGATGCATCATGCATGTAAGCTAGTGTAATCGATTTCTACTTTTATTTCATGGCCAAATCCAATGGGGCACTCAAATCCTTCTTTGGAGACTACATGTGTTTATATATTTTTAATTTCTTCGTGTTTTCCCTTGTTAGAAGACATATAACTGATAGGTATGGGTGGGTCTTGTAGGAGACGATGAGTGAGATTGTCTATCAGATGACATTTTTTGATAAATTAGTGAACTCTGTTTTGGAAAAAGCGAATTTTGGTTAAACTCACAAAATCTAGTGATCGATTTCGATAAGTTGTAAACAGATCCTTATCTGACTTTGGTAGGGAACCAAAATTTGTTGGTGCTAGTATAAACATTCATTAGAATAGCTTTTTATGATGTTTTTTTATTGAAATAGGGAAGGCAGTATTTTTGCTCATTTACTTAAAATGACTAAACTAATTACTATGAAAGTGTAATGCTTAATATATAGTATGCATTGCATGTTATACTTTTGCAATTTATCTCTAACTCCTCAGTTTAATAGCTTAATCATTTGAATGATATTCCTTAAAAAAATAAAAAGCAAGAGAGCACCAAACTATTATGCATGTATTTGGATATTTATTGAAAAAAAGTAAGCAACTATGAAATAATTATTAAGGAAATTAGGATGCCTACGAATTGGTGCACATGGCTCATCTTATATCATAATTATTATTCCAATTATAATATATATTGTTTGATTTTTTGCTCTTACTTGATGTTATTAAACAAATTATGCTTATTTTGGAGTTTATTCTTTTTGAATTTCTAGTGTTAAACATGTCATTCTAGGTGTCATATGCATAATGAAAATTGCAAATGTGGTGTTTGATTCTCCCACCTTTCTTGAGTAGTCGAACAAATATGTTATACATTCGAAGCCCCGAGTTAGCTCAGCTCATCTACTGATGCCTATAGTAAAAAAGTTTTCCATAAAGGATCCCCGTGAACAAATAACACCCTACGAATCTCGAAGATGTACAACGGGTTAGGGGATTTTCGATTGATACTAACATGTCTTGACGTTGTATGTCATATTAAGTTGTATCGGGTAAATGTTTGAAGTCTAAAGGGATCAACGAGGATATTCTGAATGATATTGGGTAAGACTGTCATATGTGCTTGAGCCTAGTTGATTTTTTTTATCGGTAAATAAAGTGGATTACTAAATCAAAATGTACAATACAGGCAAGCCTGCTGCAAGGCGTCCCAAATCTTCAAAATGCAAACTAAATTGTATCCCCTAAGTATACATAATTAGGAAAGAACAAGTACATGATGCGATAGACAAAAAATTGAATTGCACTTAAAGTACGACGAGAATCCGTAGTAACATCTTCTTAAATATCCTAAGTGCACAGCGCAGCATAGTCATAGAGAACAACATCCCTAGCCACTCACGAACTTTGCTCCAAACAACAGAACTGAACGAGCAAGAGAAAAACAGATGATCGGGGCTATCTATTCCTGAGTAACAAAACACACACACTTTGTCTTCCACAAATGGTAACTGTTCTGCGGTAGCCAGCCAGCCTTGTGCCCCAAGCCAAAGTATGAAAGAGTGCTTGGGAAGATTGAATGGTCTCCAAACAACGCTGGCCCATGGCTTAGGATGGTGGTGAGGCCGAAAATGCTAGAGGTAATGCGAGCACCTGCCGAGGCAATATGGAACCATGAATCAAGAGTAGTCTGTGCTGAGTTGGAACCACCAAAATCGCACAACAATTGATCCCGAATGGACAGTAAGCGCTTAATCAATGGTGAATCTGAATGTTTGGGTTGCCAAGACCACAAGCCCGTCTGTTGTAGATATATATGATGCACCCACCGAACCCATAAAGAGCAGCGCTCTGACTGGATGTCCCATAGGACCTTAGTGAGTAGGGCTTTGTTCCAACTCCTAAGATCACGCAATCCAACTACCCCTTCTTTAGTGTAGCACATGGAAGCCCAAGATACAGGTGGGTATTTGGAACTCCATAAGAATGAGCGACATAAGCTATAGATCCGATCAATGATGTCAAATGAAATAGGCAAAATCGACAGCCAAAAGCACTCTACTCCTTGAAGAACTATGCAGATAAGCTCCAACTTCCCTGCATATGATAGAGTCCTTATGGGCCAGGGAGTCAAGACGCGAGGATAAGCTGGTCATAAGAGTTCCAAAATCAGCGGATCTCAATCTGTCAGCAACTAATGGAATACCCAGATATCGAAATGGTAGAGAGCCAGATGAGAAACCAGTGATAGCGTGGTTGAGTATGCATATCCAAGTCAATACCAGCTGTGAAAACAGAACTTAAGGCAATTCACCTTTAGTCCAGCACACCTACAAAAAGCTGTAAGACAATGTGATAAGATAGTAACATAAGCAACTTCAGCACGGGCAAAAAGCAATAAATCAGCAGCATATGCAAGGTGGGTGGTCCCAAGCCCCTGACATAAAGGATGGAATTTGAAGTCCGAATCCAATGTTTTAGATTTAATCAAGCTGGATAAATACTCAATGCAAATGGCAAATAGGGGGAAAGAGGATCTCCCTACGAAGGCCTTTCCTGCCTTGAAAGAATCCATGCATGCTACCGTTAACCGCCACTGAGTAGGAAGTTTTGGTGATGCAAGCCATAATCTAGGTTATAAAACGCAAAGGGAAGCTGAGATTAATCATAACGTCTCACAAGAAAGACATGTTCACTATGTCAAACGCTTTCTGCAAATCGACTTTTAGTATACATCGTGGAGAATTGCGATTGTATTTCCGTAGGAGTTCCTGTGCCAAATGTATGTTATCAGCGATAGATCGACCTTTAACAAAGGCTCCCTGGACAGTGTCAATAATAGAGTCTAACACCTTAACAAGATGCCCTACCAGAATCTTCGATATAATCTTGTAGAATGTATTGCAGCAAGAGATTGGCCTGAAATCAGACACCAGGGAGGCGTGAGAGGATTTGGGAATCAAAGCAATAACTGCATGATTAGACTGGCGAAGGATGGTTCCTGTGTGAAAGAATTCCATAACAGATGAGTGCAGATCATCCTGTATAATATCCCAAGATTTCTTATAAAAATGTGCGTTAAATCCATCAAGGCCCGGGGCTTTATCATCCCCAATATCCATTAGAGCCGATCTTATGTCGTCTCGGGTGAAAGGAGCGATCAACTCACTGCAATGGTTCGAGGAAACCAGAGGACCATATTTGAGTACCTGCGGATCAATCTGCACACAAGAGTATGAAATGCCCAGAAGTTGAGAATAATAGTCCACAAAGGCTGAAGTAACTTCCTCAAAATAGGTAGAATATTGCGCACACAAAGAGAAACAATATAATTTTGCTTGCCATTCCTCTTGCATAAATCATGAAAAAAAATTGTGCACCTGTCACCGTCAATGTAGTGTGAGGATCGTGCTTTCTGAGCATAAAATGAACGCTCCGCGTCTGCTAAAGCCCATGCAGTCTTCCAAAGAGAGATAATATGAGACTGATCAGCCAAAACATTGTTAGAGGATGATGACAGCTTAGAAGCTTGAGCTCAAGGTGTTCATGGACCAGACCGGACAGAATTCGAACCAAATTACACCGGTCCCGATTTCGAAAGGCACGAAATCAGTTCAATCTGGTAGCCAACCAGATTGAAGCGGTCCAGTTCCATGGCAAGAGGAATGGAACCACACTTGTTCATGGAACCGGTGCATTGTTTTTTTTAAAAAAAATTATTTATTTTTTATAAAAATATTTTAAAATCCGGTAGCCAACCAGATTGAACTGGTTCCGGTTCCATGGCAAGAGCCATGAAACCACACTGGTCCATGGAACTGGTCCACACTGATAGCCAACCGTCCTTTTATTTTATTCAGTTTTAAAATTTATTTTTTTGTTATTATTTAGCCAATATTTCAACAATAACAAATTTATTGATAAAATAATAGATGAATTGCAACTGGAAAAACAAATAATTTATTGAATTCGAAAAGTTTATAAGGTAAAATAATAAACATTTAAAATTTACTTAAAAAGAAAATATATTATTCATCATAATTTATTCATATTGTCTTCGCAAATTCTTCTTCTTCTATGGAACTTTGGTTGTCCGAACTCGTCGACTTCTCCTTTTTTATTTATTCGCTTAGCATCGAGCCAATCTTTGAGCAATGTTAGCATGCATAATGAATCTGCTTTAAGAGAGGTTCTCGGGTCTCCAATTATTCGGCAACAAGTTGAGAACATTGACTCAGATGCGACACTAGATGTTTGAACAGCAAAAACATTAGCCATTTTGGCTAAGATAGGATATTGTCGAGCGTTTGCCTTCCACCACTCTTCCACCAAGACGTCAAAATTCTCATATGTTATGAAATTTTGACCCAAAAAGAACTGTAACTCATTCGGCGTGGTTGTTGCCGATCCGCTTCCTCTCAACTTTTTTCTCCCTATACTTCTCAGCGAATTAATCTCTGAACTTCTTGATTGAGTAGTATCTTCTTGCTCCGCTACTCTCTGTGATCTTGTAGCTGTTGAGAATGATACAAAGCAAACATGTTTTAGAGAGAATGTTTGATTGACGTCTTTTGATCGTCGACATCCTCATCCAAAATTTTTTTGGTAATATTAAAAAAAAACATCAAAGGAGGCGATGCTTTGACTAGGATCTAAAAAAGTAGACAGGCAATGCATATGTGGTATATTTTCCCAATATTTTTTAAATTTTATCTCTATAAGATTAACAAATTCTGCCAAATTCTCATCTTCTCTACATTCAATAAATTTAAAAAATATGTTAAATACAAGTGGAAGGAAATAATGTGAAGTGGTATAAAAAAAACACCGAAAAAACGTTCAGTTGCATCTTTAAATGTAGATAACAAAGCAGTACATTGAGTAACAAATTCCCAATCATTAGTAGTCAATAAAATACTATCATCGCTGTCAGGTATTTGATAGCTATTATAGAAAGAAGTTAAAGCTTCCTGATAAGGTAACATAGCAGCTAACATGCGATTCAAAGAATTCCAACAAGTTTCAATGGGTGGTGAGAAAATAGAATACTTAAAGACTTTGACTAGCACACGTATGTTTCCAATCACGTTTAATTCTAGATTGTCTTAACCATTGACATAATGTTTTTTAGTTTGGCACTACTTTGACATTCTGTATCTTCATATCCAACTTTTACAGCTAAGTTAATTATATGTCATGCACATCTAACATGGAAAAAAACACATTCAAGCATTGTTTTAATTGTATTTTTAGATCATGTATTACCGTTGTATTATTAGATGCATTATTAAGTATAATAGAAAATATTTTATCAGCAATTCCATTACAAGTATTATGAATAATTTTAGCAATTTTAACTCTTGTATGTGATTCATGTAATTCATCAAGTAACAATATTCGTTTTTACATGCACCAATTATCATCTATCCAATGATATGTAACAACAAGAAATAATAATTGTTTAGTGTTTGTCCAAATATCTGTAGTTAAACTAAATCTACAGTTTAAATATGAAAGATGGTTAATTAAAGATTGTCGATATTCAATATAATCATTCATACAATTTCTTTCTAAACTATGTCTCGAAATAATTTTAATAAGAGGTTGGACTAAAGAATTATATTCAACAAAATCATCACGCTCGGTAAACAAAAAAACAAGTTGACATCTAACAAGTAAACGAACAAATGCATTCCGGTTTATAGCTGGTGTTAAAACAAAATTAGATCCAGTTTGAGTATTAATTTGAAGTGGTGTTGGTTCCCTACCTATAGGTAGTAGAGTAATCTCATCAAAATTATGTTTTTTACTAAATGGTTTTTAAAAGTTCAGGTGCCCACGGAAGAACCGTCGGTTTTATAATTATAAGTTGTTTTAAAAATTTTACAAACAACGGAAGGGTCGTTCGTACCTGGTTTGGTGACAATATCAAAATGATCCCAAACTTTGCTACGTTTGGGACGGTTACTCGGACGACTAGAGGCAGCGGTAGTAGTTGCGGATGAAGCAACAAGATTTTCTCTAGCGACGGGTTCATGAATCATTTCCTCATCTTTCGTAACTTTCGCTTCATCAAGAATATCGTCGATGTCGGAAAAAAAAAATCATCACCTACATCGAATATAGATGGTGGATTAGAGGGACCAGCACGACCACCGCGACCAGTAAAAGAAGATGACATAATATTTTTGGGAAAATATTAAGAATTTTACAACACCAAATAAATGATAAAAATATGATAACAAATTGATATGAGAGTTGTAAGATTAAGAGATTGTATGAGATTGAGAGTTGTAATATATATATATTTTTTTTTTTGAGAGGGTGGGGTTAAAGGGGTATTTATATGTAAAAAAAATTTTAAAACTTTTATTTTAAATAAAATCATGCCCAGCGGCTATATAGTTGTTGGGCATGAACTGTTGCCCAACGGCCAATATACATAATTTTATTTTTATTATTAATATTTTTTAAAATGCCTATTGGTTCCGGTTCCAATGGAACCGAAACTGTCGGATTGGCAGTTCCATTTATATGGAACCGTACCATAACTGGCTAAAGCCGGTTCTGGTTCTGGTTTTGGGACCGAACTCACCGGTTTCGGTTTTGGACCGTATTGAACAGGTCCTGTTCCGAGCCGGATCCGATTAGGCCGGTCCGTTGAACACCTTGAGCTTGAGCCAATTCCAAGGCAAATTGGGCCTCCTTAGCACGCTTGGAAATAAAAGAGAAGTGCATTGCATTATACTTTTTCAGTTCCTCTTTGACTTCTTGAGTTTAGAAAAGAAGTTGAATTGCCTAATTCCGAAAATGGTATTGTCTCACGCACCAAGCACCAAGTCTAGAAAATCATAATGATTAGCCCACATATTGAAATATTTGAAGCTACGACGTACCTGTGCTTGCCTATCAAAGAGAAGTACAACACAAATAGAGTGATCTGAGAGGCATCATGGGGGTCGAAAATCTGCAACTGCAAGAGTATTCAAATCCCACCATGCATCGTTCACCATTGCACGATTTAACTTGGATATTATGGAGTTATTGGTCCAAGTGAAATAACAACCATTAGAAAAGAGATCCGAAAGGCCAGCCGAAGAACAACAAGCAACCAAATCACGAGTTTCAAAGCCCGAAACACGCAAACCATATAGCTTCTCCTCCGGTTTAAGAACGTTGTTAAAGTCGTCCACCACTAGCCAATGAGCAATGCTAGTTGAGGCAAGTGTAGTAATACAATCCCATAATGGATGGCGAGTAGCAATTGTGTGAAGACCATAGACAGAAGTAGTTAAAAATGAAACTTTCGACACCTTGCATGTTACATTGCCGTGAAGGTGGTGAACTGAAGAAGCCAAATCATGAATCTCAACCAAAGAGGGATTCCAGATAACCAAAATGCGACCAAGAGGGTGTAAAGAGAAGTTATTCACCTGACACCAAGAAGGGATACGAAGACGCATAAATCTTTCCAATCCTTCAACCTTGAGTTTAAGCCCCTTGTATTCCAAGATGCAATCTTCTTATGGGTGGAGGGACGTCTCTTGTACGCCCATCACCATGATCTTTAGAGGGTTTTTTTTCTTAGCATTCACTTTGTTAGCTGCCACTAGCTGAGTTTTTCCTTTTTTCTGCTTTAGTGTGTGGAGGAGGAGCATTATTAGAGCCTTTTTCCATCTTTCCTTTGCCCTTTGGATCAGCTACACGAGCCGGATCAATCTTATCAACTATGAATCTATAATATCCTTCTCAAGGTTAGAGGTAGAGGTTGAATCCCCAAGATTGTCCTGGGGGGACTTTGAACAATATTCTCCTGAGTGTCCTTGGATTGATTTCCAGAAGGCCCCGAATCCATATTTGTCGCATGAGGCTGATTATCACTAGAAGGTGCTTCATTATCAGTGTTGTTGGACGGGGCAGCGTCATCTTTGCTTATAGGAACATGCTTTTGATCTGTTTGCTAGTTGATTTAGAAGATTGCTTAGGCCAGACTTGGAATTTGACCCATCCTTAGGCTGAGAATAACCAAGTGAGCAATTCAAGTGAGAGTGGCCGATAGCTTTGCAAGATGAGCAGAATTTTGGTTCATGTTCATAATCAATCTTCAAGTCCAGATCACAGTTACCAATTAACGGAAAAGGGATGGTTCGAAGGGGCATAGATTTCATAATGAGGGCTCGTCCATAAGTAATATAGGGTCCTCCATTCAAAACTTTAGATAAGTCTTCAGCAGAGGAGAACTTGAATACAATCCACTTGCTAGGGTGGGTATAGAATCGATAGTCAACACCCCTACTCTCACATATAGCGTGAAGACCATCCAAACCTGGAAATCTTCCCGCAAAATACCCAATGAGACAGTGCCCAATACATTTGATATCATCAGCCTCATCCAAAGAGGCACAAACTCGGCCATCAGTCAATGCAACATTCTCAACCTTATGAAGGCTATAAATCTTTGGGCCATTCCTGTTAGTGATGAAGAGATCATGGTCTTGCCATTTGGTCTTCTGTATCGAGGCAGCAGCATTCGGATCCATAGCAGCAGAAATCGGATCCTTGGGAGCAGAAAACGGATCCTTTGGAACATCTGTGCGTCCTAGACAATTGTCATCGTCCCCTAAGTTCTGAGAGGAGTTATCCTTGGTCTCAACATTGGATTGCTCATTCAAGCTGGTGATGGGTTTACATGATCGGCCGATCCATAAACGAAATACGTGTTGGAATTTGAAGTAATGTTATCCATAGAGGAACCAGATGTATTGTGAACATATTAAGAATGGGAGAGAAGGTGGCCTTCTTCTTCTTAGGCATAAAGAATGGATAAGGTGTAGCCCAAGGAGATCTAGACCAAAACCCAAACACTTGCAGAGCATTGAATTGTACAGAAACCCAGGAGCAGGGCAGAGTCGAGATCGCACAGGCTAGAAATGGAATACCAACCAATCGAATAGCAGTAAAGGGACAGGGAGGAGGTAGAGATACTGATAAATGAGGAGAACGAGCAAGAAGTAGGCGCCACTCAAGAGGTTAAAAAAAACCTAGAGAGATGGGATAGCATTTCTCTCTCTAACCTTTTGCGAGCCGAGTTGATTTCTTATATGATTCATGTAGCCTATCTCAATCCATTTGTATTAAAAGCTTAGTTGTTGTATATAAGAAAGAAAAATCTAAAATTCAGGCTCCTTATAGATTTTTTATGCTAAAAAAAAGTACTTTGTCTTACCTATATATTTAAGCCATCTACCTTAAGCCTTTTTGTACATTTGTAGCATAAATATTTTTCTATCCCATATAGTCCCTTACTCAAGCGTCATAGGGATTTCGCCAGGGAATGCACACTCTCATCGGTTTGCTCATGATTTATCAGGATATCATCGCTAAAAATGAATGATGTGATATTACGTCAAATTACAAAGTCCACCGTATTACAATGATTTTCATTGTCATTGCATAAAAATAATTTTTAACCAACTCTGCTTCCCCTTCATTTTCAAATTAAAATCCATTTTCAAATAAAAACAACTCTGCTTCCCCTTCGAAGAGTAAAAGATCCAAGGCGAATGCCTCTGCGGATCATCACCAACCACAAGACTCAAACCAATTTCTTGGGGTCAGAAGGCAGCCCTGGGGAGGTATGCCGCCGAAATAAGAGACCCTTCCACCAAAGAGAGGCGTTGGTTGGGACTTTCAACGCGGCTGAAGAGGCGGCCTTAGCGTACGACCGGGCTGCACGGTCCATGCGTGGCTCCAGGGCTCGAATCAACTTTGTTTACTCAGATACACCTCATGGTTCTTCAGTCACCTAATTCGAGCCAAACTCGAACATGTTCGAACTTTTTTTCGAGCCAAATTCGAGTCCAAATTATTTTGTTTGATAGCTTGTCAGCCGCTCGCGAGCTATAATATTTTATTAATATATAATTTTATATTAAATAAATATATTTCGAGCCTTTCGAGTATTTATTTGAGAGTAATAGTCCGAATAGTTCGCGAGCATGTTCGAATTTTTCGAGCCGAATTCAAGCCTTAAAATTTCTTTCATATTCGACTCGATTCGGTTCGTTTACACCTCTATTCTTAATATGGTACATAGCAGGTTTTTCATGTGATTGACTATTCCGCTCGCATACTCACTGACTATTCCGCTCGCATACTAACTGCCACCCGCTTTATCAATCCACGTGTTTGACTTATATAATATTATACGTGAGGGGGGGTATTGAGAGTTGTCACACATAAGGAATGTATAAGTCATATTAGATATTTATAAGATATATGAGTTACTCCACTTATCATCAATTGGTTTTGAGTTGAAACCCTATGTATTTAATAAAGCAAATGTGATAGGGGGATCATGCTTTTCCACTAAATGTATATGCATAATCATCACGTACAAAAGTGTATTATGAGGATTGTAATACTTACAACATCATGTATATTTTTCAGTTTCGAGGACAAATCATCGCTAAACTATTTACTTTGTGAAAAGATCCAATTTTAAAGCTTTTAGTTAAGAATTTGAATACCTCCTTTTGCCTAAACCTTTCAGTTTTTGAAACCAACACACAAATTAATATAAAGGTGAACTTCATAAAAACCCTATCTAGTTTTCATAATTATCGTTTTAACACCTCTAGTTTGAACAATAACAACATCCTTTATAATACATTTTTATGTCAAATCACAAGAAAAATAGTCATAATTTTCTTATATATTTAAAAATTAGAGAGAACATTATTGTAATACATCTATTCTACAAGATAGACAGATGTAATTGTTCAAACTAGAGGGTGAATTTATAAAACGACTATTCTACAAAGAATGCATATGAAATTATCCCTTAATATAAAGTCAAGTTGAATGAGACCCATTAGCATACATTTTTTTCTTATTTTGATTGATAAAACTGGCGAAAGAAATGCAGCATCTTAGAAAATGATAATTCTCGAATTTTCAAGAACAAAAATGAAATAACTGAAATATTTTGAATAAAATGTACTTGAATAGTATTTATTTGTTTGTGATGAATTTTTCGTTCCTCGACAAAGGAAATACCATACCCAATAAATTGCCATTTACCAATTACATACATTTAGTCACTAATATCTATTCTTGACATTCGTCATATAAAAGGTGAAGACCACATTATCATAATGTACTATAAACTCGGAAGAAAATGCTACAACCTTATTAGTTAACAGAATACCATTAACATGTTTGGCCAGATGCACACTAGAAAACAATACCCTAAACCATCGCCTAAACAAAACTATAGCCTAGTTAACGAGAATATCTACAGAGCAAGGATACTATGGAACCACATGCCTAGGAGTCGGGTTGCTCCGATTTCAAAGAAATGTTTCCATTCTTAAGGTAAAGGCTACTGGCAACCACAGAGTCGGTAACCAATCCAACATCAACATTATCAAAATTAAGTGTTCCTCTGAGCTTCCGAGTTCTGAAAATTACACAAAAACACGGTGTTGATCAAATTTGTGTACACACACACACATACATATATATATATATACACACGATTCAATGAAGTTTGTTTTAGTAGACTTTACCCATTCAAATGTTTATTGATGTCAGTAAGGTCTTTTGAAGGACTCTGATAAGCATGCGTGCTTTCTCCAACACAAGCATAATAGCTTTTAGAGCTATGTGAGATTAATGCATCCATCTGTTGACATAATCAGGCATTGACATTAAGAAAAGAATAAGTTCATTCCTCTAATATATACTACTATCGAAGCATGGAACTTCAAACTCTGTTCTTTCGGACGATATCCAAGATGTAGTGTTAGGAGAGTGATGAAATAAGTCTTCTTTGTACTACACAAGTTTCCAACTTCCCAAACTCCTTACAAATTCTATACTAACTCCACCCACCAGCCATGAAGTCTATTCACATCCTCAAAATAATCATGAATCTTAACTCTTGGAAACCAACGTCAGCTTTCACCAGAGTGGTGGTGAGGGGTGGTGGTGATTATCAAAAACCAAACAAAAAAACTTTAATTTGTAGCTCAACTATAATCACTGTTCACAGCTTCTATGACCAACAGAAGCTTGTCTAAATCACTTCTTGTGTGCTGTCTCGTCCACAAATTTTCACCTCTTAAATAAAGAGTAGAATTAACCCAAACCGTGGGGTAGAGATCTTAAAAATGTTATAAAACATAATCTAAACATTGAAGTACCATGTCACGCATCTTTCAAAGTGTAGTCACAGATAAACTTCAAACTATACTTGATTCATTTACCGAGGTTGTGGTGCTTAGTCCATCGCAAGAACGTATGGACTACTGGCCAAAGCAGTTCATCTTTCTACCTCGCCAAATTATAGATCATGGAGATAGGCAGCTCATTGCTTACCTTCTGTAACTTAAATCTTATATTTTGGGAACTGAATTGGTTTAATTATGGAAAAGACTCAAAAGTTATTAATTTGTCTGACATCAGTTAATTGTTATTAGAAAGGATCAAAGCTTACGATAAAAGAACATGGACTTGGCAATGAGTTTGGTTGCTGGAGGACAAGTAGGCAGGGGGCTGTCCTGGTTTATAGCGGGATTTTCCATATTGTTGATTGGGCAAGGAGTAGACAGAAAAGCAATTCAAACAAATTGCACTAATACAGTACAAAGATGCAGACTATACAAAAGAAAAGATGTCTTCCAAAGATTAAAGAGAACGGCCAAGACACAGTGCACATTATACAAAAAATAGACATGTAAAAATATTCAAGGCAAGTACCTGGCCGCAGAAAAAACATGCAAAATCAGTCAAGCATCAGATTGTACAGCATATGATTATAAGGATTAATATGAAGATATCCTGCTACAACATCTAGACAACCACCTCTTCTGCTTCATCCTATCTTTAATTTCACATAAACAAAATAGCAGAAACTAGAAAGAAAGACAATCTTTTCTACAATATTCCAGTTGTGTTCAAATGAAGAGAATAATAAACACAAGGAATAAAAGAAGAAACTCCATACCTTGGATGATCGTAAGGGAGACACGTAAACATTATGTGCTGAGGAAACTTTCTTTGGTGACAAGTCGGGAATTGTGGGAAATGGAGACGTCTTTGGTGATGCAGGACATGGACCTGATTGGCAAGAAAAAATCAAGACATGTTTCTGAAAAATAAAGTTCTCTTTGCTTATTATTTTCTTTTCTCACAGTACCTAAAAAACAAAGGGCCCAAAAAGAAATTCATGGACCATAATCATCGCCCTTCTGGGCCATGCATAAGCAACGAAACAAAAACAATAACACTAACCATCATTATTATTCCTGGCCTCTTGGCCACGACTGCTACTTTGTGTTGATCCAGTAGACGCAAACTCAACTAAAAGTAGCTTTACAGCAGGTACAAATATTTCATTGTAAAATGTGATGATATCAATGTGATCTGGACCACTTTTCTGTTTCATGGAAAAAACAAAAAATTCTTAGGTTTCTTTCTATAAACAGAAAAAATAACAATGCTTACAGGAAGTTGCAAAGAATAAAGAAAAATAATATACCTCATTGTGGCCCACCGTTGTCCAATCAACATAGACACTACGAAAAACTTGTGGTTTGCACTGAGGCTGCTTTCTGTAATTGAAAATTATTTCTTTGAAGGTCAGGTTCCGCTGGGAAATCTGCATGAATAATAATCAGATGTCAGAAAAACCCAGATACTATGTGAATATTCACCTCAAAATCAGTCAAAAAACAGACCTTAGTGACTCCATAAAAGCAACAGAGAATAATTTGGTCAATATGTCGGTTAAACAACAGAGAAGTCCTTTGACCAAGAATCTTCTGAAAAAGACCGTAGACAGACTCCCTTAACTGCTGCGACAGCTGAAGCCTCTCCACCATGCCATTAATTCTGACAGCGGCTAACTTTATAGTCTGGATAGAGCCACCCCCACATGTAAAAATATGTGAAATTACTACTAGCTACATAGGTGCATTAAGGAACAAATCTGAAATAAGAAGACTATCCAGACACTCACGGTTCTCATGAGAAACAGCAAAAAGATTAAACAAAAAAAAAAGCACTTCTTACACAACCATTAAGCAAAATTACACAGTGGCTAACTTTAGTCTGGATAGAGCCACCCCACATGTAAAAATATGTGAAACTACTAATCGTTAAATAAGTGCATTATGGAACAAATCTGCAATAAGACAGACCATCCAGACAATTAACCAAGAAAATAAGCACTTCTTACACAACCATTAAGCAAAATTACAACCCAGCCACAATCTATGGAGACAACGAAATGGGAAACAAAATATATTCACAACAATATAATCCGCATGAGTCCATGACTGATAAGTGCAATTGCATTAAACACATCAATACCTTGCTAAAAAAGACGTTAATCGCTGTTTCAGCACAAGTTTCACCTCCCCCACCAGGATTTGGTCTTGTTGGACTGAAAAACAAGTATGAAGGAAACCACTTATTAGATGGCAAAAACAGCATAAGATTCATGTTTCCTGGATTGTTCACAAAATACCTTGCAAAAGCAGACTGCAATGCAGGCGGTGGAAATTTTGAGTTCGTATTATTAAGAGACATGAGGCGATCTTTCACAGGAGAGGTGAAAGAATTTCGTTCAACTAATACACTTCGGTACTCGGAGGATGCTTTTTTCGGTGAACGGATCTCTCCATTCTGACCTGAGACGATTATTATCAAGCGTTTCAGAGCACAAGAAATACAGACCATTCCATAACATGAAAAAGATTCAAACAATGATAATACTAACAGAAATTGGAAAGTTAGTCTTCTATTAATATCTTTAAAAAATTTATTTTTCGTTCTGAAATATCTTGCAGCCACAATACAAAATCAAATAATTTATTACCATGTTTATCATGCTTTGACACAGGGGGTAGGACTCCTGAAGACATGTCGTTGTGCATGGCAATAGCATCAAGAGATGGCATAGGCTCAGCCAACAGGCCTAGTCGACTAATTTCCGTAGAAAGGGCTGGTCTTGCAACAGTCAAGGTGTTGTACATCGATGAACCTTTTTCCCAGACCATGCTCTCCAAGAGTCGTTCTTCTAGTGAGTTTAAGTGCCTTCTAAGCTCTCTTGGAAGACTTTCTTCATGCCTGATGAAACTTTCTATAACCTTGCTGAGATCAAAAGCCGTAATTCCAGTTCTCTCCAACACAGTTGGAAATAACATTGTCACGGTTTTATGCGTAGCAAGAACGAGTTCCGCTGAGCAGGCAAGCATACATCTGTGAAACCTCTCATTGGTTAGCAAAGAAGTTAAATTGATTGCGTGCAAAATCTGGGATTCCGCTGTGCACATTGCTTGTAGAACCCTGTAGTAGAGCTTCATTGCTTCCAGTCGACGTTGTTCAGCCCATATGTTATCCATCAAAGTTGCACTTTGCCCTGGTCCACTACTTGGAAAGATGGCTTCAAGTATTATTTGAGCCCTTCGTACGACATCAGCAGTGACATCCCTGTCACAAGATGATAGGAATCTCTCCAGTTCTGCTGAAGGTTTTGATGGAAGAGGAGCTACAACAGTTCGTAGCCATTTAGCAGTTGTCATAGCTGTGCTGACAGGTGTAGCAGCCATTTTGGACAAGCCAACAGCAGGAAGTTCAAATGAATGACTAAGAGGAGAGGTGTGGCAAGAAAATGGACTTGTAACTGTCTTTGACGGGGATGATACTGAGTCGAATTTTCTCTACAGCGTGAGAAAAATAAGATTTCGTAGGCAGATATTTTAAGGTTTTGGGATCAGTGGAATAAGTAATTAGAAAGTAACCTTGATTCCATTTCCTCTCATATTTATTGCATCTCCAGATAAGCTCCCCGAACCTAGCAAGCTATCATCTTCATTGATGAATATTCTCTCATCCAATTCACCCTTATGGAGAATCGTATCATCATAATCCTTTTCTAATAAAATCATATTTGAAGATAAAGATGATTCATCCATCAAATCTTCAAAATAGATCAACCCATCTGCACTTGACATAACAACAATATCAAATACTACACATGGTTTCAAAGGACAGTATCCTTGGAAGAAAGCCATGTAATTGCCAACTTAATAGGGCAACCTGTGACGATATTTTCCAAATTTTTGGGTTTACATTCAGCAGCCATGCAAGCCTTTTTCTTCAATATGGTAGTTATCAGGTCATTTGTTTTTTCCAGAATTTTCCTCAACTCATCTTCCGAGGTCTCGTACATTTTGCAAAGTGATGCAAGAATGTCAGCCTTGCCATTTGTCATAACTGTATACAAAAGAACAAATGGAATGATGCCTTAAACTATAAAATAATTATATCTTGTGGTTCAACTTTTTAAGTAGAAAACCCGAAGAAAAGATTACCAAAGCGTTCAGAGTCATAAATATCAAAGTTTCTGAACTGGGCTGGTACATGTATAACAAGTATTGCCTGCCAACAAATTTATATGAAGCATTGTAAAACTAATATATCCAACAAAAAGCTTACGATAAGCAGACCACACAGCGTCCCCAAAGGTTGGGGCCAATATGTGCAAATATACTAATTAATACATCTTATGTAACACAAGTACACAACCACGGTTATTGTTGCATATGAGTAATATGAAAATGCATGATGTTAATCAGATATGGAATAGTCCTATCACTGATCAGATAATGAATTAACTTCACAAACTTAACACATTAAAATCTACCGACCACTATAGACACTAGACCATTGATGCGTGTTACAAGGTCCTTGAAACGGCCGATCACATGCTCATGAAGCGCCAGGAAAAGTAACCATCCAAAACGATAATAGTCTGAGACACATCCAGAGTTGTCGGCACCAGTTAAATGCTTGTCATCATCACTAGCATCAACCGCCAAGAAAAATTGCCGATATGCACGCTTGTAATGCCTGGCATCAGAGGCAAATATTGAATCAACTCAGGACATCTATCAAAGCTAAATACGTGATATTATCTGCAAAACAGGGTATTGATTTGACAAAAGGGTATAGCATCCAACATTCTATGATAAGATGGTCCTAATTTTCAATCAATTTACTTTTCAACTGGGTTTGGAATTTTATTTTCTTGGGAAGGGGCAGGGTTGTGCAGGGCGAATACCAAAGCTTCCAATACCACTGATTACTGACAAGCAGTACCATCTAAGGAAAGAAATTTAAGCTTATTTACTTCGTGCCATAAGCCCACAAATTACATTGTGCTGCTTAAATGATATCCTCCTCATTTGAATAAATAAACATTTAGAAGAGAAATGTAACACTATAAACGAAACAAGTAATACTTTTAGAAAATAACGGAATCATTCTTTCAAACATGTAGAAAAAAAATTCACTGAGACAATGCCAACTAATGATCTTTTGACAAATGAAATAAATGCAAAAGATAACGAAAAAAACTAAACTAATACCTACTTGCTCAAAAGGGTCAAGTGCACGAAGTTGGTTTGTATTTCCTTCGCCTGTCATAATAAATTAGGAACGAGGCATTAAACATATTACGAAAATTATAAGGTCGTGTTGTGAAACACACTACAAAATAAATAACTTGCAAAAAAAGGTAAGATAATCTGAGATCCAAGTACCTCAATTCTCTTCTGCCAATCCCCTCCATACAGGTTACTTAGAATCGATCCAACCTTGATCAAAAACTGAGGAAGTTCTTTAAAAAAGTCAACAATGCTGCATGCCAAGAAATACAAGTCTTCTATGATCTAAAATTTCCAACTTTCCACGATACAATAAGATATGAAGCAAGTAAAGGACAAATGAAAATTACTTGAGCCTGGCCTTTCTCAGTATCTGGCATAGAGTAGGTCCCTTCTCTGTAGTACCACCTTCCCTCAGTCTTTTCACCATGAAAAGCACAAATGCAAACCAATACCGTTCTGCTTCTTCAGGCTAATAAAGTAAAAAACATTAACCAATTGTTACCATGTTAATCTGACAGTAAAATGGACAATTCACAATAAAACATTATCCATGAAGGTTTAGCGTAATTAATGGCAACGAGTAAGAGAAGAAAAATGTCTATAGTCACCACATACCATCCCAGTCCCAACAGCGGAGATATTGGCCGACAATATGTTCTTGGTCTCATCAAACAGCTTCATGGCTTGTGCCAGAAAAATTTCATCGTCCAGCTCTAAATCATCCTGCTTATAGGACAGGGGCATAGGCGAATCAACAATTCACTCAAAATCGAACGCATTTAAATTCATTTCTATAAACATCTATAAGCAGGTTTTGTAAAAAAAAAAAAACAATCGGCTGAATTGCATAGAGTAATTGCAGCAAAGCACGATGAAAATCCTAAAATCTAGCACGTAATAATATAGTCTGAGCAGATCAGCAGTACATAGTCGTGGAAAATCAAAAGCTTTAAAACCTCACACGATTTAATTAAAATAGGAACATAAATCAAAATTAAGCTTGTTCTAAAGAATAACAATTAACAAACAATGACAGCAGCAGCGGTGGGACAGATGATAGGATAGCACAGGAAAACAGTTGCAGCGTACAAGATATGAGAAATTGAAAGGAGAAAGAACCAAAAAGTAAAACCTTGAAAAAAAATTCAAATCTAGCTTCAGCGGTTGTTTCCGGAACATCTTCTGGATGCAAATTCTTCAGCTCGTCCATGTCTTTCAGATCCGTGATCTAACGAATGGACAGATCAGAATAATCGAGATGGGGAAAACCCAACTTAAGAAGCAGCCAACAGTAAACACAGATGGAATATTCCGAAATTAAACCACCAAGAGTTGGCCGCGTCACTGCCGGTCGGGGATCGGCCACTCACTCAAGCTGCGGTATCTGGGGGTGGGGGTGGGGGGTGTGCTCTGGGTTTGTTTTAAAGTACCAGTATTATTTATCGGATAGGCTTTTTCATAGATTCTTTTTCTGTGGGAAAATATTACCCTCTCCAGGTTGCGCGGGAAAACATGGGCATGGCATGACGCACTATCATACATACATACATGGAAACCAATGAATGTCCGCCACGTGCTACAGAAAGTCATTCATTACCGCCAAAATCATGTTACTACTTTGGTCTCTTTTTTTCCAGGGTAAACGATATTATCAAATCGGTAAAGCGATTGCAAGCAACAGCGACGGCATACAAACCACCTAGGAATGGCAACGGGGCGGGTTTGGTACGGGTTGGCCAATCCCAGGACCCGCCCCGCTACACATAAAACTCATACCCGCCTCGCCCCGCGAACAATTATTTTTTTTATAAAAAAAAAAATTTGGTAGAAATTAATTTTGAAACACAAAAATTGAGTTTTGAGATTGAATTTAATGTTTTCCTCTAGTAAATATTTATAATAAGCATCCTAAAACTATCTTTAAACTATCAAATATTTATTATTTAGTTTTTATTCCATTCAAAATGTTCAACTTCTTTACCATAAACACATGAATTTTGATATGAAATTAAACAATAACACATTATTGTACAATCAAAGAAGTGAAATGTATATTCAATATTAATTTTTTTTAAAAAAAATATTAAAAATGCATAGCGGGGCGGGTGCGGGGCGGGTTCGGCCAATCCCAGGACCCGCCCCGCCCCGCTTCCAAACCCGGTTGAAGCGGGTTTGGACCCGCCCCGGCGGGTCGGGTTCAATACGGGTCCGGGTTTGGACCCGCCTCATTGCCATCCCTAAAACCACCCCGATAAAAGACAAAAAGGACAAGTCAAAACGAAATAAAATACCGACAAATAACCAAAGATGTAATTAAGGTGGATTAAAAATAAAAGTATCCCACACAAGGAAAGAGACCGGGACAGATCTCAAAACATTAGAAAGATGATACCATCTCGCAAGGTTGTGGGCGGCAATGTTGAACTTCCTAGGGATGTTGGAGATTGACCAAGATGGATTGTCAAGTAGAGCTTCTGCGCAGTAATAATTTTCGGGAGGGCAGACAAGTTTGGAGTAGGGTCAAATCTCAAGATTTGGTTCACCGATTCCTCATAATCGCACTCGAACAGAACTTTGTAGAACTGGAGTGAATTCGCACACTGCATAGCAAAGACTAAGGCTTTGGCTTCCGCAGCCTTAACATCAGAGGCCCAAGTAAGATTAGTTTCAGCCCGAACAACTTTTCCCAGATGGTTACGTATAATCCAACCAGCCACCGATTTTCCTGCAAAAAAGTAGAGTCTGAATTAATTTTAACCCAGCCAACATCAGGGGGGGACCAACCAGCAGATAGAGTCATCTTTGGCTTGAAAGAAGGTAACTGGGCATTGAAATGATCAACATATTTGGTAATAATTTTGTGAAAAAGACCGTGAATGTCCACTTTTAAGCAATTAGTGCGGATCCCATTGCGCAGGTGATAAGTGTGATTTTTACACTTAATTTGATATATGATTATGGGTGTTTTGTAGTGATTCCTGGAAAATATTACTCGTTTTGGTATATATTTGTATATTTCAGGAATCGATGTTCAAATGCATAAAAGTGTGGGAAATAAGCTATAAATGATGAAAAATGACCAAACCGAGCAAACAAGGAAAATGAGGGACGAAATCGCAAATTGTTGAATTTTAAGCATGTCGATCGATCGCCAGTTCCTACCAATCGATCGCGGCCATCCAGAAAATTTGGCGATCGATCGCCGCTTCTCGCCGATCGATTCAGAAATTTTGAAATAAAAAAGGAAGAAATATTTGGCGATCGATCGCCGTTTCTTGCCGATTGATCGTCAGGACTCGAAAAATTCGGGATTTTATTCCATCTTGGTTATTTTGTGTCCAAACTTGGTGAAACTCCTCCACTAATATATATATATAGCATGTCTTGGACGAAAATAAGGACTCTTGGCTGATAAAAAAACCCTACAACACTCAGCCACCATCACCTTCATCCTCTACCAACCATCCATACACCATCAAACCATTGAAGAGGAGACGCATCGGAAGAGACGGGACGACAGAGCAACGCAAGGAGTCAACGCCTCTCGTTATTTCCGTATTTTAACTCTAGTTCTATTTTTTCATTAGATTTTAATGTTTAGAATGTTGCAAAACAAGTTTAAGCATTGTTATTTGGTGGAAATTGTTGGTTAGGTTTGTTGTCAAGACTTAGGGGATCCCATGTTTTGAACCCACAATTTGTAAGGACCCCAAGCCCTTAACCCTTAATTAGTGTATTAACCATTATGTGTGGCACATGCTTTCAATAAAAAGTCAATCGGGAAGCTCAAATGATGCTTACAAAATTCCTTTAATATTCAACGTTATAAGATCATCTCTACTAACATATAGACTCATAGAGTTGCCCATTACCAACCCCATTTTGCCACTTTTTACATTGTGGACTTTTATAAAAATTTGGGCAGAGTCTCCCCGTAAATTGAGCTATCCCGAAATAAAAGCACAACACATAACATAATTCCCGGCCAGGGAAAAACATAATACTCATCAGAATGCAGCAATACCAAGTAAATTCCCAGCCAGGGAAGACGCCACACATAAGACGACAAAAGTGGGTTTCAACCCCCACATAATACACTAACGACTCTCATATCATTAGCAATTCTACCACAATTGCAGGCAACATATAATGAAAGAGAGAAAGGCTCATGCCTTTATATACAACCCATATACAAGAATATCCATGCTCACAAGCGAGCATCATAAATGTGTATATAAACCTCGGGTGTATATAAGTACTCTATACGATACCGTGCTCCATCAAGCCCTGGTACCACGATCCTGTGAGTGCATCCAATCAACAGCTCGAGCCCAGCTCCATAGCCATCGATGCACCTGTTCACCTGCCCCAACAGAGACAGCCCCCAACGGGGTGAGCATACCAATACACAAAATCCCATAATCACAATAATGAAATTCATAATTTACAACAAAAGTAAATACTAATGAATTTTAAATGATACTCCCTGGATGGCAACATCCTCATCCGGGATTCCGTGTACTGTCCCTGTTCTCACAATCATCAAACTCATCAAATCTCATAAATCAGTAAATCAACACATTGATTTAACTCATAGCATGCCTGATTCTCAAGTATCAATAATCAATGATTCCAAGTTCATTATACATACAAATATAGATATCTCAATATCTAGTACTGATTTCTCAATTTCGCTATCAATCATAGATAGCTCAAATGCCTAGCATTTATTTTACCAATTTTCCATTATACCTAGACATCTCACATGTCTTATAATGAGTACATGATCCCACGATCATTCTCAGGCATCTCAAATGCCGTACAATAGTCATATAGGCCCAGTACCCCATATATATCAACACATAAATATGACCATACGCACAACCATCGATGAAATCAAAATACATTATGCATTTCACAAATGCTCTCATATAAAGTAATGCTCGTACGTCGCACGTACCTTAAATCTCCGAAGTCCGAGCGAAACCTTGCTCGAGTTCCATGCTCCGAGGAACGATGTGCTAACACGATAAATTAATTCACAATTAATTACGAACATGCAACCCATGCTCAAGCACACCCATAACCCTCAAAAATATTGTCAACACACAACAATTAACCATTATCGAAAATCGCTCAAGAACACTCCACAAATTTTCGAACCTTCATAACACAAATCGAACCCAATATAAACACCATAATTCATCTAAAACATGAATTAATCAATTACTAACAAGAATCATCACTCCTGGTCAAAAATCCCCAAATTCGAACATAAACCCCACAATTTCGAACCCTAACTCACGCCACCAGCGCTCAAATCGAACCATTAAGCAACAATTTTTCGAACCATTAAAGTCTAAAATTTTCGACCCAACAACATCACAAAAACGCCCCAAAAACACAGGAAGAAAAGCCCCAAAAATCGTACCAAAATCAAGCCACAAAATCGAACAGAATCCAGTGACGAACCCTAGCGCTTTCTGCAGAAATCCGAGCTCAAATCGCGACCAAACTTCGAATTGTTGGTACGTGGAGGTGCGCCTGGAAGAGACGAAGCTGGCGGCGGGTCGGACGCGCCGAACGGCGGCCGGACGGCGGCGGGCGCGACGTTTGAAGCCGCGGGGGTCGAACAGATCGGGAAAACATACGCGGGTCGGGGAGAGAGAAAATGGGAGAGGTGGGGGAAAAATGGTTCCGATAATTAAAATCTCGGGTTCAACTGATATTTATAGCAAAAATACCCTGAAATACTAATAGCTCCACAAATACATCATTATTCACTAAAAATCATCTGTTTTCAAAAACTCTCTCTCTAACTCAAAAACCCCCTACCGGTGCCCACACCAAGCACCCGATATTCCGAGTCACACTAAAAATCCAACTCACAGGTTTTCACCGAAATGAGAATACGATCTCAACCTCGGGATCCAACGATCCCAACTACTCAAATAGATGAGCCCAGAAGGCCCAACACCTCGATTAAACTCCAATTGCCACGTAAAACAACTTTACGGGTTATTAACACTCCGGGATTAACATCCCTAATCTCTGGTCATCACACAATTTTAATTAAGTTTTGATTGATTCTTACAATTCTTTGCTTTTAATTTATTGTTGTTCATGCTTTCAATGGATTAACCATCGTTGATTGATTATTTATTGCGATTGAATTGAATAGGAGATTGCGATACGATATAGTCAATTAAATCGTGGATTTTGGACTAAGATCGAAAGATAAAGTCAAATACGTGTGTGATAGCAATAGATTTACCAAAATCGAAGGCTAGAAGTTTTCATAAATCGACATACAATATTGAGTGTTAAATAAGTGCAAGATCATTACCTAGTTGCATCTTAGTATTAGACTTGTTGTAACCGGACCAAGGTATAACAAGTGCATTAGGGAAACTCGTTACCTTAGAACGTTTGAATTTAATTGTTGACTATAGATGAATTGTGGGGGATTACATGGGTGAACCGAAAGTCATGATAATTGTCTCTATTGATTCTAGTCTTATTCGTTCTTGTTTGTTGGGTTGATTATTGAGTTAATTAGTCAATTTAGTTAATTAATCACAATCAGTTATCGTAGACTAAATATAGTTAAATTAATTGAGTTTGGTAATTATTTCCTAGTCCTCGTGGGTTCGACACTCATACTTTTCATATCATTATACTAAAACTTGACACCGTGCACTTGCAGTGCACAATATCTAAACTGTCCAGGTGTTCCTGAATATTGTGGATGCCCTCCCGCTTATTATTCCAGGTGAAGGGTGTCCGACAAAACCCAAGTCCACCAAACCGAGGTTATCAAAACTCCGTTGGAGATTACATGAGGAGTTAGTAGCGAAGGGACGACCACCCTGTTTTTCGCTTTGGGCCGAGATGGCATTGAAATCACCTACAGTCAACCAGGGCCCAGTAAATGAGGCAGCCGAATCAGATAGATTCTCCCAGAAAATGGATTTTTGGGAGTGATAAGGGGGGCAATAGACAGTGGTGAGAATGAAAGAAGTACTAACAGAGTGGTGATAAGTGTGATTTTTATACTTAATTTGATATATGATTAGGGGTGTTGTTGTAGTGATTCCCGGAAAATATTACACGTTTTGGTATATATTTGTATATTTCAGGAATCTAAGTCCAAATGCATAAAAGTGGAGGAAAATAAGCTATAATTGATGAAAAATGACCAAACCGACCTAAGTATGGAAAAGGAAGGACCAAATCGCAAGATTGGAGATTTTGATATCCGCGATCGATTGGCAACTTACGAAGATCGGGTCGCCAGATTTTCATGATCTATCAACAAAACATCACGATCGATCGCGGATATATAAATTTTGGTTATTTTGTCCAGAATGTTTTCGCGATCGATCAGCAACTTACGAAGATCGATCGCCAAACCCGAAAATTTTGAGATTTTGTCTTCTTCTTGGTTAATTTGTGTCCAAACTTTACCAAACTCCTTCACCATTATATATATCTTGTCTTGGACGAAAAGAGGGGACTTCTATCAGATTTTACACCCTAGGAATAGCCTACATCCATTCATCATCTTCCATATCACCATCATTCACCACCATCCATCAATTATCCTAGGATTTTGGAACACCTTAAACAAGGCGATTAAAGAGACGATCGAGAAGGAAGCAAGAGAAGGAGCGATGATCTACAACCGGAGTCGACATCGGGAGTTTATTCTTGTCTTTTAATAGTAGTTTAGATTTGTTTGATTTACTATGAGGAACTAATTTTATTTATCGAGGCTAGGCGAATCCTTTGTCAAGAACCTATGATTTGATGATTTATTTGATTGAATTCCTTTAATTCTTTGTGTATAATTTATCGATCTTCATGCTTTTGAGGGATTGATCACCCTTGAATGATTGTTATATTGCGATTGAATTGACCATAGGATATTGCAATACGATATAGTAAATTATGCCGTGGGTTTTAGGTTGAGACGGACCAAGTAAAACTTAGCACACGTGTGATAGCAATAGATTTACCAAAATCGAAGGCTAGTAGTTTTCACAAAGCGTTTTTCGGTATTAATTGTTCAATAAGAACACGGGAGTGATTTATTGCAACATTAATATTAGATTTGTTATAACTGGACCAAAGTATAACAAATGCATTAGGAAAACTCGTCACCTTAGAAATATTTGGATATTCAATCGAGAATTATAGGGATTGCATTGGTGAGCCAAAGTTTCGATAATCTTCTCTAGTGGATTTTTCTCGTTTACTTTTATTGACTTGGTAGGATTAGTAGTTAATTTAATTAATTAGTAGTTTAATTGTTTAATAAATTTTCATAGGTTAAATATAGTTTAAAGCGTCTTATTGGTACTTGCTTGTTAGTCCATGTGGGTTCGACATCATGTTCTTCATTTACTATACTAAAACTTGACACCGTGTACTTGCGGTTAAATCGCGCTGCTTTGGAATTTACTGTTTAAAATAATAGCGATCAAGTGGATGTAAGCTTCAACGAATGAGTGAATGAACCAAGGGGTAGAGTAGGTAATAGAGAGCTTAACAAGATCCGATCATGCCAGGCAAAGACCGCCAGCACGCCCAGAAGACGGAATACATCTGTTATTTGAGAGATTAGCAGCTAAAAGAAGCTTAAGGAGAGCCTAGTGGACTAATATTTTACTTCGTAAAGAAATAGAATATAGGGGTAGTGAGATTTCAGAAGAGCCGAAAGGGCTCTGAGGGCCGAGGGATTCGACATCCCCGGCAATTCCAGATGAGAAGGTGCATGACTACTCCCTCAGCCCTCCCGGGCTCGGGGAATGATCATCATTAATTTTAGAGATTTGGACTGAATGGGATGGATAAACACTAGCTTCCATGACATCTTTTTGGATATCGCATTCTTGAGAGATGATATGAATAGATCTTTTCACACGGTAAAACTTTCGTTCAACAGGAAGGAAATGGGTCGCATTTGTTGATTGTGGCAACCGAGATTCTATGGGGCTGTAGTCACACGATTCCAAGGGAAGACTAATTTGTTTTCTTCCGAACTGAGATGAGGAGATTTTAAATTTCTTGTCAGAGTAACGTATCTCATTTGTTATATGTCGTTTAAAAGGCAGCTGACTACTCTTCATTTGCTCATTAATGTTTAAATCTTCAAATTGTAGGAGAGTTTGGGTATGTGGGTATAGATGATAAGGTTTGGGGTTGAGGATCTCAAGGTTTGTTTTGTAGGATTTTGGAGGATCAATCGGCAGGTCTAGCACACTACGAGGAAGATTAGCGTTTGACAGAACTTTAGTAGCACAGTGGTTATGATGTGACTAGAAATAGACACATATATTACGCTTAATTTTCTACGATTTGGTAGGTTTTGATGGATAATTCGATATGTATGCTACCTAATCGTATGTTTGTGTAATTGTAGTGAAATCAAGAAATCGAGCTAAAAAAGGCATATAAAGACCAAGGAAAGCTTTGGAGATGATAAGACTCAAGGTTGATCAAGAAAAAGGCTAAAATGTAATTTTGGAGAAGAAATCGATCGCATGGAAGAGGGGATCGATCGCCTTTGGACATAAAGTTGAGTAATAAATTTTACGAGCTAGCGATCGATCGCTACAATTGGAGCGATTGATCGCCAAAATACACTGGAGCCAAGCGATCTATCGCTAGAAAGAGGCGATCGATCGCCAGAAGAATTTCGCCGAAAAAAATAAAGCAGCGATTGTGGGGTCCTCGTTACTTAATCCATTATGTATCATGTTAACATACATATGTGAGTCTGAATTAAGTAAGAACAGGCACTGATTAAGAGTATCGTACTAGTTAAGTTGTTACAGGGTTTATAAAAACCTATCCACTACACATCATATGTACAAACAACAACCTACGACAATATAACTCATAGGCAGTGGTTCAGCTCGCAGCGGAAAATGACTCACATCCCGTCCTCCCACATCTATAAGTCCCTACAGAAACATTCACACAACATGAGTATAGATAAACAACTATCTCAGTGTGATATCAAAACACAATATCAATGATAAAGCAATAATAATCATATCCAATGTGAATGCTCTGTCTCATGCATCAACAAATGCAACTATGTCATGACATGTCTCATCAATCACCCTATTATCACGAGCCCAATATGATATGCCTATTCAGCTCAATATGTCAGTGGAACCACATCACATCTTCATATTAGCAGCACATATCATAGTACCGTACTCATCTGTGATAATAGCCAGAGCATATACCCAAACCAGGCGTATATCTCTCAAGCCAAAGCATATGTAGTATATATCGTGGCAACGATCCCAGCCAAAGCATATACCAAACCTGGCATATCTATCAAGGCAATGATCTTACCAAAGCATATACACATATCTATCAAGGCATCCATCCCAATCATATGAAATCCATGTATGTACATGCATATGATACTACCAATCATATGACACAAAGCTAACATAAATCATATGATATCAAAACCATAACATCATCATCACATACTATCTATACTCCGTACGTCAACACGTACCTGTACTGCGACACAAACGATTTAAATTAGGCGTCACTGGCTAATTGCCTCGTTGTCCCGTCCCTTGAGATGATGCTACAACAATGCCAACAATATATCATGTTATCATAGGCATTAAAATCAAATTCTATAAAAATATAACATTTTTCAACATTCTGGCTCTGGCGATCAATCGCTACTTCTCACCGATCGATCGCCATACTGTTCTGCCCCCTCGTGATCGATCGTCATTACCTCGCGATCGATCGCCAAAGTGTTCTGTTTCTGGCGATCGATCGCCACATTTTTACCGATCGATCACCACATACAATAACTGCCTTATTTTTGTTCTGGTCGCGGCGATCGATCGACACAAAGCTAGCGATCGATCGCCGATGTCCAGAAAACTTAGAACATGGCGATTTTTGAGCTTATCTTCCTAGCTCTTCTCCTATAACTCGAAATTCAACATGTAAACAAGTTTCATGCACTCTCTAATAACATAACAACATGTTCCCACCATCTTAGAATCCAATTCTTGGCATATAAACATGTTATGATTCTAAGCTTGCATAGTTTGGATTTCATTTCACGTAACTCCTACACCACTACACAAATAAATCTTAAAAGCATAAATTCCTTACCAAGAGTGTACAATTTCACTTCACACAACTTCCTAGCTCAATTCACAAGTGAATCCCAAGCTCAAACCAAAAAGAACTCGAAAGAGATGGAGAGGAGCTTGTGTAGTGTTTTTGTAGGTGAAAGATGAGAAACTATGTGATTCTCCTCCCTAAATCACTTGATATAAGGTCAATAGCTCCCTAAATCACTTGATATCATGTCATTTGGAGTTAATGACATGTTAAGTAACATGTACATGAAGATGAAATCCAAATTCAAATGCAACTCCAATTCAAATTAAATTCACATGCATATTCAAATGCTTACTAGTTCATGTTGCTTGATATGTTACTATTCAAATCATTGTACACCATGTTTCATTCCTTGCCATATATCATTTCATACATGTATTAATTCATTCTTGGTTCCACCCGAACCCCCATTATCATACCGTCATTTGATATAATGACACCATATCATATCATATGTGTATAAAACAAATCGAGGCATTACAGCGATCGATCGCTAGCTTAAAGAGATCGTTCGCTGCAGAGTTCGAGAAAATAAGGAAATTAAGAGTTTTACCATCTTTTGGAGGATTTTAACCTAACCCACCATACTTTACTTGATATGCTCGATTTTATCAGCCTCTAAGCACCATAATTCAGACTTGAGAACATAGTTTAGACATTAGACTAATTTTCTCTCAATTTTTGTGAAGAACGGCTTGAAAAACAAAGACGGAAGCGACGCTCCAGAATCGTGATTCCTTTTAGTAATTCTTCATTTTACTATTAGTTTAATGCTTTCTACAATAGATTTGATTGTTTTTAATCCAATTATGAGTAGCTAAACACTTTGATTCTTGGTTGATGGATACTTGTCTTTGGAATACAAACACTTGTGAAGAGTGTGGTTTGATTATTGGATTTTTAATTCAATTTCAATTTGTTTTTCAGATTCAGATTATTATGATTGTTGTGTATGATTGATAGACTGATCACCTAATAATCACTTACTCAATCTAATGCTAATTAAGAAGCAATTAAGATTGATAATTGCCTGCTGTTGGTGTTATTAAATTCTTAGGAAAAACGATTGGATGATTAATTCTAATAGCTGCAGTTTTTATTGATTAGATTCATCAAACTTACTAGTTTTTGAAGCTATCATTGATTTAATCTTAACTGCTATAGTTTTGGTTAAAGATGTGATAAGAGTCGAATTGAATGATGTTTTCTGTTTGACTATGATTAAGGTATGGAGGAATTAAGTTTCCAACTGATGAATAATTGAATGAATTCAAATGTTTAGTGATTTGATGATCAAGTGAATAATTTCCAAAGGTAAAGTTGACCAAAAACCAATTGCTTTTTAATCTTGATAATTTAGTGATTTGCTTGCTTTAGTTTAATTAAGTTATAGCTAAGAAATTCGAAAGACCTCATAATTGTTACTTTGTTACTTGGTTTTTTCGTTAACACAAGAGAATACCCTTCTTCGTAGGATCGATCCCTACTTTCACTACTATATTAGTATAAGAGTGGGGTTAATTTGGGCGTATACGATAAACGCACACCAAATTTTGGCTCCATTGCCGGGGAAGGCGTTTACTTTTGTGTTAACTTTATTTTTTATTTTATTTATTTCTTTTTATGCTCGTGTCGTTTGTTCATGAGTACATGTGATCCATCATATCAAGAAGACAATATTCACTACGATCCAGAGATCGAAAGGACGCTATATCAGAGAAGGAGAGCAAATCGAAGGCAAGAAGAGGAAGAAATGAACAACATGGCCACGAATCAAAGTTTACGACAACTGGCCAATCCAGATTTGAACCAACAACCCATTTGCATTACTTTTCCTGCTCTCGCAACAAACGTCAATTTTGAACCGAAATCTGGACTAACACATTTGTTGCCTTCTTTTCATGGACTTGCAGGCGAAGATCCTCATAGGCACTTGTTGGAGTTCCATGTGGTTTGCACCACCATGAACCTGACTGGTATTACCGAGGAGCAAATCAAGCTCAGAGCCTTCCCTTTCTCTCAAAAGGATGCTGCAAAGGACTGGTTATTCTACCTACCATCAGGCTCGATCACAACATGGAATGAACCGCAGAGGATGTTTCTTGAGAAATACTTCCCAGCATCGAGGGCGGCTAATATACGAAAGGAGATCTACTCTATTAGACAATACACTGGAGAGACACTGCATGAGTACAAGGAACGCTTCAAGAAGTTGTGTGCAAGTTGCCTACAACATTAGATAAGTGGACATTTACTCATTCAATACTTTTATGAGGGTTTGTTATCCAGTGACAGGAATGCTACGAGCAGTGGAGCTTTTGTGGATAAGACACCGGAGGATGCGAAAAACCTGATAGCCAACATGGCAGCCAACTCACAACAGTTTGGCAACTTTAGAGCTGAGCCAAATCAAAGGAAACAAGAAGATGTAAATGTGTCTAACCTTGAACAACAACTTATTAGCCTCACCTCTATTGTTCGTCAAATGGCAGGAGTAAACGGACAGACAGTGAAGCCGTGTAGAATATGTTTGGAGATGAGTCATTGTTAGGATCGGTCCGGAGTGTTTAGAGGGGGTGAATGAACACTCCTTCTAAAATTTAATCCCTTGTGATTTCTTTCGGATTAGTGAAAGAAATCTGTTTCTTAATCAACTCCTTTATAGAACAGACCACTGAATGTATAAGTGCGGAACGGTCTGTTTATATTTGTAAGAGCGGCTCGATGGCTTGAATGAAAGAACAAGTGCAGAAAGATAAGAACACAGAATATGTTTCTGGAAGTTCGAAGGTGGTGTAATCCTTCTACGTCTCCCCTTCTTCCAATTAAGGAAGGTTTATACTAGAAGACTTTGATTTATACAATCCTGTTGTACAAACCCGATTCAGGCTGGATTTACCTCACTACCAGTCTGAAACTCCTAGTCACTCAATCTGTTCAGACACTTTCTGTCTGACAGTTACAATTTGTTTCTCACTTTTGTTTTTCAGTACAGAATACACAAGATGCGCACAGTGATCCTAAATGATCAAATATTACAAAGTAATCGTGCTTAAGAATAATTTCAGCTCGAGAGCTTCTGAGCTTGTAAGCTTGTGCTGTTTTGCTTTCTTGTGCGTTTTTCAATTTTTCAGACTCTGTCTTGAGCTCTTCTGTTGCATCCTTTTATAGTTGCATGTACCAACGACATTATTTCCTTTAATGTGCAACTCTTGACTATGCTTAATCTCTGAGTAAGCTATAGTCTTCTTCTTCAGGATACTTGCCGTTCTGGTTCATGCTTTCGGCGACTGTCAGGTAAGATCTTCTTTGTCTTCTTACCTTTTATTGCAATTTTCAGTCTTTGGTCCTTTGTAGCATTAATTACGACATTAAATGCTACAATAAATAGCCGTTAATGATTCGGACTGAAGAGACATTCTTTATGCATCCTTGACTGCTCTGATCTGATAAAGATTGAGATCGATCTGAAGCTTCGATCTAGCCAGTCTGATATCCATCGATCTGGTCTGATATGTGATATGCCTTATCAGCTTGTTCTGTTTGAGCTATCGATCTGGTCAGTCTGATTTCCCTCGATCCGGTCTGATATGCTTTTTCATCATATCAGCTTGATCTGTTTTGGGCGATCGATCTGGTCAGTCTGATTTCTCTCATCCGGTTTGATATGTTTTGTCAGGTTTAAAATCTCATCGATAAGGTTCGGAACTAACAGTCATACCACGGATTCATGCACATTACTTCAAGAGACATCTGTTGAGCAAGTAAATGCAGCAAGTGGATTTCTGGGGCAACCTCAACGTAAATATGACCCTTATTCCAACACATACAACCCAGGATGGAGAGACCACCCTAACTTGAGCTATGGACCACAGTCGATGAATCACTATCCACCTCAAGTACCACAAAATCCATAACATCCACCACCATACATGCCACCTTTTTAGAGGACACAACAGTCAAATTTCCGTTCTACTACTGACAGGTTAGAAAATATCATTCAAGATCTTGCTCATAATGTTACAAAATTTCAACAGGAAGCGAAGTCCAGTATTCAAACCCTGAACACTCAAGTGGGTCAACAAGCCACCGCACTCAATCGTGTTGAAGCCCATGGATCGACCACCTTACAATCCCAAACAGTGGTGAATCCAAAAGGAAAATGCAAGTGCAGTCACACTTAGGAGTGGTAAAGAATTGGAGATATCGGAGAAGATGGAGAAAGATATACCAAAGGGTGATGAAGAAAAGGAAGCTGAAGTTGGAGACACGACCACCATGGAACAAGAAGTACCAAGAGATAAGTCTCCTTGAAGTATGCTATTTTTCTTGAAAATTAGCGGAATTGCCATGTTAGCCTAATTTCGTTGGTTTCCCACCTTACCTGTCTACCAAAGGATAATACCCACTCTAAACCAAAGATATAGTAGTTGTTTGTTGTTTGTTGTTTGTTGTTGAGTTTTTTTCTTACACCGGTGGAGGATATTCCTACTTTTGGCATTGGGCGTTCATTGGGATCTGTGGTTCATCTTCTCATAGGTTGACATAATGGATCTTCTTTCATTACTTTTATAGCAGTTGTAATCTTGAAGAGGCCTGGTATCAGTTGATTTGGTGTTGCTGATAATCAGGCTCGAGGTATGCTGTGCTAAGAAATGGTAATTTATTAATCGCAACAACAAGGTAAGACACGTCAGATTATCTTATTTTTGTCCCTGAATTTGTGAAATTGAAGTCTTCTTTGAGTGCCATGTTCATGGTTTTTGTGGGGTCAATATACACCCAGTAAGATCAAGTTATTGCTGGTTATTCTACATTCCTTATTCATGTAAGATTCTGCCATTACGGGACTCCAATTGCTTTTAACCAGTTCGTAATTTTGATGCCCATATGTCTTACGAAGAGAAGGGCAAGATAGCCAATGGTGTAAGAGTTGGTAGAGCAAAGCTCGGGACAGCAAGGTCATGAATTCGAATCCTCCTGTCAACATTTTTTCGGTATGAGCCTGTCACACCTTACCTGGTTCTGGTTGGCTTACTTTGCAGGCTATTACATCAAACCAGGTTTTACCCAGTGTGCATAGGTAGTGGCTGCAGGTTACATCATCATCAAAAAAAAAAAAAAAACGAGAGAAGCGCAAGAGAGCTTAGGCTTTAAAATTTCATGGTTGATGATGTAAATTTTAGTTACAAGTCATCCAGACTTGACAATTCACACCTACTTTTCTTTAAGTAAAGTGGAAACTTGCTCTAAAAAACTGAATACCATTTGGTAACTCTCTTCATTTCAAGGATAATTATAACTGCTGCACGGGTTTTGCGAATGACAGATTCCTTAGTACTAGAAGAACACCCCTAAAAACATTTCACTAAAACAGTTTTTGTCATAAATCATAATACTTCATAGGATGCACCATTAGTAGGCCCCATATCTTTTGATATTCGTAAAGTTGTTTCTGAAGGAAGAGTTAGGACGAATGACTGAGTGAGAAATACCATTTAATAAGGTGCACATACGTGTGTTTGTTTCGACAGTTGCACATTTTAACACATAAAATTCACGATAATGAGGAACATAACAATTTTCTTATTTTCCCCCCTATATAGATTCCACCAACGGTAACATGTGTTATTCTCTGATCATGTTCATATAATGGATATATGGCTCTGTCCCAAGACAAATGTAATCCTGGAAACGTTCTCTCTAAAATAGGAAATCACCAATCATCAATTTATTTGACAAAAATTGCTGCTTGCTTAGTGGGCTTGGATTTGCTACTCATTCATGTTTGACTAGAGCACGTCAATACACATATGAAAATAACACACATTTCTCTTACTTTACGAATATAGAGTACATGGCATTTATCATATAAAGAGCGAAGGCGATCCAAAATTAGTGAGCAAAGCGACCGGTCGGGTAAAGGACTGGCTTGCTTGAAACTGGCTTGCTTGAAGCCTTACGACCTTCTCCGGATAGGAAAAGCAGAGCCAGAATTTGACTAATTTACGTTGATTTATGGAAAAAGTGTGATGGCATATGTTTAAAGTTTAGGTGCTTTACATGTTTACTCTGCTTTCAGGAAGCAAGCCTAGCTCTTCCTTTGCTTTCACCTGTTCTTGTTCCGATGGCTCAAAGCATTGGGCCAATTTTTTTCACAAATAGCATCATCACCAACAATTCGACTTGGGGTGATAGTTTAACTTCCATCTTATGCATTCTCAGATGTTAATTAACTGAACTAGGTAGCTTTGTTAGCTTCAAAATTATGATAAACAAGCATCACAAGTTTAGGTACTTGCTCACTTGTTTTTTTTTTTTTTTTTTTTTTGTCACTGTTTTTTTCTGTAGAATGATACTTTCCTGGTTTTAGGCAAAAAATTTCTCCATACGTATCCTTTCTGTCTCTATGGATAGATATGTTGCTCTTTTTATTTATTAGATTTACATTAAAAATCTTGCTATTTTTTCCTGATAAAACGTCAGACTAGCAAACTGTATATGAAACTTGCAGGCGGAGATGACCAGGAAGCAATTTGAGAAATCTCAGTCCTTCCATTTTGAAGCAAGTTCTTCCTCTGGCTGAGCAGATCCCTCCATTGTACATGGACTTGGCTAAAGGGAGGGAAAATTTCTCGCAGACAGAAGAAACTCAACGGCTGGTAAACCAAGTTTCTTGCCGGTAGAGTCAGAATTTTCATAATCCTTTCCAATATCATAGTGATAAACATCAATCATCATGATATTGCTACCTCTCTATCATAGTTGGTGTTATACTCAATTTTCATGTGCTGTGACAGCTAATTATTATTAAAGTTAGTTTCTGTTCTTTGGAAATTAGTTTGGGTTGGATTCTAGCTGTGTATGGTAATATTTGGTGGGAGATTCTCGAGAAAAAAATTTCCAAATTTCATTGTTTTGGTAACAAAGTAATACCTGCTAAACGCAAGAAGATCAATGACTACACATTATTTTATTTGGTTGTGTAATGGAAGATAGGTCTTACTATGGCATCTCAAGAAATCTACTAACAAAGATGATACCATTGATGAGACTATCCTGCTATCAGTTCAATGCTGGACATGTCCATCCATTTGTTGCCTGGGGATCGCGGGCTGCCTCCGCAACAGGTGAACCATAATTTAAAATGTTTATTTTACGTTTTCAATAGTGTGTGCCGTAGATACTGCAATTTACTATTTTAGTATATACTATAATTTTAGGATGAAGATATGTCGAGGTAAAATATAGAAAACCAAACTCTGTTTCTGGATATTTTCAATTTCAGGCTCTTTTAGATGTTCCCCCAGCAACGGCAGAATGCACAATTGCAGATGCTGTGAGCAGCAGTGGAGAGTTTTTGGCAACACTAACCTGGGAGGCCGTTTCCAAAGAAGTGGTCAATACCTTCAGCACGGACTGGAGATTTTTGCATCAATTCCAAAGAAATTGATGGACTTGTCGATGTAATTGCAACATGGATTGCCTCCAATCCTAGTTCAACTAGGCTTTTAAGGCCGTAAAACAGAAAGAGGGAAATGCACAGAAAGAACGTAACCAGGAGTAATAGCCTGTATAGATATGATGTATCTATTACAAAATTGTATGTAATATCTGCTGTAAATTGTGTATGAAATAAGATTGTCAATTACTTCTCTTTTCTTTTCTTTTTTCTTCTCTCCTTTTGTGCTGCATAATTGCAGCCATAGTGTTGTTATCTGGCTCAAACTAAGAAAGACCATCGAGTCAGACTGAAACATGCTCACTGCATCCTTTTCGAAATGGGATTATTGGCATTAGGCCTCACCACAAATCGCGGATTCCATCCAGCATTGATGGTTGTGGTTCAAATGGAAAGTGAGACTACAATCAAACAGTTTGGAGATAGTTTGACTCCCTTTTGGTTCGAAAAGATCATAATCCAAGTGTAGTCTTTTGTATTTTAGTCGTGTGTACGAATTCCAATAATGGTTCTAGATGCGGATCTAATTAGCATGCAAAAGCAGGTATCAATTTGCTATAGCTTTGTAGAGGATAGATGATGATCAAGATCATTTTTAGGGTTCTGTTCATTCTTCCTGTTCTCATGTCATGCAGCCACCACCTTCATTGGTAGCAACTAGCAAGTTTTTATAACTTAATGACTATGCTGAACCTTGGAAATTTGTTTATCCAGATTTGTCCAACACCGGAAAAGGTGAAAGAGACATAAATATCACTTGGATCAAAACTTTTTAAAGATACAAGTTTCTATGATCAGAGTTCAAAATCAGGACAGACATAAATAGCATTAATATGTACATTATATTGATAAAACCCAAAAAAAAAAAAAAAAACAGATACAAGGCTTGTGATTTCACCCGGATCTTCCATCACTGAATTAAAGTTTCTATCTAACCATCATGGTAAAGATATAAGCCAAGTCCAAACCGAGCACAAGCTCTGCAAAAAGCTATTTCCTCCGCTTTGGCAACCGGATCAATTAAATTGCCATTGTCAGTTGACACGGACCCAGTCGATTCACGATGTGCCTGCGTTGTTTCACACGTTGTGAGTAAGCCCATTTTATGAACAAACACTCTCTATTAAAAATAAATTCAACACATCAGGCAAGAGAGACAAGGTTCGACCCCGATGGTAATTGTGAGTGTGAGTGTGTATATATATTATACTGTTCAATTTCAAGTGAGCGGCTATGCAATTAGCTTTGTACAGTTTCAAACATCATAAAACAAGCATAAAATGAGATGTAGCTATAAATATACCTCTCCATCCGAACCTCGTACAGTGACACGGTAAACCACCGTCACACTTCCCTTCTCTGAAAATATAACATCACGAATTTCTCCACACCAACCTATGAGGGAAAAAATCAGTAATAATGACACTTGAGCTTAGAAAGTGAATATGCAAGTCCGAGGGCTTAATATTGGCCAAAGGTTATCAGTCACCATTGAGGCAAATTTGTGGCGTGTTCTTAGTTCTAACATCTAATAGCACAAAAAGATATGCTCCAGCAATAGCATCATTGCTTGCTGATAAATACAAATGAACCAACTGTCCCACAAGGCCACACTATGACCTTGTTCATTTTCATTTTTTCACACAATTTTGTAGACAATTTCCCTCTTTTCCATTTCTATCAAACTAATCATTACTTTTAGCTAAATGGTTTTATTATTTCCCCAAATTACTCTATGTTTTACTATATTTTAACCCAAATATACTATTTTGAAATTTTAAAATAATTCGATTTAATAATTTCTGACGTGATTTGACATTCACTATAACAATTTAATTTTCCAAAATAAAATCAAAAATATATTTATTCCCACAATATTTGTCCAAAAATCTTCCCCTAAAACTCCCAAAATAAAACCAACCAAGATCCATACCTTTATCTTCTCTACATTTTTTAAATCAAACTTTATGTAGAAGTTCTCTAATGAATATATGAAACAAGATAGTAAGAGACACTGGAAGATAGCCAACAGAGAATTAATAGGATAGGCAAGAGCATTGCTACCATTGCATGCATAAGATATAACTGTTATTAAATTCAATAAAATTTCAGTTTAGGAACTTAATCTTAATGTAAGAGTTTAACCTACTCAAAGAAATTTATGTTTCTTTCCTTAATGTCGGTTCCCTTGCATTCCAAACAGTGTGTCCTCTCCACTCTGGGACCTCACATAATGAATTTTCTAACTCATCTTTATGTATTACTCGTTTTCGACGATCGCTCATACGAAATAGCATGCAATTCTTCAATTTATCACAATAGTTGGCATAGATAGATTTCACATCCTATTAATCTGAGAACATGGTGAGCTTTTTTTTATTCTGAAATTGACTAATTACTTCAAATTTTAATTACTTTACCAAATCAAGCAGTACACTATCATAATAACAAGTAAATGAGCAATCATGCACACCCTTTATATTAGTAAAACATTATGTTAGATATGTTTTTTCCTTTTGTTTTACTTTTTCTATCAAATTTAAATACATTAAGATCATTATTTTAATAATTTGTATCCAACTATTTTTGGGAAGATAAAATTTGTGTGGTTTTATAGAATAAAATTACTTAATACCAGGGGCGAAGCCACCCTATGGACTAGGGTGGGCTCCAACCCATGCAAATTTAGAAAAGGAAATTAGTATTACTTTTCGGAAATCTAGTTTTTTAGCACAATCATCTTAATTGTTATAGCCATGTAACCCTATCTAGTTCGGTCAGCCCCATGTATTTTTGAATCCTGGTTCCACCATTGATTAAGAGGATTGGGCTAAAAAATTAGATTTCCAATAGCTAATACTAAAAAATAAAATTTGAAAATTTGCATCAGGCTGGAGCCCACCCTAGCCCAGGGTGATTCTCCCCTACTCTACTCGTTATAGCCATGTAACTCTACCTAGCCCGGTCAGACCCAAATATTTTTGAATCGTGTATCCGGCCATGCTTAATACTACCACTAGAAAATTCATATGGTTGGATATTAATTTTTTTATTGATAAATTTTGTATACTAATGATTTCCGTATCTCACTTTATATACCTATATCAATATATGTGCATATAGTGTTCTGAAGCGCGAGTTTAAGCAGACAATAGAAGTCAATAAGGGACCTTTCATATCAATTTCTTTAACTTCAACAAACCGTATAAATTCACAAAGCACAAACTTTCAGGACAGTATTTTGATTCCCAAATGCAAGAAAGTAAGAGACATTCAGAAAACACCTAATCATGTAGAGAAATAATCAAGCAAAAAGATTTGGGGAAAAGATTAAGCTTTAAGCACAGTTGTCCCAAATAACTAAGTAGTACAAATCACCTGGAGCATAAAAGCTGAGCATACGATTTGCATGGTACCTGGGCATAGACAGTCAGAGAAAGAAAGTGTTCAAATAGAAGTCGAAAAATTGGTCTGAAAGAATAAACTTGTTAGTAATTAGTCACCAGGGAATGAAAGTGGACTGATGATCTTGAGTGTTGATGATATTATCGGGGATCCTCTTGTTGAGGTCACGGAGAATCTCGTTGAGGGGACGAGTGATGCAGGAAGACTTGTCCAGAGGCACCACGTAGTTCGAATTCGGGGCGGGGCCGGCGCTCCCCTTCCTGCCGCTGCTATTGCCACCCGATACCGCCGAAATGCGAAAACTGAGTTGGGTGGGGGTGTGGCGGAGAGCCAGCGGCGGGAAGCTGAGGTCCGACGGGGTAAGAAAGAGTTTAGGGGTTTGGAGGGCCATTCGGACAGGCAGCGGCTGTTTAAGGAAAGTAGAACTGTAGAATGGTGGTTGGGTTGTATCATTCACTTATCTTTTATATTATTTATTACCATTTATTAGTTGATATGTAATTATGTATGTAAGTGATTTATAAATAAATAATTTCTTATAAAGATCTGATATAAATATTTATTCATCTATTCTCAATATATATATATATATATATATTCATCCAATAAATTGTGGCTAATAATAATATTTATATGATAAATAGAAATTAATAAAATGATGATTTAAAATGTTTTTTGAGAATTTAATGATATGCTAAATAAAAATAAAAAATATATATAAATAAGAAGCCGAAGTTTTTTTTTAAAATTGAACAACTTATTATTTATTCTCTAAGGTACCGTTTGGTTTGATGGATGAGATAAATAATGTAAAGATTAAAAATTATGAAATGATTGTAAAAATAAAGTGTGATAAGTAATGTGGTGTTTGGTTTGAGGATAAGATGGTTGATAAATTTTATTGTTTAGTTTAATGACCAAAATACCCTTAACTTTATAATAATAATAGTATATATCTAAATAATAATAATAACAATAATAATAATAACAATAATAAAATAACTATATTATCAAATAGTAATAATAAAATATATATAAATAACGAAAATAAATATAATATATATATATACTAATTAATATTTTTTTATTATAAAATAATAATATATATGATATGTATATAATAAAATATAATATATATAATAATCAACATACAGTATAATATATATATATATATAATACTAATAGTATTTTTATAAATGATAATGATAAATTGATAATATATACTAATAATATAATAATAATGATTATTTATTATTATATAAAATAATAATAATAATAAAATAACTTTATTATATAATAGCAATAACAAAAATAAATAATAATAAGTAATATATAATATATATATATATAACAAAAAAAATAAAAATATGCAATATATATATATACTAATTATTATTTTTATTATAAAAATAATAGTAATATATATGTAAAATCATATATATAATATATATAATTCATAATACACTACATATATATTTATATATAACTATATGTATATAATAATCATTTAACATATATATGTATAATAATAATAGTGTATAAATATATATAATAATAATATATATATATATATATATATAATCTGTATATAATAATAATCATTTCATATATATGTATAATAATAATAGTATATAAATATATATAATAATATATATATAATCTGTATATAATAATAATAATATAATATATAATATATATAATAATAATAATATAATATCATATCATATATATAATAATAATAATAATAATATTTTAATAATAACGTTAATTATATATATACATATATAATAATTAAATTTATTATGAAATAATAATAATAATATGTATATATAATATATATGTATATCTATATTAATAATAGTATATATATAATATATAAATAATAATGATAATATTAATAATATATATATAATAACAACAATAATAATAATATAAATAAAACAAAACAAATATAATATATTATAATAAAGTTGTAGGAAATAAGTTTATAATTTTTGGCGGGAATTTCAAATTTTGAAATATAAAAAAGGTGGGAAGGGGTATAAATGTCTTTTTATTGTAAAGTGATATTAGGATGTGATAAATATGGTGGGATAAAGTTTTTTTGTACAACAAACCAAACATGGGATAAAAAAATTAGTCCAAAAACTATTAATCCTATCATGTAATCCAAACGGTGCCTAATCGAGCTAACTAAAGTAATATGATCAAATTCCGAGGATACTACTAGTTAGTACGAAGAGATTATCTATTATTAGTTGATTGTAACTTTATCGAGTGAATGATCGTAAATCAATATGTAAAGAAATATAGGGATATATAACATATATATATATATATATACACAAGTGCCCCCTTCCTAAAAAACAAATATTTCGTTACCTAAACAAATTTTTTTGTTGCATTTTTACCTTCTAAATATTGTATTTTACCCTTCAAAAATGACTTTTTGCTCCCTTAAATTATATTTTGACCCCGAAAAAATATTTTGGCCTCCATTTTTTATTAATCTTTTTTGCCACTCTTTCCCGCAAATCCTGTGTTCGCCCCTATATATATATATATAGTAACTTCTTACCAAAGTCCAAAAGGTATCAAGTTTAGCTGATATGGTTAAAAGCTTACGTTCCATTTGGACGGATTAGGTTTTGAGTCGGGCAAGTTGCCCAAAAAATTTGTTTAGAAATTGCCCCCCCCCCCCCCCCCTCAAAGAAAGCAAAAAAAAAAAAAAAGGTATCAAGTTTATTTGTAAAAATATGAATTTGCTCAAATATTTATCCTCATCCCGTCATTATATTTAAATTTATTTAAAAATAATCTAGGTTTTGTCTAAGAATTATCGTTAATGACATTAGCTTCCATATACAAATTTCCAAATCCGTATCCCTATTCCCTTCCTCAGAAACGTGCCTCAGGTACTCCGGAAATAACGCATTGATCCTTTCGGCGCTTAGATGTCCTTAGGCTGCGTATTATTATATAAAACCTCTTACCTGTCTTTTGTCAAATATTTTGAAGGATGACTTTAATTTTTATATTTTTTTAAGGAAATGATTTCTCAGGTGTTACGAATAACACTTAGGAAGATCATTTTTTTAAAAATATTTATGAAGAGATCAGTTTCCAAACCGTCCCGTCTTTTGTCAATGTATTAGTTACTCTTCGGGTGCCAATATAATATAACATTATTAGTTACTCTTCCATGTTTAAAATCTCTATATATAATATATTCGTTGACTTCAGGAAAGAAACTAAAAGAGCCAACAATTCGTTAAATAATGGATAAAAAACATATCACTTCCATCGCATGTGGTCTCATACCCTTTTTAATAAAATATTAAAAATGAAAATAGATTTATTAAATCCAAAAAAATAGACTAAAAATTGACATATCAACTTTTGTCATGAATTTTACTTAGCAACAAAAAAAAAAAAGACTTGTCATGAATTTTCCAATGTTATTTGATTCGTGAGTTGCATTAAGTGGAGACAATGCATAGTGAAATATCGACTGATGCCTTGGTCGCTTTTGTTCAAAAAGACATAGTATGAAGTTATATACAAAGATATATAGTCTAAAATAGATTAATGAAGATATTCTGATCGGAAGAAGCTTTCGAACAAGATTGTCGTATGTGTGCGATCCGATTAAATTTTTATTTGGTTCTTATAGCATATCTCAGTATATCCATTGATATTAAAAACTTATTTGTTGTTATTGTAAACATCTCCACCGAGATCGTTTTTTTTTTAGGAGTAAAAGCATTTTATAAACTAAACGATAGCAGCCATGTCAGCTGTTACAAAATGTTGCAAAAATAAAGGGTAATAATCCAGTGAAGCAGGAATAGGCCTAGATGACAACGCATATCCTACTAATACATGAGGCACAATATTAGCAGATTTACAACAATAACAATATGTAATAACATAACCATCGTTAGACGACAAAACTCCCAAAGAAAAAGAACATTTTGGGTAATTAAGTTTTGCCAATCTCTTGGTTTCACGTTAGAATCTGTTAGTCAACTCCAAAAATTAATCCAACATAGTTTACAATTAAATTCATAAAATAATAGTTCAGGATATTACATTTTAATATTCTCATGATATTATAAAAAACCTGAATGTTGGTATTTTAACAGAAAATTGCTGAGACCTTGTAGCCAATTCCTGCTATTTAAATAATATATATACGGGCCCCTAACCCGAGTGTCACCATATGTCCCAAAGTTGAGACATGTCTCAAGTTCAAGACTTATTAACCATCTCCTCAATTACACACACAAAAAAAACGTATATACTTTTAATTAGTGAAAATGGCATATTAATATATCAGAAAAATAAAAACTTTTTTGAGCATTTGATAATGAAAACAGTATTATAATTTGTGAACATTTTTTTACAAGTGTTTTTCTGAAAAAAATGTAATGGCCTAGTAATGGACAACTATTTTTTACTCCTTGTAAGTATACGAATCAATCTATAATATAACTGGATTCGCAAGGATCACTCCCACATGCATTTATTATTTAAAATATAATTACTACTAACTAAACTAAACTACTCATGGAAACTAATTTTTAAGTAGTGGCAATAAAGGTAATCCTAATAAAGGTAATCCTAATAAAGGTTCCTAATGACTCAATAACGAGAGCTCCCGGCCTTGCTTGGATGTATAAGAGCTCATGACACTTATTTGGACAGACTCGAGTTCAAATCGTGCTCGACACCAAGAAATTGATTTAACCCCTCCCAAAAAAAAAAAAAGACTCAATAATGAGGCGTATTGTTAGAGATGGCCCCTTCTCGTAGTTTAGCAAATTCATTGACACTCACAGAGTCACTGGCTCAAAACTATTGGATATTTTAAAGGATATTCATGTCGTCGATGATGGCTTTGAATTAAAACAGATTCTCAACCCGCTATCAATATTTTGAATCTTGCAAATCAGTGGCAGATTTTAGAATTTGGGCTGAGATGGCAAAAAAATTAATAACATAAAAATTAGGAGAAAACGCAATTTTACGGGTGATACAAAAAAAAAATGTGTCAGCCCCTATCCCAATCTTATCCGATTTACATCTCTGGCATATACGTAGAAAGTAATGGGATGAGTTCAACATAGCATAGGAGCAATACATTTATACTAGATTCAATTGTTTAAAGTTGATTTGAATGTTAGATCCACTTTTTTATATGGACCACGCATATCCAAATCAAATACTTGGATAACGAACCCATAAATCCAAATCAAATTTGGACACTTAGATCTAGCGTATACATATGTAACGAAGAATGCCCATTCTTCTAGATGTCATATCCAAGTCTTCAAATGTAGGGATGGCAATGGGTCGGGTCTAGACCCGGACCCGCATTGAATCCGCCTCGTCGAGGCGGGTCTGGACCCGCTTCAACCTGGTTTGGAAGCGGGGCGGGGTGGGTCCTGGGATTGGCCGAACCCGCCTGCTATACATTTTTAATTTATTGAATATACATTTTACTTCTTTGATTGAACAATAAAGTGGCATTATTTAATTTTATATCAAAATTCATGTGTTCGTGTTAAAGAAGTTGACATTTTGAAGGAAATGAGAGCAAATTAATGAACATTTAGTAGCTTAAAGATAGTTTACAATGCTTATTATCAATATTTAAGAGAACATAAAATTTAATCACAAAACTCAACTTTTGTGTTTCAAAATTGATTTCTAGCTAAATAGTTTTAAAAAATAAAAAAATGATACCGGGGCGGGGCGGGTAAACCCGTCAGGTTCGCCGGTCTAAGCGAGGCGGGGTGTATCCGAGTTTTATGTGTAACGAGACGGATCCTGGGATTGGCAAACTCGTCCCAAACCCACCCCGTTGCCATCCCTACTCAAATGCCACTTTTTGGCATTTCGCATGGATTCGTGCCTCGTAAAATTGGATAAGTTAGATTTAACTCATTTTCACTCATGTACTTATAATACATTTCAAGATTTTGTTATAGTCCCACAGCTTTTCACTTTTTACGTAATAAAAAGATAGAGATCCTTCCCACTCCCATCTTCTGGCCACGCGCGGCTGTGGGCAAGGGGGTAAGTGTACATGCCCCAAAAAAATTTACAATTTTACTCTCTAAATTGCATATCCCTCAAAAAGTTACTTTTGCCCCTTCCACCACCCTTAAATTATATGTTAACCAAAAAAAATTGATCTCTATTTTTATGTTAATATTTTTTTGCCAATTTTTCGTGAAATCCTGCATCCGCCCATGTTCTTGGCAGCTTTTTCATATCTAGGAATTTTCTAATTTTATAGGAACTTGGTGATTAAAAAAAATTTATAGGAACTTAATAACTTTTTATTATCATTTACAACATTTTACAAACTCTTCTCAGATAAAATACAACAGATAAGAGTAATGAACTCTACATGTTGTATGTCTCACAAAAATATTTTCAGCATCTTCCCATTCATTTAATCCATACATCATAATTTCCAGAGGTTTAAATAAAATGATTCGAACAATACAACTCCAAGTCTCCAACTCATTAGGTAACAGGAGTACTTCACAACAGTGCCTTATTTAAGATAACTACAATTTGATCCAACAGTTAACTCTACAAAAAACTTGAACAAGCCTATTGCTTCATGTAACGCCATTTCAGTAAGATCTGCAACTACACCAGCATACTCGAAGAATAATCCTCAGGAACTCATGCCCGAAGGAAAAGAAATTAAGCTTACATACCGTACCCAGTTCGGTTGTGTGCTATGCCTCCCCCTTTGGTCTTGAACCGGATAAGGTCTCCAATATATCATAATGACCATAGCCATGAAACAACACATTAATGGGATTTTCCTCATCTTTCTTATATTGTTCGCCGTAATCTGCGATCTTTATCAAGTCGCCGGTACTTTTCTCTGTCATGAAGACAGAAATGGGCTTCCTGTGATCCAGTAAGTTTGATGATTATAACAACAAGCCAATATAGAGCTTCAGGGAATATGTAGTTGTTAAAAAGCACACAAGGCAGGTGTGTCGGAACGAATAGCTTAAACGCTTGAAGCATGCATCTCATATCCAAAAGCACAAACTAAAAGACTAACTATAATTTCATTACAATGTTTTTTGAACATACAATATCGAAAAAATAGCAAATAAGAACTAAAATTTATTTCAAACGAAAGGAAACTCACCTAAGAACATGTGAAGACATAAGCAACTCAGGTTCTCCACCCCACACATAAGGCTGCTGAATTCTCTTTACATACACATCAAAATCTTCTTCAATAAACCTACATAAATAGTAATGCTATAAATGCATATCTCTTTAAACAAATTTGTCAATTTCAACGTGAACAAAATGTATTTTGAAGTAATAAATCACCATTGCACTTCTTTTCTTCTCTTTAACAGCTCTTCAACTACCTGTAAATTGGCATCTTATCTGAATCAAGAAAATATTTGCACCAAAAAGGAGGGACTTGATTTTTTTTTTTTAAAAGTGCGATTAATTGAAAAAGGTAAATTTGGTACTTGTGCTCTTAATTCATCAGCCAGCTCCGTTTGACGATTTTCATCTGGAATTTTTTCTCCATTTATCAAGCATGACATGTGTGCAATTGCTCTAAACAAACACCTCCCATCAGCGGCCACTCCTATACAATTTCATCGAATTTTCATCATTAACAAAAGGAGTTAAACAAAACTTGAGAATCAATCCTAAAGGAACAACGGAAGGGCCTATTAAGCTTTAAGGCTAGCACACGGAGCATATGTTGGACATGTAATATTGTCCAAAGCTGCTACCAACGTCCGCCGCCGCCGACTATGGGAGGCCGGAGTCCGTAAATCTTACTCTAGCATGAATACTAACTGCATCATCAATACTGACCTGATATCCAGAATTCATCTAAAAGGATAGTCCATGAGGTTCTATTAGGGGAAAAAAACAACTTTTTTTAACTTCAAAATTACCTTTTTAAATCTGATACTGTTGTATTCAAACTATCCCACTGTGGAGTTAACATGGACATTTCAACTTTACTCGCCCATTTGAATTGTTCGCCATTTTTATTGCTTAGGGACACCTTGATCTAATCAGAACTTAAATACTAACCACATTATTAATCCCACGGCAGCTCTTTACAGATTGCCATTTCCGCTAGTTGAGCCAATCAATAGAAAAGTACATTAATATAACAAAATATTAATACCATTTCAAAATTACTCCTAATATCTCCGAAAACAATTTATTATTGGAAATCGAGACGAATAACTATAATTTCACCTGTGACTCTGTAATTAGAACGCCCACTTTCACGTGTATCAGAAACTTTTGCATCATTATCAAAGTCAGCGGTTGATTCTGAATCTGCTTTTGCATCTGACAGCGGCGCGGCTAAAGAGTCGCCGACGCCGAAAATGAGCCAAACCAAGTCTGGATGGTGGAGCCACCGCGCGGGCCTCGCGTCCCACGCAACGTTCCACGAGCCTTCGCACCTCCTCAGAGCCTCGTTCTCGTACCCATCGAACGCCGCCGTTCTCCGCCTCCGCTGCCTCCATATAGATGGGATGATCGCATGCCATATCGAAGCGGCACGACAGCAATGGGCGTGAGTATTGATCGAATGCTCTCTCAGATCCCCGGCGGCGGCGGGAAACGGCTGCGCAGGAGTCCTATCATACGCAGAGGCGTGGGCGTATGATAAGGAGAGTGACGTCAGCTGCCAGTGCCTGGGTCGTACGCAGAGTTCACTGAGCATTACGTGCTGGAATTGTTGTGCGTGTTCTGTTGTTGACGGCGATTGCTTTTTATCCCAATCGGCCCATTTATGTGATTCGAATATTCTCTTCTACCGTATTATTATAATATTTTTTTGTTGTAATTAAAAACAAACAAAAATATAATTGAAAATAGCAAAACTAATTAAAAAAAACATCTATAAATTAATACTCGATAAATTAATAAAATCTCTAAAATAATATTTTTTTCGATCCAAACTTTATCTAAACATTATTAGTTTGATACTCGATAAATTAATAATATCTCTAAAAAATAAATTTCATGGTCCCAACATTATTAATTTATAGGGGTTTAATTATAAAAATATTATATAAATCAATCTTTATATCTCTTAATTTTAATATAATCTATAAGTTTGTATTTGAATATGTGCATTTCATTTAAATGAAAGGGATTTGATTTGAGAATTGAGAATATATTTGAAACTTGGATTTAAAGGCGTATTTTAAATCCATCATAATTATCATTATCTCTGCATAAATTAGAAAGATGTGGATTCGAAAATCACCTCAATATAAATTCATCAAGACAATGAAATATATTTTTTAAATCAAGAATTTGAAATTCATAGCTTCAAATTCATCGATCCAAATCTTATATGCAATTTTATTTCAAAGTGACTCGCGGGGTTTCAATTTTTATACATCTTTTGCTATTTTAGTAATGAATAATAAAGTTCTAGATTGCTTCATTTATAAAACTAGCAAGAAATATGCATGCCTCGTAAATGTTTTTGGGGACACGGAATGAAATTTGGTTCAATTTTGAAACGTTTAATAGAGAGATTCTTACAAAAACCATCAAAGAAAATTTTAAAACAGTTTATATAATTCTCAAATAAATTCGACAATATAGGTGAGTAAAATTTCGGTTAAACCAAATTAATCAAACGTATCGAATGATTTCGTAAATTCGGTTCGGTTAATTCGGTTTTGATTTTTCAAAAGATCGGTTAATTCTATTTTTATTCTTAAAATATCGGATAACCGAATTAACCGATTTTTAATATTTTTTTTAAAAAATGTAACTTTTTATAATTGTTTATAAAAATTAATTAGTCTTATTCTTTTATTTTCTTTTAAAAATATCGGTTAATTCACCGAATTAACTGATATTTTTTCGGTTCTTTTAAATCGATTTTCAGAAAAAATTCGGTCAGTTCGATTATCGTAAAAAAAATTCGATTATTTCGGTTTTTGAAAATTAGGTCGGTCGGTAACCGAATAGACCAAATGCACAGCCCTACTTGAAGCTAATCTTACTGGTAGTCATCCTCCTATTTTGGAAAAGAAGACTCAGTCTTGAGTCTTGTAAATATCATTTGAAAAATCCACATGATTAAAGAAAAAGCAATAAAATAAACTTTTCATTTTCGATTGTTTATGAACTAATGATTTCTCAATTAAATGCTACAACATTTAAAAAAAAATTGATAATTACCAAATTAATGCATCATAGAATTAATATTATCTCTAGAAAGGTTAATATTAATTAATTAGAAATAGTCAGAGAAAAGAGTCGGCGCCGTGTTAGCAGTGATTTTAGCTTCACAACAATAAATAGGGGCGTCAGTCGTTTTCCACACAGCATTAGGTGTGACAAATGTGAAACATGCATAAAACTGGAAAACAATTCAAGGGTGTGACTGTAATTTATTTTACAATTATTTTAAGAATTATAGTTACGAACCACTTATATCAATAAAAATTATATTATTACGGGTTTATATATTCTAGAGATTTAATGACTTTTTTAAATGGTAAATTTTTATAGATATGGTAGATTTATTTTGACTTTTATAAAATTTTACAGAATTATTAAAAGATTTTTATAGACTTTGTAGATTTTTTCATATAATTATATGTTGTAAGATTTTAGACATTTGTAAATTTATTCATAGAATCATGTAGATTTTGTAACTTATATAGCACGTGTATTTGAAACCCTAAATCGATTCGGTTTTAATTTTAAAATATTGGTTAACCCTTTTTTTTAACAAATTTTTAATTTTTCATCTATTTTTAACTTTTGACCTTTTTTTTATTTAAAAAAAGTGGTTAATTTGATTATCGATTTAACCAATATGTTAATCGATTCGATTAAACTGGTTTTCCTAAAAGGTTATGTTCAGTTATTAAAAAAAGTTTGTTTTATCGTTTATTAATTTCCGGTTCGGTCGATATAACCAAACTGACAAAAATGTTCACCTTACTTACTCAAGCTGGCGTGCAGCACAATCTCCAGGCGAAGAGCTTCGAGCAATGCACCGTTGAAGGGGAGCTGAGATTAGATTTGACTTAGTTTGCGTGTTGTGGATGTAATCACCATATGTACAGAGATGTAGATAGAGAACGTGTGAGGGAATTTTTTAATTAAAATTCGGTCCAAATCTTCGGGTGCGTGAATGAGAATTTTTTATAATTATATCTAAGGTTTCAAGGTTTGTACCTAAAAAATTCTACAATAATCATTAAAATCTATTGAATGTTGGATATTTATAGATTTTAATAGAGTTTTGGAAAGCCAATTTTGTTTACCACACCTGACCTTTAAGACTCTACAAAAACCTATTTTGGATATCATTATACCCTATGAAATATATAAGAGTCTAGACTTTGTTTCCTCTACGAGAATTTTTTGTTGGCCCACCGCCCAATATAAGCGCTCTGCCTCTCATATCCTTCCCTACAACAAATGTCAAAAACCTTTTCTGAAGCACACATGGGTACATTAGGGACTGATGTTGGTTTGAGCATGCCTAACGCTCCTGAAATCTTCACCAACAACAACAACCAAGTCGTCCACGGTCGGCGAGACTATGTCCAAATACAACAACTCATCAACCCCCTAAAGGAGTCATCAGTAAAAAAGGTGATCTTGCTTCCTGATCAAAGTGTCCTATGTATTGCAAATATCACAGGACCATCAGTCAACTAATACAAAACTGCTTTTTCTAAAGATGAAAGCAATGGCACCGGTAAAAGAAGGAAATGACCGAGACAAATGTTGCTCGACTTGTAACTCTTGCTAATGATGTACAACAATAGAACTTGCATTCTTCCCCGATCCAATTTGGAAGTTTGAATCCAAGTTTGACAGTAATTCACTGGAAAAAACAGAATCAAATTTGAAGAAAAAAGAACAGCTACATGGAATGATAATGGTGAATGGATTCTCCTGACACCACGACACAGTCGCAAAAGGCAGCCCAATTATGCCCCTCACCATCGAGAATTAGGAACATAAAAATATAAGTTTTTCATTTGAGGGAAACGGCCACCTTAGGTTCACCCCTGGACAAGGCCAACAACTGTAAATGTGTTTTGGCATTGTTTCGTGTCCCGAATGATTGGAAACTGAATGCTAAGCAGAGAAGAATGTGGGAGCTGATACCAAAACACAATGACAAATCTCGGTGAGGCTGGCTGAGCAAAACAATGAGAGACATTGCAAAACAGAGACAAGATAACCTTTTAAATTCCAAAGTTTGGTTCACCTTGGATAGCTAACATATCAACAACCCCAAGAAAAGCAAACAAATTAAAAAGCATTCACAAATACTCTATACAAGGGCCAACGCCTAAACATATGTTATGCTTAGACGGGTTACATTTATTTTCTCCATAGGCTAGAAACCAGAAGTTCACAGGTCTTTACAGAGCAGGGGATCCACTTTAGATTTTTTGATCATGTTCTTCAGCCATCTGGAAAAAGAGAAATAAAGTAAATTTACTTTTTATGATTTTGAGATTCATAATCACAACTATGAGATTTATAAATTTGTGATTTTACAAATACAAGTTAAGCTATGTCCACAACCGTGACTAAAAAATGCTCGAAAATGAGCATACAAGTTTCCCTAGTCTCAAAGACTCAACTAGTAATCACATCAACCAGACTGTATCAGAAAATAGAGAATATGCACGTCTTTCAAGATTTAACCAAAAAACTTGCAAATTGTTCCAAAAAAGATACGAATTGTTTCAAGTGCCAGTGGAAATAATCTAGAACAAAATATAAGGGGGGTTGAATCGATGTCAGGGATGAAATGAAGGCAAGGATGTTCATGCCATAAAGTGTTTCAAGATCAGAATCGAGAAACAAATAAAAACCCAAAATTCTTTGCGTTGATTTGGTTCCATTACCATGATCTGTCAGCTTCACAATAAACAACGCAATGAAACAAAAATCATTGTCATGTAGATTACCTCAAATCATAGAGATAAAACAAGAATGCTCCCCATTTCACGTGGCAATATCACATTAAGCTACAAATCAATCTGTAGCATGGACGTAAAGCAGGAATAGCCGATATGGGGGCTTAATGCATTATGGGCGAAAGTAACAACATTTTTTAAATTGACAAATGAAATGACAAATATTTATAATATTTCATACAAAATCAGGATCGCCCATACAAACATCCTTCTCCACGAGTTTCACAAAAAAATCGGACATAAACTATGAAAAGAATCAGAACATAGCATCTACCACAAAATGTACCTCTAAATCTTTATACAGTAATTACCTTGCCAGCTTTCTCCTTCTCAGCTTTCTCAAGCTCAGCCTTCTTCTTCAACTTTTCCGCTCTCTCCCTCTCCATTTTCTTCATATACAACCCAACAAAAGAAGGGTTGTTTAATCATTCAGATACATAAATGCGAAACGGAGATAAAACAAAACAAAAAACCTGGATGTAGACGGTTTCATGAGCACGTTCTTCCTCACTGAAAATACGACCTTTGCCATCACTGAAATAGCGTGGCCCTAAAGCACATGTTCCCCTGCTGCCTTCCATTAAACCACGAAGTCCACCGCGTGCAATCACAGATCTCATCGCCATCAACACACTCCGCTGATTAAACCTAAGTTGCTAATTTAGCTTAAGCTTAACCCTAACTTGCCTAAATTATATATAAACAGAATAGAGAGCGATGGATGAAATGGGTCGGATTCGAGATTCGGGTTAATTGAATAGATAGCTATAGCGGTTTTTCGAAAACTCCGGGCGGCACTCGGGTTTTTGGCCACCTACGAATTATAACATTTCTATTTAAAACAAAAACAAATACTGTGGCCAATGTCCAACACAAATGGATAATTTTTTATATGAAGTGAGTGTTTATAAACATTAATATATATATATATATATATATATATATATGTTTTGGTGTTTGTAAACATCAGACTCATATAATAAATTCCCAACATAAATGTGTCGTGTATGCCAATTAACGAAGTTTACAAACTTAAACCGTTGATTTAAGCACGACATACATGGTCAAATCCACATTAAAAAAATATATTATATTTTGTCTTATAATTTGACCCCCTAATTCTAAGCTTTGTACGCTTAAAACACAAGTGGTGAATCTAAGCCACGAATTTTGACTAAGTGTCGTAATGTCTCATTTGGTTCATTTTGAATTTCTAAGCTAGTAAGCTTATAACATGAATTTGCAAGATTTAAAATCTTGAATTCAAGTTTTCTAAGTTAGTGCACTTGAATTGCAAATTGTTAACCTAGTTTGAGAATATTATCAAAGTTTAAACTTTTGTAAGCAAGTACGCTTAAATCCGAAATCTTCAAGAAATAAAATCTTGAATTTGGATTTGTAAGACGATAACGCTTAGAACTTGAAAAATAAATGTTTGAACGCCAATGCAATTCATGACTATCTCAAAGTTGTGGGGGTTGCAATTCTATGAGTAAATCACATACTAAGTACCACATTTAGGCAACACGTAAAACCTTGTGATTGAAGAAAAATAAAGTTTCCTACAATATTTGAAATGTGGAGTGCTTGGCTAAACTAAAAATATGAAGGCCAAATTGAAGTCATAATAAACACTAAATAAATGACATAAAGAGTTTGACAAATCATGTAGTCGAATACATTAACAAGTGTGACAAATGTGTACACACCTAAGCATACGTATGCTTGTGTATTGATAATATGCTCATTGAGAAAGCAATTTAGAAATCATCAAGTAATAAAGAAAAAATGTTGACGTGACATTTTGACATGTATGAATCAAGTACAATACTTGGAACTAAAGTTTCCAAGATATTTGAAGAATGGAAAACTTAAGGATTAATTCGATGTTTCAAATTTTAATCTTTGCGCTTAAATTTCAAGTTTGCAAGAAATAGAATCTTGAACTTGTACTTTTGTTGGGAATCTATGCGATTAAAAATTTTGAATTCTGAATTACAGTTGAGTATTTCCTCTGATCTCGAATTTTGTAAAGAAATAACGCGTTAACAACGCTTAAATTCAATGATTCGATGATAGAAATATCCTAAAATGATAAAATGATGCAAAAAATGTAATGTGATTACCAAAACTGAAGATATAATGTTGTGGAAAATTTTCTATGCAAAACATATAAAGCTTCTTCGGCCGAGTGACTTTATAAGTTGTTAGAAAAAATCTTGTGCATGCAACTAAAATGTGTTGCGCTAATGCTATATGACAAAATGATCTCTAGTGGCATAATCGTGAGTGATTATGTGAAACCGCCGATCCGCATATGAAATTGTTAAACGAGAGATCATATGGAAGTTTATTGAGGGGAATGAGGTTGAAACCCTATACTCAAAATCTCATAGTATATATCCAACCTTCTTGACTGAAGATCCCAATATCTAGATTCAAAAGTGACAACTAAATTATGAGATTGTATAAACACCTTAGAGATCAATCTCCAACACATTCCTAGGATAAGGGGTGTGTTGGGATATGCCCTAAGACAACTCATTAGATGATTGTTTATGACATACACTGTATTATGATTTTGTTAATGGCAATTCATTATTATATATTATTCGTGCATATGTGTAATATGAATTAATAAATAAGTTAATGTCCTTAGAATAATATTGTATTGTTCTTAGAGATGTCCCTAGTCAAGTATTATCATGAATAAGGATAATGATAATGCATTGAGACTAGTATGTTTTGATTGATGAATTGTTCATAGATATGAGATATCAAATCAACACATGGGTACATGTTGCGAACGATGTACTGGACAGACCCACCATGATAATGCTAAATGGATAGTTATATGAACATCATAAGCAATTCTCATAGTGATAATAATGCATGTAATCCTTACGACTTGAGATCACCAGAGATCCCAACATAAGGAGTCATGTATCTTGATATTGTCAAACGTTACCTGTAACAGGGTAAACTATAAAGACAATCATTGGATACACCACGAATTATGTAGAGGGATGGTGAGTGATCAAGAAAGGATTTGTCCCTCCTATATAACAGGGGAAGTGTTTGGCCCTTGATCAAGTAAGACTAAAATGCATGGCCGTGCTCGAATGAGTCGATATGTGATATCGAGTTTATTCGTTTATTCTAGTTCTACTTGAGGATCAAGAAATAAAAGATTGAATATATGAGTATGACTATTCCATGACTCATGTTCAATCTAAACACATTGGACACAGGGATTAAGTTATATGGTTAATATTATCGCAGTTCGTAGGTTATGTCGAGTCAATGACATTCTTGTAATTTGGGTAGCCTTGATGTGTTGCTAGATACCGCTCATTGCTTGTGACATAAAATTAGATTTTATGTCGCTGCCAACATTGCAAGATCCTTCGCACAAAAGATTAAATCGATAAGGGGAATTAAATTCATTGGATGAATTAATTAATTAAGAAGAGTCTTAATTACATGATTATAAGGATTTAATTAAATCATGGGTTTGGGCCCATGAGGCTTTGAGAAAGCCTTTAATTAAATCAAACATATATCATGCTAACAAGGTTGAGAGTGATTAAGGATTAATTCGAAAAACCTAATAGCCACTCCATTGACTTGCTCTCGGCCGCCGCCTCTTCTTCCCACCTCACGCCGCCGCGCCGCCGTGTAAAGGGAATTTGATCGGCCGCCGTTGATTGGTTTTGAACCGTGAGTTTAGTTCCGGTTTAAGAACGAGTCTAGCAACTTGTTCTTAAATCCCTTTTTCGATTTGATCGTGTGGATACCGTAGAGGCAAGATCTTGGAGGTTTTGCTCGTGACTCGTGGTTTGGCATCGTTTCTGCATCAAACACGCTACAAGGGTAAGACTCCTTTACATTCCGATATGAATACTTTGTATAGGTCATCGGTTAGGAATCCATAGTTTTTATTTCCGCTGCGCACTTGAATGTTGGATTCCTTACAAGGTGTAGCCAGCAAAAGGGGTACGATGATAGGCAAAAGTCCTTTAATGGTTCCTAAAACATATAAGAATATGTTGGGGAAAAGCGAGATACTCTTCTAGGAGATCACATGCGTGAGTACGAAGTGTTGCCGCTTCAAAGATGGAAAGCGCTTATTAAACCAAGCGTGGTCCAAGGCCAGAATGGGTTCAACCGTGAGAAACCAATACGAAAGTTAGAATTGTTATGATGTGGGGTTCAATTGTCTAGGTTTACACAAACGACTAAATAGTTCAAGACTAAAAGTTCACTATTAAGTCAAGTAAATCTGATTGAATACTACTATGCAAGATTCAAAACCGCAAGCTATCTCTCCAGATGACATAAGAGTTCGTTAAAGGCGCTCAATTGCATACATGTATTAATTTAATTCATATTAGGGATTGTTGGAAATTTGAATTAAATCAAAGTTAAAAGAAAAAAAGAACCAGACGATTGATCGAGCAAGGCAACAATTTTTCACTTGTTTGAAACAGGGGCGCGATCGATCGCTCCCCGCGTCTATTTGGCAGATTGGTGTGTCATATCATGTTTGGGTGCGATTTTTCACTATATGGCGCCTCCAAATTGTGTCTTTGGACATAACTCTTGACATACTATAAACATAACATCCCTCACTTGAATTGTATATTGAATTTGGAAATTCACTCCATGTTTGAAGATCAAAATTTGAATAATTTTGTGGGTCTTCATCATTGTTATGGTTGAACATTTTTAAACCTTTGTATTTTAAAAGATTTATGATTTGGAGTGTTCCTATCACAAATCATAGTCGTGTATCTTGAGAGACAAATTGCCAATTGAACCGTTAGCATCGTAGCGGGACAATATTGTTTTAAGGAGGGAGATTCCAATCTTGTCTCTACATTCCTATTATAAAACTATTTGTTGTTTTTGTTTCCTACCTTCCTAAGATACACATCCAGTAAGTTTTATACAACGTCTCCTTCATTATAACTACTACTATGTAATGCTAATCCCTGACCTTTAATTGGATGGAAATTATTCCAAAACTGGATAGGTGATTCATTGATTGAAATGAGTTTTCTCTATGAATCAATCAAGATATGTGAATTGTATGGTAATGGAATTCTTGAATTGAGGGTTGTGTTAACCCATGCCAATTTTTCCATGGTATTCAAGGTGATGAATAGTTAAAGCGCTGTGTTTTGAAAAACATTGCTCTTCTAACAGTATATGCCTCGAGCTGTTAAAAAAAAACCTCCGGCAATTAATTTTTACATCAAAATAGTAGAAGTTCTACATTAAACATAAAAATTATCAGCATATCAAATATTTACAAAGTAATAGTTTTCTTTCCTAATGTATTAAATTAGAGTAAATTCGTTTTAGAATACTAATAACCAATTTCTTCAGAATTGCTACTTGTATGAGAATATTTTATGAACAAAGTACCGGCTCGCACAAACATTAAATGCACATTGTTTTGGAAAGTTCGAAAATACTTGTATGGGCTCGGCTTGAGTGTAATTTATTAACCAACTCAATATGGTTTATGCATTTTTATTTAAAATGTATTGTATTTTAATATTGAGTTGGTGTATAAGTGGGACCCAAACCAAATGTATATAAATATTTTCCAGCAGGAACAATGGAACATATAGAGGCTCGGGTCTGAAATTTTTTTCCTTATTTTCCTTATTCCGATGTGTATGTAGTACATAAGTCACATAATCCTCCTACCCCCTTCCCGTGTTAGTGCTTCGTTCTCGAACTGATGCATTGAGTACTTGTACGATGCACTAAGTTTTACTAAGTCGCGTACCGAAGCTTCGGTCGTGATCTGACGCATTTAGTGCGCGTGCAACACTATACTTCTACTAAGTGTTATTAAGTCATATACTAAGTTTTACTATGCCGTGAACTTAAATATTAGACATTCTTAATTCTCTGGAAATAATATAAGTCATTTTTAGTAAATTCATATTATTACAAAACATTTTGAAACAAAGAGATAATATTTGGTTTCATTTTTCGAATTATTATCTTATGACAAAATATTAATGAATCATTTTTATTTTTCATTCTCTAAAATATATATTTTCGGAGAATAATAATTATCCCTGTTAGGATCGCGATTGAATAAAATATTTGAATTGCACGGTAAATAATATAAAAATGATGTAAGTTTGTCAAATATGATGTGTATTAGATATGTCTAACTTTATTTCATCAGTATGTGTATGTATATATAAATATATATTTATAGGCGTATTAATACGCACTCGCACTCAATTTTGTTTTGAAAATTGATGAATTCGCTCATCCACAACCCGAATCATTTGACTTAGTGTAGGATCCGATAAGTCCCAAGAACCTAATTTATCTATTTTGCAAATAAAACATCAAAAATAATTTCAAGAGGCATGAAATTGACAAGTTCGAGTGTCATCCACAATGAAGTATTCACTAGCACTATAAAAAGTATTAAATCGTTTATCTAATAAATCTCACACTATTCATTCCTATATTATTTCTTTCTATATTATCCATACCTTATTATACATATGTTTTAAGGTAATTATGTTATTAATTATTAAAATTTGAATTTATGATAAAATCTATTTTTAAAAATATAATGATTGGGGTGATTGTCAGTCCATAATTTTGTTGGTTCTTTACTCTTACTAATCAATAATAATTTATATTTTCAAAAGTTTTTGAAATGGGAGGAATGTTCACTTCTATAGTTCCATTGCAATATTTTACTCAAAATGTTCTCCCACAAATATTTACACCATTCAAAATTTCTGTTAAATGTCCTGGTGCATCAACCAATCTTACTCGACTAGACTAAACCCCTAACTTGATCAACCTACACCAAAACACTTGGTTAGCCAGATTGCTTCCAACAAAAAAAGTCAGTTGCATCGAACACTTATTGTTCTTTAAAAAAAAACTCGGAGAATCGCAGAATATGTCATGTTAATGTCCCGAAACATTTCGCCTACACTGAAGTTGATTTGTCTTCTGATCTCTTATACTCAGGCTTCAGTTCATAAGATCCTTGGTTCACTCCCTTGTTGTTGTACACGCAGAGAAGCTTAAGCATGTCTTTCAGAAATTGCTGTCAATAATTTCGAGACATGAGTCGAATGATACATGGGGCTAAGGTCAAGAAAATAAAAGACAGCATACCTCAGGCTGATCCGTTTCAAGAATCAGTTGTTTCAGAGTCCAGTTTGGTTGTTTCTCAAAAAGTTTGAACATGATCTTTTCCATTTCTTCAGGGTCTCTTCTTGTTCTTTTTGTTTCTGGTCCCTTTGTTGGCATCTTCTTCTTATCCTATCCAAATCATCGCAAGTCCCATTCATTTATGTGAGACATTATTAGGCAATGTGTCATGCACAACCAACAACTAAAGAAAGTCAATAAATAAAAGTTAGAAGGTAATGATTAATCACTGCTGTTCCGGAGGCCTTCATATCAACCATTCCAAACATGGGCCTCATATGCATTCCACTGTCATTATCAATAATCTACATAAAATTCATGGATAGATAAGATATCAAGGACAAAATAAGGCGCGTCGTAGAAGAAGTAATGCAAGCAAGGTAATAATAACCGTTTTCGGGAAAAAGGTGAAGCGTTACCTGCACTTGTCTACTTCTATTCATATATTTGGTCATTCTTTCATGGCATAGTTTTGCATAGTCTTCGATGTTTCTGTTGTGAGGTTTCATGTCAAATTTTCGATAGATTTTCCCCTTCACAGAAAGGTTCCCTAAACAATACATATTTTGTCCAGGAATTACAATTAGCTGAAAAAGTTCTTAATAAGAATTATAGTTTGTAGATGCGACACTGACTAGAATATTTTGCATATAATCGACTAGAAAAATATACTTCAAGTGGATCAGACAAAAGGATTTCAAAGTTAAGCTTCACAGGTAAAGTACATGAGTTAGCTAAAAATGTATTGATGCTGTCTTTCGGCTTGACTGAAATGCTGAAATTGAACAGGTAAGATGATCCGGCTTCTTAGGTATGAGCTAAAAAGTAGATATTAAAATGTCGTGCTTGGCCCTTAGCAAAATGCTGAAGATGAACAGGGGAAAAGAACCAAATTTCTTCATACATTATCAGTGAGTGAGTATTTACCCTGGGTTGACTCTGCAAATACTGCCATAGGAATAATATCTTTGGAAATGTCCATTGAGAAGCAACCGGGTATGTTTCCATATGTAGTGCCAGCCAACTCCATTGTGAACTGATCATAACATCAACATTTCATCTAAAAATCAGGGAAACAATAGTAGCTGATGCTCAGAAAAAGCACTCTACGGCTCTACCTTTAATCTGGAGTAGATTACAAAGTTAAAAAATGGATTAAAAGAATTTAAAGATGTAGTTCTTCACATGCAAATTTAGGTAAAATAAAAGGCATGACCAATGAATGACATGCTCAATTGTTAATTTTTGCGATAAATCAAAAAACAGAGAAAAAGCGAAAGTTAGCTGGCCGTAAGAACGAATTAGAAGGAGCAGGAATTTCACTTCTTAATACGGGAAACAGAGATAGAAGTTTCTAAAACTAAGCAAACGAAAAAGAGTGAGCAAGTCCCAAGGATAGTGAGGAAAATAAACTTTTTTCCATATATTAACATTCACGAGCTTATAATTGCTAATATAGATTAGCAATCAAAGAAATCAAGTTATAAGTGCGAAAACTGAACACAATTAGAAAACAACAGACAGTACCCCAGATTTGAAGTTGCAAATGAAACAAATGAGTGTATTTAACTGCTATCGCAATCTATCCAATATTTATTTAAAATAAACTGTACGTCAGTGCGTGCTTAATATGAAGGAGTGATTGCTTAAAAGACAATTCCACTTGTCCTACTTTATCGATATTGTTCCCCGCTCTGCCATAGTCCTATAGCATTAGGGAGATCCATGAATCCAAAAATCTATGATTATCATCTATCTTTCACACTTTCTCTATAGACATTAAGCGATTCAACCCACTAAATTAATTCTTTGCATGGAAGAGGAGGTTTGAGGAGGCGAGTGTAGCGGGTGTTGTTTCCGTGGGATGATATGCTTAGTAGGAGTAATATGAAGGAAAAATGTTTTAAAGGCAGTGTGGCATACTCAATCAAACTTTTTTCTTTAGATAGATGATTTTTGTACATCTTCCCATTAGAGAGTGAAATAAACTACTCCATTTATAAAACTGCCTACATGGATCGTGAATTTAAAACCACAGCTGATTTTTATGTCAGCACAAAAAATGCGACCAAGGACAAACAAAAAGAACTATTAAATTCTCAACAACAAACCACATTGGCACTTAAGCACGTAGTAGATTAACAATAATCAAAGCAGAATTCATTACAAAAGAAACTACAGAATTGTAAATAAGGTTGACAGTACAATAAACCTCCAGTTAAGAAAAGAAACTCGGAGATCATAGACACTTGGAGCAAGCCTAATTAAAAAGTCAAATCTACATAGTTCAAGCCATGCAAAATAATCGATGAGTTAAACTTTAGAGTTGCACATCAATGATAAATGTTCGACAACCAAATGGAATGTAATCCGTTCAAATAAAGGGTTTCTAATTTTTCCAAGGCAAGAAAATGGGGTCAAAAGACCTGAGAAAGACTATAAGCCAGCAAACAAAAATCACAAGGACTAATGCCAGGGAGAAGAGGCTCCCATGAATTCATCCAGAAACAAAGAAAAGAAATGTCTAGCAGCAAGTTGTTAGAATAGGTAAAAAAACGCATTCAAAATACAATGTTACAAAGTCACAATTTCCAAAAGATAACAAGTTTCAAATTACTTCGAATGCTTCCCATTCAGAGAGATGGATAAAGTAGTTGATATCCTGTGCATGCAATTTAAAGAAGCAGAAGAAGAACAACAAGAAATGCTATTAACATACAACAGAATAATATAAATAAAAAAAAAACAATTTAGCATGCCCGGATACAATGTGGGTACCTACATATACATATGAAATACCTGGGTGGAGGAGTCATCGTTGGGGATGAGAGGATCCACCGCTACGATGACTTTGGCGACGGTGGGACATGGTACTCCGGAGGTGAATTCGGAGGAAAAGGGCGGAGGCGGCTGGTTGTGGTGGTGGTGGCGTTGCATGGCACGTGCGACAACCGGAGGGCATTTCATCAGCCACATGTGTCTGTCCGTCTTACTCGTATCCAAATGGCTATTGCTATTCTTCAACACCGCCGCCGTGAACGTAGGAGTGGTTGCATCTTTGTTCGGTTTCTCCGCCATGGGATGTGAGAATTGGGAGATCGCCTTGTTACAGATGGGGGAAATTTTTAATTTGCTTTATGGCATGACTCAACCAGTGTTTTTAAAATCGGATCGGACATGAAATCGGTGCCCTTACTGGTTACAGGTTCGATCGGTTCAACCGGTTGAACCATCGATTCAACCGGTGATGACGTCAGTATTATGTAATAGCTATTTTAAGTTTTATAAAATATATATACCATATATTTTACTATAATTTCAAGTTGTTCACAATAAAAAAATACCGTTACACTAACATAACATGTCAAACTTCAAAAATCAGATAAAATGAAATGTCTAACATAAAATAATAATAATAAAACATCTAAAAAACAACAAATAATGCCAAAAAAGATTAATATCCCAAAATTATAATAAAATATTTAAATATTATGAAATTATTCACATATATTATAATTTACGAGAAACTAAGCATGTTTATATATAATATACAAGACACATTTATTGAATTATATGAATTTTTTTTGATAAAAACATGCATAAAATATTATTTTGTAATCATTTCAATAAAAATAAATTATATATAATATATTTTGTTCTACAAATTTGATTTATAATTTTTTTAAAAATAAAAAAGAATTAAAATTTTAAAAAGGAAAGAAAAATGAAGGAACATACTGGTTCAACCAGGCAACCGGTTCACTGGTTGAACCGATTTTTTACCGGTCCCCACTGATTTTTTATCAGGGTGGTTTTGAAGGGTCAACCGGACCGGATCAAGCAATGGTTACAGGTTAAACCGGTTGAACCGGTCAGTTCGGACCGGTTTTCAAAACACTGGACTCAACGTAAGCCATTTTATTTTATTATTATTTTTTTGATACGGGAATATTGAAGTATATATATTTTTTAATGGTCACAGTTAACCTCAAACCAAGGCACTAAGGTATCCGAAGTGGGATCTTTCGAGAAAGCACGGTTCTCAATGTAAGGAATGTTTTGGTCTCCTTTCATATTCATTTTTCGGATTTTTGGCAGATTACCTCGTATGATTTTTAAAATAAATAGATTAACTTATGTGGTTTAAAAATGGCTAATTTAATAAAATACAATAAAAAGAAAAAAAATTCATAAAATAACGTTTAAATTTTTTTTTTTACCAAAGTAAAGTGAAACGTGGTCTCGGATCGCGTTTCTTAAGAAACGCGGTCCAAGACCACGATTCTTCAACATAATAAAAAAAAAATTTGTATGTTGAAGAAACGTGGTCCGAGACCACGTTTCTTCAACATACAAAAAAAAAAATTTACCTCTTTAAATCGTACTCTGGTGATTCAACCATTAACATCCAAGATACTGCTCTTTTCCTTGGGATGAAGGAAGCTGATGCTGCGAACTGTAAGCTCCCATCTTTCTTTATAGAACTTCTATTTTTTTTAAATAGCAGCATATTACATGAATGTTCATGTGGGGTTAATAGGTTGTGCTATGACATACTGCTGTTTCCATGAACTGTGAATCGCTTTTAGAGAATATTCAGGTCACTCTGTTGAAGTTGTATCTTCATGCAGAAGTGAGTTAAAAGAATGGATCAAAATTACCTGAAGGGTGATAGATCAATTTAGAATTTAATCACTCAGATGGCTCATGCGGCAGATAAAATTCTAGTTTTCCCTCTTTAAATTGTGACGCATTCTTTCATTGTAAAAGAGATCTATTTTCTTGTTTAGCATTCATTATAAAGCCGATTTGCTGCCATGTCGTACGAGTACCCTTGAACGCTTAATGATAAACTTCTGGGGTGTGGAGAGAAGGTAATGTTAACTTCCACTGAACTGATCATCAGATTCATATTTATTTTACCCTGTGGGCAAATGTATGCACATCCTGGAAAGAAGTATTGCTTTGATCATTTCTTACATGCTCTGCTCATCTACTTTGGTATAAAAAAAAAAATTAAACGTTATTTTATGAATTTTTTTTATTTTTATTGTATTTTATTAAATTAGCCTTTAAAAATAGATATTTTACCTCTCGTAGTTTACAAAAGAGATAGTTTACCACATTGTGGTTTGAAAATAAGTATTTTACCTTCTGTGGTTTACAAAATAGACACTTTACCCCCTATATGTATGATGTATTTCACACATATTCACAAATTATAAGGGGGTAAAATACTTATTTTCACAAACTATAGGGGGTAAACTACTTATTTTCAAGCCACATGGGTAAACTGTCTATTTTGTAAACCACGGAAGGATAAAATGTCTATTTTCAAAAAACGTGAGGGTAATTTACCTATTTGACAAATCACAATGGGGTTATTTACCACTAGCTCTTCATTCTTCACCATATATTACGTGAGTGGCCTTCAAAACCGATTAATACAATAAACTTTTATAAATTTATTATGCAAAAGCTAATGAAATTTACTTCTCATATAAATCATATTAATTCTGATCCATGAGAGTCACAAAAACTTTCTAGATAGGACTAGTAGACGGATAATTGTTAATGTGTCCTATAGATGAAAAATACTTGTATAGATCATGTTTATAGACAATTTTAATATAATTGGTTTAAAATAATTGGTTATTGATATTTTATTTTATTTAAAAAATATGGTATTTTAAATTGCGTGAACGTATAAATAAAGCTCGAACCAAATGCTTATGACACACCAAAGTTTAACACCGAAAAAAGCACTAGATGGTAAATTTGTAATGGCCCTAAACGTGGATTGAGTCATCAATGTTCCAAACAATCAATGATATCCAAATTACATATGAGTCAGTTTATAATCTCATTTATTTACAATGATTGCACACACATATATATATATATATATATATATATATATATATATATATATTCTCGTTATGGAAATTAATCTAAATTTCTCATCGATTGATATAAACTGAAAACGCGATTGTTAAGAAAATAATGTCATATTTTCTGGTCAGTATGTGGGAGCAAAATTAATGCAGAATAAAAAACACACAAGTTTTATGTGGTTCGGCAAAAATAAGCCTACAGACACTGGGTTGCTGCAGATATTTTATTGAAGAAAAATAATACAAGTGTTTACAAACACTGACAAGACTCAATCTAAAAAAACACTCAGAAAATTATACAGCAATTTTCTCGCACTATTATTTTTACTCTGATTGCACTCTGTTGTATTTTCTCTCTACAATTTAGGGTGAGTTTTTTCTGAATGAAATTAAACATCTATTTATAGCAAATTTCCACGCGTAATTGACAAAACAATTGCCATTTTTTCTTTGCGGTGGTTGCTGCCTTGCTGGCCAACTTTTGACAATTTCTCCATAAAACAAAATTTTCTTCGGTTGTTGGAAAAATTTTGTCAGCTAGCCTTTTTTTTTCTTGCCAGCTAGGTACACATATCATATTCATATTTTGAAATAAAAAAAAAATAAAAAGTCTAGATTACGATGTCTATGTACAACTGAACCAAGGACTATTCATGATTCCATAATTGAATCAATTCCATATTGGTTCCAAATTAGAGGAATGTGATGGTAAAATTTCGTTTGAAACGATGTGGTAGAAAGCAACGTGCGACTTGAAGGACACGATCCGTTGTGGATTTCTTTGCTTCTTTTTCAAAATTGTGGGCCGTCGCCAACTTTGACTAACAATCTCCCACTTGAAAACTGATCTCAATCTGTCTTCACACCTCGATCAATGCAACAGCCTCTTCTGGTCTGTCAATCTAGCAAGCCAACTGAAGTTGAGCATAACTTCAGTTTATCAATGGTTACCACCTTTGTTAACATATCTGCTCGATTCTTACTTCCTTGGATCTTCTCTAATGTTAGCACATCATCCTCAAGCAGAGACATGATGAAGTGATAACGGAGACCAATGTGTTTTGTTCTAGAATAGAATGCTGAATTCTTTTACCAGATGTATTGCACTCTGACTATCACTGTACAAAACATTCTTCTCCTGCTTGAATCACAGTTATGTTAACAAACCTTAAAGCCATATCAACTCTTTACTGGCTTCTGTCACTGCAACATACCCAGCATCTGTAGTGGATAAAGCTACAATCTTTTGTATCTGCGACATCCAACTAACAGCTGTAGTTCCAACAGTGAATACATATTATGTGGTACTTCTCTGGTGATCGACGTCACCTCCATAGTCTGCATTTACGTAACCTTGTACTTTTAGTTCTTCTTTTCCAAAGTACAAACACTTCTTTGCAGCCTCGTAGATACCTCAAAATCCACTTAAATGCTTCCCAATGAGCCTTTCATGGACACAAACCTGCTAACAACTCCCACTGCATGGGCAATGTCTGGCCTTGTACATACCATCCGTACATCAAACTCCCAATGGCTAAAGCGTAAGGAACTTTAGCTATGGATTCTTTTTTTTCCTCCGTCTGAGGATACTGGTCCTTGGATAGGCGAAAATGACTAGCCAATGGCGTGCTAACTGTCTTGGCGTCGCCCATGTTGAATCTCTGCAAAACACGATTGATGTATTCCGCCTGAGATAACTGCAAAATTCCCTTTTGCTTATCTCTTGTGATTTGCATTCCAAGAATCTTTCTTGCTGGACCCAAGTCCTTCATGTCAAATTCTTTTGACAACTGCTGTTTCAAGTTTCTGATCTCGTCCATATCAGAACCAACTATTAACATATCATCGACATAAAGTAGCAAAATGATATAACTGGACTTATATTTCTTGAAGTAGCAACAATGGTCGGCGTTGCACCTCTGGAAACCTTCCTTGTGCATAAAGCCGTCAAACTTTAAGTATCACTGCCTTGGAGCTTGTTTTAGGCCATACAAGCTCTATTTTAATTTGCACACCTTATTCTCCATCCATTTCTCGGCGAGACCTTCTGGTTGAAACATATAAATCTTGTAAGGACCCCAAGCCCTTAACCCTTTATTAGTGTATTAACCCATACAATTAGTGCATACAATCATGTATGTAGGAGAAAAGCTACATGCAACCATGGCATAAAATACCAACTATAAAAATGCATTTGCATCATTCCATTAAGTGTTCAGTTTTCCCCAACCTAGTCCACATACACATCATGCACCATTATAGTACACTAACATTGTTATCAGTTCATTTAACAATTCAATAAATAATTGCATGCAACTCATAATTGAAGAGAGAAAGGACCTTGCCTTTTTATACATACCATATACACATAATAGTGCTCACTTGCGAGCATCAAATAAGTATGTGCGTAAATGCATAAAACACGGTGCTCAATACCGTCACTGGTACTACGATCCTGGAAGCACCTCCAATCCATAGCTCGAGCTCAACTCCAAAGCCATCGATGTACCTAATCACCTGCCCCAACAGAGACAGCCTCCACACGGGGTGAGCATACCAATACCCCAAATCCAATAAGCACAATATTACAATTCATAATTTGCATAAGTAAATGCTATGAATATTAAAAGACACTCCCTGGATGGCATCATCCTCATCCGGGATCCCCTGTGCTGTTCATGTTCTCAAAATAACTGAAACCATCAAATTCTCAAATGACAGTTAATCGTTACATTGATTAACTAATCCGTTCCACATAATCTGATACCAAAATCAATAAAATCGAATCATTAAACAATGATTACAGGCATTCCATATATCTCACTAATGATTCCATAGTTCTATTTCATTGCTCGCTCCACAATAGCGGCATTTTAATCCCACGCACGCTCAACAGCGTCGACGTCATAACCGACGTTCGCTCAATGGCGACATTATTCTAATCATTGCTCGCTCAAAGCGGCACCGTATGATTTCCAATGTATCTATCCATTTATTGCAAATACAAATAATCATGCATTTCACAGTTGCAATAATATAAAAGGCTATGCTCGTACGTTGCACGTACCTTATAATTCCGTAGTTCGAATCCCACTTTGCCTTGGTCCCGTGACCGATGAATTATGTGCTAAACACAATTAATAATCCACAATTAAAAACAAGCATGCTACCACGTGCCCAAGTATGTCTACAATCCCCAAAAATATCATCAATCAATGACGATTAACCATTTAAAAAGACCCCGGGCGAAGCATGCATCGATCCCATAACATCAACCCAAAATATGTCATGAAACCAGGCCTCTCGATCGATCGGACATCAGCTCTCGATCGCTCGAGAGCCACAACAAGATTTGGCACAGAATTCCCTCGCGCTCGATAGATCGGCGAGACTGGCCGATCGATCGCCACACGCCCGCGATCGATCGGTAGTCTCGTTCGATCGATCACGAATCACTGTTCACCGTCTTCCATTTTCGGAAAAAAAACGCCGATCGATCGAGGCCTCAATGCCGATTGATCGACGAGCACTGCAAAGGTCTAAAAATGGCGTTTTTGAACTTAAAACTCCCAGAAATCAAACCCAACACTTAAACCATTATTCCTCAACATGGACACTATAAAAACTCTTCAAACCAACCAACCCAAATCTTTAAAATTTTCAAAACTCAAATCCAACACAATACTAAATCAAACACTACCAAACTACAATCAAATCGAAGATGAAAGCAAGGGGGGAATAGATTACCAACTTTTCTTCGAGAGATCCGGCTCCCGAGCCGAGCTTCTAGCCATTTTCCTCCAAGGGAGAAATGAAGGGGTTTGGGGGGAAGGAGGCGTGCGGGAGAGAGAGGAGAGAGGGGGGGTTCGTATAATGACGAAATACCGAGTCCACTTGGTATATATAGCACCAAGGCTCCAAAATACCAATACCTCCACCAATACATCATGACTCATTAAAAATCATCTGTTTTCAATAATTATCTCTCCAACCTCAATTTCCAATACCAGCCCCAACACAAAGCACCCCGGACCCCAGTTCCCACCAAAAACCAAATCCACGGTTTAACACCACGAGGAGAATACAGTCTCAACCCTTGGTCCAACAACTCCAACACCGCAATTAATTCATAATTGCCACAATTAAAATCCATTAAGGATCATTACCACACCGGGATTAACACCATTAATCCCCGGGCATCACAGATCTCCTTATCAATTTCTTCGTGAAGAAACACAGTCTTCAAGTCCAATTGCTCAAGATGGAGGTTTTCACTGACAACAATACTCAATACAGTCCTAATAGTATTGAGCTTCACAACTGGAGCAAAAATTTCCGAGTAGTCAACTCCTTCTTTTTGCTGAAACCCTTTGACGACAAATCGGGCTTTGTATCTCGTGGAACCATCATGATCTTCCTTCACCCGATACACCCATTTGTTGTGAAGTGCCTTTTTGTCCATTGGTAACTTAGCAAGTTCTCACGTCTGATTGGACATCAAATACTTCATCTCGTCTTTCATGGCAAGCTCCCACTTGCCGGCATTTTTGGTCTGACATGCTTCCTCATAGCATTCAGGCTCGCCTGCATCAGTTAGTAACAAATAGTTCATATACCATCTGTTTGGTACATGAGACCGAGAACTCCTTCTCAATTCAAGACCTGGAGCAGGAGATGCATATGACGCTCGTTGTCTTGATAATTTGATTCCCCTAACAGAGGAATCTCAACTATCTGCTCAACATGACTTTCTGGGACATCGTCTACCTCTGCATACACTGGCTGACTCTGTTCTGAGTCGCTGACAACTGTGTTATGCCTGTCCTTATACATCACTCGTTCGTTGAAGATTACATCTCTGCTGCGGATCATCTTCTTGTTTTCACTATCCCAAAAGCGGTAGCCAAACTCATCTTCACCATAACCAATGAAAGTGCACTTCTTTGATTTGGGATCAAGTTTCTTTCTGTGTGCATCACTGATATGCTACACATCCGAAAACTTTAAAATATGAGAGGTTTACCTATTTTCCGCTCCATGCCTCTTCTGGTATTCTGTGCTCCAATGGTACCGATTGACCTCGGTTAATCAAGTAAGCTGTTGTGTTGACTGCTTCTGCCCAGAACTGCTTTGGCATGCCTGATTGGACCCGCATGCTTCTGGCTCGTTCTGTCAAAGTCCGGTTCATACGTTCATCTACACCATTGTGTTGAGGCGTACCAGGCACGGTTCTCTCCATTCTGATCCCGTGTGCAAAGCTTCTTGAATCTGGTGTCTTCATATTCCCCACCATTGTCGGTTATGAGCTTCTTTTTCTTCAACCCTGTCTCATTTTCAACCATCGCTTTCCAAATCTTGAAAGCATCAAATACTTCTGACTTATATTTCAGAAAGTAAACTCATACTTTTCTGAAGTGATCATCAATAAAAGTTACAAAGTAGTATTTTCCACTAAATGATGAGACAGTCGTTGGTCCCCAAACATCAGAGTGAAAGTAGTTCAAGTTTCACCTTCTTTGGGGTTGTGGTACTTGTCTGAAAGCCAACTGTTTCTGCTTTCCAAAAATACATCATTCACACTTGTCAATATCAATCGACTGAAGGCTCGGAAGTTTCCCCTTTGATTGCATGACCTACATTCATTTCTCACTCATGTGGCCAAGTCTCTGGTGCCACAGAATATGACTTTATGTGTCTGCTGCAACTGCAATTGAACAGCGTGCTCCTGCTGTCATGTAAAGAGTACCACTCTTATTGCCTCGAGCAATTATCATTGCACCATTTGAGATTTTCCAAGTATCACCGTGAAAGACTGTTGTATAACCTTCACTGGCCAACTGAGATTAAGTTCTTTCTCAGATCGGGAATATGCCTGACATCCATCAGTTCACATACAGACCCGTTTAACTTAATCTTTATGATACCTTTGCCAACAATCTCGCAAGATTGTTCATTACCAAGGTAGACTTTACCAAGGTTTCCGGGGACATATTTCAAAGAGTTCTCTTTGCGAAGTAGCATGGAATGATGCTCCGGAGTCTAATATCCAAGACTCTTCCTTGCACTCTAAAGAGCATATTACTGCATCATCTCTAGAAGCAACGTTTGCTTCTGCCTTCGCCTCCTGATTCTTCGGTGCATTTTTGCACTGAGTTTTATATTGTCCGGGCTGCCCGCATTTCCAGTACTCGATAGTCTTTGAGTTCTGAGAATTGGGGGGATTCCAAAATTTGGACCTCATGTCCTGTTGTTTGTCACGTCCACCTCATCTGTTTGATTTTCTACCTCTTGACTCTGTATGTAATACTGAAGAGGTTGATGATTCATTTGAATCTCTCCGTCTGATCTCTTCACTGAGCACCAGATCACGAACATCGTCAAATTTCAACTTAGTACTTCCCGATGAGCTACTCACAGCTGTGACAGTAGCATTCCAGCTTTCCAGTAGGGAAGACAAAAGTATTAATGTTTGTACTTCATCATCAAAATCAATGTTAACTGAACTCAACTGGGTTGTCACTGTATTGAGTTCATTGAGGTGTTGAGCTACCGATCCGCCTTCTACCATCCGCAAATTGAACAACCGCCTCATCAAATGAACTTTGTTTGAAGTTGATGGCTTCTCGTACATGCTTGAAAGAGCCGCCATATGACTCGCCGCGGTCTTTTCTTTTGCTATGTTGAAAGCAACGTTGCGTGACAACGTCAATTGGATAACTCCGAGGGCTTTTCTATCTAGAAGAGTCCATTCTTCATCTTTCATGCCTTTTGGCTTCACACCCAAAAGAGGTTGATAAAGGCCCTTTTGGTACATATAGTCCTCTATTTGCATTTTCCAAAAGCCAAACTCCGAACCATTGAACTTTTCAATATTCATTTTTCCTTCATCTGCCGTCATTACTCCACTCGAACCTGACTCCCACCGGATTGCTGTTTTGACATTTTTTAAAAATCACCGTGTTATTGAAAAACACCGCTGTGGAAGAATTTGGTATCGCTGACCAATCACGATTCACGAAATCAATATTCACGAAATTCACTATTCACATAAATATTGACCCGACAAAAAAATTGACACAATTAACAATCTGGCTCTGATACCAGTTGTTGGGAAAATAATGTCGTATTTTCTGGTCAGATATGTGGGAGCAAAATTAATGGGGAATAAAAACCACACAAGGTTTACGTGATTCGGCAAAAATAAGGCTATGTCCATTGGGTTGCTGCAGATATTTTATTGAATAAAAATAATACAAGTGTTTACAAACACTGACAATGTTCAATCTGAAAAACACTCAGAAAATTATACAGCAATTTTCTCACATTAGTATTTTTACTCTGATTGCACTATGTTTTCCCTCTACAATTTAGGGTGTGTTTTTTTCTGAATAAAAGTAAACATCTATTTATAGCAAATTTCCACGAGTAATTGGCAAAACAATTGCCATTTTTTCTTTGCGGTGGTTGCTGGCCAACTTATGACAATTTCTCCACAAAACAAAATTTTCTTCTGTTGTCGTAAAAAATTTGCCAGCTAGCCTTTTTATTTTTTCCCCAGCTAGCTCTTTGCTTTTTTTTTTTCAAAAATCGTGGGCCGTCGCCAACTTTGACTAACAGCGATTGTGTACTTAGATGCAATGTTCAATATTACTAATAAGATCCTTTGAATCGATGAAAATTATAACCAAAACCTTTGAAAGGATATTTTCTATTTCCAATTTCACGAATTCAGATCATTGGACTTTAAAGTAAAACGTCTTATCCAATTAATTTGTTAGCAACGATGGTCTTCCATTAAAATATCGGGTGTAATACCCGACGGTTGGGTACTGGCAAAAGTCAAATACACCTATTTTCTGGTAATAGGTTTTGGGTCCACTGAAGTGCATTTTCGTTAAAAAAAGAAACCATAGTGAAAGTGGTTCGGTTCCAAGTCATAAATGACAAATCTAGAAATAAAAGGAGCCACCTAGGAATTGAATGTGGTAATATACATATTAGAAATCAACGTTAGGTTAAAAGCTGTATTTTATGTATTTTGGAGGGTGAAAGGGTCTTAAAGTATGACCAAAGTGACCCTATTCTTTGAGGTCTTAGACCACAAAAAGTCCGTTAAGTATTAAGAGGTTGCTACCCAACCCAAACTACCGGAACCCGAAAAATTCGAACCAACTCCTACCCATAGCTGCATCAACATTATTACAGAATAAGGCTGATAATATGCATGTGGAGGCAATGACTACGGTGGACAATGAAAGAACGGAATTTGTTCCCTTAAAATATAACAGAAGCTGCAAAACTGGGACGATATCCAAAGCGCAATGAGAAAAATGAAATTTAAATAAATGCTATAACATGAGTAATAAATGTCTTAAGGTAGCAAATTGATTGACAATCCCCAAGAAAAATATATAAATTGAAGCAACATTCATTCTATGATATCATGATTATGTCATCATGTCCAGTGAACGAACTTCAGATCATCAAAGAACACATATTATAGTTAGAAGTAACTTCACCTCACCTTTGCTCCTTTGCTCCTTTCAGCAGCCTTCTCCTGGACACTTCTGTAATAATTGAGGCTAGACTTTTCAAGCTGCACATTTCTAACGAGATGTTAGAAGGTATCATATCCAGTTAAGAGGTATTGATAACCGAATTCATCACGCACAAACCTGAAGGAAAGATTCCACTGATTGGTGATCGTGCGGAGAGAAAGGCACCTCATCTCTTTTTTTCTGCACAAAGTTCACATTCTGCTCCACCTGCAGATCCAAAACAAGTATTCTTACTAGTGGACATTTTTTTACCCAGAGTTCTTGGTAGGTCATACGGGATATAGCTTCCTTAGCATTTTCTCAGTTCTTACATCAGGTACAGAAGTAATTACTAAATGTCGCATGAGTATAAGATTACGACATAAATCATGAACTTGTTGTACATACAAGTGCAACTAAGAATAAGCACCTGTTCAATAAAATGCTTCACCAAACGACGTAAACTCTCAGTAGTCGTGGTCTCACAGAACTTTTGCATACAGATTAGTGGAGTACTAGCTAGGTCAGGGAAGGAAATATGGGAGCTCCATTGAGTAAAATGCAGTGAGAGCTGTTCAATGGCTGAGCGTAAACATTCCTCTTGGAAATGTTTTGATTTCAGGTAGCACTTGGGCAACTGTAGAGGTTAATTCGCAATTAAAGTCATGAAGGTTCTGAAGTGCAATCTAGTTTAAAAGATTTAGAAAAGGAAACAGTCGCATTTTGATGCGATATAGTAGGTTAGAACCCCTAACCTTCAGGACTGATGCAATATTGAAGTTATTTTGAGCTTTTCTATTTTCCTTGACAACCCTGTATTCCAAAATATCCAACACTAATGATGCCAGTGGAATAAAATTACCACTGGAACTGGATAGACAATTAAGCCACTCAATGCACTTAAGCCTCAAAGGGAAATATCTGGGACCAGGAAACATGCGAGCCAGAGCATTTATAAGTTGAATGGTCATAAAGAATGAAGACTGAAGATCATAGTCGCATATGTTGGTTGATATGAACCTAACCAACAGATCGATGCAATTAACGTATTCCCAACTGCAAATCCTTTTAACAGCTTCCTGTCTTGCAAGAAAATGAATATAAATATGTATAAGAACTTAATAAAAACAAATAAATACAGCAGAAAGGAACAAGGGTTTTAACTCAATCAACAAGTGTAAGCTGAATCTTTGGAGAACAAGGAAAAAAGTTCATAACCCTTATACCAATTTGATCGTCGATATCACACTTCTACCTTTGTTTTTGTTTGCAGCCCGTATTGCATTATTTTTACAAGATGACTAGTAGAAGCAGCAACTCTAGCAGATGATTTTTGCACATCCAGGGAGCACAAATCAACTATTGAATCTCTTAAAAACTGCATATGCTTAATATCGCTAATTTCTGTGACTCTAGACCGAGAAATAAAAGCGGCCATAGTTTTTGATAAGCAGGTGTCAAAATAATTGGAACTAAACATGGTAATAGCATCCCGTATGATAAGCAAGGAAGTTGTTGATAGAAATCCTCCACCTGTTGCCCACAGTTGCACAGTTACCTGTTTAAAAAATTTAAATTGCTAGAATTAGATGACAATAACAATAAAGAAAAAATAATGAAATCCTATACGAAAACATTGTCTTGAAAAATTATTTGATTGAATTCCGACAAGGTCGGTCTAGGCCCATGTTAAGCTTATGCTGTCTAATTATATATCCAGGTAATCCATCCACAATCATCCAGAAGCACATTAACATTCATAACTAGAATGTGTCTTGGACTCGGGAACTTATAATAATCTCCACCAACAAATTTATAGGTTTACACTCTCACTTTAGGCTGTGACCACCCACCTGTCCACTTGAGCAGCTCATTATATACAAACTGATTGAACCTAAGAGGGCCAATTTCATACATCACATAACAAAAAAGACTGGAATTCATGTCACATCGTCATTAAGATGGAAATGAAAATCAAGTGCCTCACTTTATGAAAGCACTAGGTGAACGGTACTATTTTATACCAAGTAGGATTTTCCTTGAGCAGAGGTAGAAACCCCCATACCGCGCATCTGTGGCCCCCAAAAAGGGAAATTACAAAAGTACGATGATGACTTACTGATTCTAGTTCAATATAAATCTTGGTTTTGGATTAAGAATAGACATAATGTGAAATTTCAGTACGTTTTTTCTGATTGGTCAGGGAACCTAGAGTTTGTTTACTAGCTTCTTAATTTTCAGTTTTGGTAATTAGGATTGTAAACTTTAGGAGTACCTCTAGTACTCTATCTATATAATTGTATTTTTCTGACAAAAAAAAAAACAAAAGTACGATGATCTCATAAATCATTAATCATGCAAAAAGCAATCAAGCATGACAAATAACAAAAATCAAAATTGCATTCATAGGTTTCAATTAAAATACCTTAATGAGCCTTTGTACCAGTGATGGGAAGGGAACAACAAATATTAGAGAAGCTCTGAACCTTGTCAAAGCAAAACCCAAAATGTCTCTGTCAGTAACCTGATCCAACAGAAACAGTGTACTTCTCATATATGACTTAATAAGTGGTTTCACACTTTCCCATTTTGAAGCTTTTTTCAGTCCCAATAATGTCTCTTTCGTACAATTCAAAGATGATAACTGCAACAGCCCTTGGAATGTGTCATCTGCATTAGAAAGTGTGAAAATAAGAATGTTGCAGAAGGTTTCGCTTTTGTCAATCCTATGGCCAATTGATCCAGCTCCATAGTGACATGCTGTGCGATAAGCATTTAGCAGACTAATGAATGCAGATTGGCTACGGCCTTCTCTAATCATTGAAAACCATGTATTAACAACACTATTTGTCAATAGTTTCCCCTTCTCTTTGGTCAGGCCACCTTCACCCAGTTCCCCTTGATCACTTCTTTCTTCATCTGAGTACTATAGCAAAAGAACAGAAAAGGATGAGTATTAAGTATGAACAATTGTCAAAAGAAGGTAAGGAAGAAAATTCAAATGTTTTCTATATACTGCCTGGTTGACTTCAATCTCAAAAACAGTCATTATCAAGTAACTCCAAAAATAATTTCTCATACGTGGATCATATTGCAATCTGGATATTGGCTAGAACAAATATGCAAAGAAATATGCCAAACAAAATCTCAAAATAAGTTTACGTGTCATTATCATGTCCTTTTTTACTCCTTTTTTAGCTTGTAGAGAAATAACTGAACTGTCTGATTAAGAAGAAGACAGCAGCATTATTATAAACAAACACAAACACAAACAAAACAGCACATTATCCCAAAAAACGAGCATTTAAAGAATTCATACAACAGAAAAAAGAGAGTAATGAATTAAAAGATAGATAAACATCTCACCAAATCTTCGTTTGAAAATGCTTCAGTGCTGCTGCTGTAGGTTTTTAAGAACTTACTGAATTCAGGATCCTGAAATGCTAAAAAAAGGTGTTTCAAAGAATAAAATATTACATACATGTTATAATTGTATGAAATATAAAGAATTTAAGAAATAAAAAAAGGAGAAATGAGTGGGCACCAGAATGAAAAAGGAGAAAAATAAAAAAGACTGGGATACTGCAATCTTAACCGCAGTGCACACAAGAAGCATGCAGAAAATGTCTATATGTCTGTCGAGGGTAATCACAAGATCACTAAGGGGACTTAAAGCAATCCGCAGTCCAAAGTTGTTTCTTGTGAGAAAAGACAGTTAGAATCTTCCTCCTGTCGTACGGTTAATCCTCCACATGCACATATAATCATACCGTAGCTTTGCTATGTTGTCAAAAACCAATGAAGAGAGGAAGGAAGATACTTGTATTGTTAAGTTTTGATTAAACTATTTAATATTCTCCAGAACTTCACATATCTAGCATGGATGATCATACTAGCAATGAACATCAATCGTCAAGTTTACTATATGAAAGGTAAGAGTAATTGCTCAAATTATTTTGAATCAACAAATCATAAAAAGAAAATCACCTTCATTTTCAATCTATCTAGCTTCTTCTTCAAAATGGCCAACTTGGTTAACGATTCTTCATTCTGATCTGAATAAGTACTAGTAGCTACTTCATCTGCAGACATGACTTGATGGTAAACAAGTAGAAATGTCAGGGTGTGAAATAAAAACAGTTAGGCTACTAAAATTAAGAAAATCTATGAGAGAAGTGACCAAGGCTCTTCTCGGTGGCATTTTCTTCAGCATTTGAACAGCTTGAGTCCTAAATACAAGGGTACACAATCAATGGTAGGCAAATAAATCATAGTCACATAAAAGTGATTTGATGTTGAAGTGCAATAAGTCTGAAACCTCGGAGAGATAACCATCACTATCTGATACATCCGCAACCTCATCCTTGTCATTTTCAGCAAACATTGCATCAAGAGAAATATGTTCAATGACTCTGGATTCAGTGCCCCTGAGGACAAATGGAGATATTTAAAATAGAAAACCATAGTGACATGTTTCTCCAAACTCAAAGGATCAAATAGCATGAAATAGCATGTTCAAGAGCACAAGGAAAACCATATAAACACATATCATTATTGATGGGGGTCAATCAGAGTAAGGTAGAAAATATGTATTGGAAGGGTCCACCGCCTTGCAATACAGAGCAGTGATTGTGAAGTTGAAAATGAATGAACTATTTCCCACCATGAGTAACATTTAATACTAACAGTTTAAAGACCAGTAATTCTGAAATTCTAAACTTTTAATAAAAAATATTCCTTAATTTCAAAATCATTTGATCGGAGGTGATCATTAGCACTGTAGCCTTTGCTTACACCATTTATACTTTATCAACAGAACAGAACATCAAGAGCTACAACATGAGACAAATACATCCAATTCATCTTTGTTACCTTCCATTTGAAAGCTCCATCAGATTAACCACTTTTTCCTTGCCATTCTGATCACCTTCTGCAGTATAAATTAATCACAAAATTATGATGACTCCATAAATAATTATCTTTTCTTGGTTAATTTCAGATGTACAATAGCAATTTCACACAATAAGATTTGCAAATCACACAATTTAATGGTTGAAATAATCATTATTTCATGAAATCAGAAACCTCAACTTATTTCATAGAAGCGTCAAACAAATTAGAGGAATATGGTAGTGAGTAGTGATACTATGCGAATCAGAAAGGATAAAAAGTGGACCAGTTTCATATTCACACAGGACTAGAAAGCAAACCATGTCAACAGTAAAAGACTGTGTGGAAAAATAAACGCATGCCAGTAAAAATAAAGAATCAATGAGCGTAATTAAAAAAAAAATACAAACAGAAAAGACGAGCTCAAAGGAAATTTCATTATTATTGAGCAACAACGAGGGTCAAATGATGATATACACAACACAGAAGTATATATACAGACAATATAAAGAGGCTCAGATTGATTGAGTACTGGAAGGTTTCTTCTTGAATAAAGCCTTAGTTTTTCGCCTCTGTCTCAACACAGACTGAAGATGCTTCTTTGCAAATTTCCTCGCCTTTTTCCCTAGCTTCCCCATTTCCTTATCCTTTCAATCACTGACAACAAAATCTAGCAAAAATGAGTTTTGAGAAGGGGAAAAAGAATTTAGTCAATAGATATTTCCCAAAAAATATGCCACATGAAGCAAAAATAAGAAAAATTCCACCTCCAATATATTGAAATATGGACGCTGGCTTCAATTCCAACCGAAAGCTGCGGTATCCACGAAATAATAAGTCCTGGAATTGAATACTAGTGCAACAAAGAATGAGGTCGTGGCTAGGGTTTAACAAGGGTTTTACAACTAATATCACAAATGATGAGGGACGAAGAAGCAAATTTTACTTTGAGAAAAATATTTTAAGAATTCATACATGATTAATCAAAATTAGTCTCATAGTATATGTGTTTAATTAATAATAATCTCAAATATTTAACTAATCAAAATTGATCTCATATGATATATGTTTACTCAAAAGTGGTCTCAAAGTTTTTTTCACTTATGAGACCACTTTTGATAAAACACTAATTTCTGTGGGATCAATTTTAAAACTCTAAACGCTTGGATTACTACTGATTAAACTCATATCCTATGAGGTCAATTTTAATTAGTCCTAAATGTTTGAGACTATTATTATTAAACTCATATGCTACGGGACTAATTTTGAAATTTACCCTATTAAGACAAACCAAAAGTAAATAATTACAATGATTGTTCCTCAGACGCTTTGTTGGCTAGCTCATCATCAACTGAATTCCCTTCACGAAAAATATGGGTGATATAAATTGAAAAATTTAAAAGAAATTTTCTGGATTTGACATATGATAATGCATAACAACCAATGAGATCGTCCCGCTTTAATGATGGAAGTCGAAAATTCGTGGTCTTTGCAAAATCGACAAAATTGGATTGCCTTATGTTAGAATAAAACTTTAAATTTCTGTATTCTTTACTGGTGAGGTATTGGTCTAGTCCCCCTCCCATGTAATTACTTTATTTATTCAATAAACGGGTAGGGTCTGCCTAACCTCACGCCACGGCATTGACGGCTTTATTAAAAAAAAAATCAAAGGCACGGACCAATAGCCACATATGAATAGACACTTATAATTAGATATAGGTTTTAATGGTGATGGAATTTACAACAGATATGCAATAGCTTGGTCAGGAGAATTTAAAGACCATCAAAGCTAAACCAAGTCCCCTCAAACCAATCAGCCCAGTGCAAGATCGTAAAAGAGAACTGTCTTTCAAAATATCTGAAAGTACAATTACGGATAAACGATAGACAAAAACTAATAGAAGATCAACAAACGAACAAGCACTCGTATCCAAATCCCAAAAGGAATCTGTCGACCATTGAAAACAATGGATAGTGTACGAAACCTAGAAGCCCACTAGTCAAAGCCAAATAATTCCCAAGCAATGACACAGAACCAAAAAACCACCACCAACAAGACAAAATAGGAACACAAGAAATGGAAAAGCAGTCGGGACCATATAACAATACATTGCCCAAAAGGTAGGACGTCCAACCATTGCAGAAAAGGTAGATATCCAAAAACTGACACCCCGTTACAACGACAGGCAAAATCATATCTACCAAGCAACATAAATACAATACAGTTAAATGCACGGGTCGCTCATCAATCCTCACATTCCACCATATCCATCTCATGGCGAGTTGGCAGGGTTGCCACACAACCACCGTCGACAAAGTAGAAGGCTAAATCAGGACACTTATTTCCTTCGAAACTACAATGCATCACCACCTAGACCGCCACCTCCACCCAATCAACCACCAGTAGCGAAATCACCATCATATCCTCCTATTGTGCCACCGCCATGCCCGCCATATTGACCAATCACATCGCATAATCCGCCATCCCCAACGAAGTCCCCAGCGTGACCAAGACTACCATCAACACCTCATCCTAGATTCCCACCATGGCCAAACCGACAACCAGCACACCACCTAGACCATCCTTCCACCGAGCCCCCCACCATGGCCAATCCCACCACCACCACAATCGCCTCGACTGTCGCCATGCCAGAGTCCACCACCACATCCCAATCCACCTCCACTGCCCAAACCCCTGTCAGCACCAAACCTCCTCCACTAACATCATCTAGAATTCATGCTTTTAGAACGTATACATATAAGTATATTATCTCGAATTTATACAAAGATATATAATTTTGAAAAGAGACAAAACATTAACCACTTCTCAATTACTATTTATTAAGAATGAGGGAAGGAGACGAACAAAATACTCTAGTGGTATGACCTTCATATAAATTACATTATTACCCTTCACTTCTTTCTTTCTGAACGTTAATGTTCTGAAACTCATGCTTCTCTTGGCCTTTGATTATCCTGTTTGTCGAGATTTTTTATAGATTTGGAGTTTAAAAGTACTCAATTTGGACTTGTATATGCTCTATAGAAGTCTATTGATATCCAATCTATATTTTATGTTACTCTATATAAGTCTATTGATATTCAAAATAGACTTTCATAAAGTTTTTAAAATTTATGTTATAATCAAACATGATTTTTAAACTTTATAAAAATTTAGAGGTATCCAAATTTCAATAGATATTTGATGACTCTTATGGAATTCTTTAAATACAAACCTTAAGGCTATAGGTACAACCACAAAAAAAAAAAAAAAAACCTTTGAGACTTAACCTAGAGATTTGTTTGGACTTTATCATGTCATCCTCTCTCTCGGGTTCTTTATTGAGTTAATTACTCTCCTTATTCGTGTATCTACGTGATCTTTTCATATATCTCTCCTGCTGTTTGGATTTGATGTTTCGCAAATTTTATCTTTTTTTATTATTTATTCCTAAATTAGTTGATTTTTTAATTAATTAGGATTATGCAATTTTCTTAGTAGTTGGGTTTTGAAGCTGTGATTGTGTGGTATATAAATTTTAGGTCTTTGCAAATTCATCTAACAAAAAAGAAGAGTTTGGATAATTAATTTATAGATAACAATCAATTGATTCTTTATTTTATTTCCTAGTATGGTAGATTTTGTATCTATAATACCAAAATATATTTATTATGAGTGTCAGATAAAATGATATAATTTTATTTGTTTTAAGAACTAATAATGAATGTTTGACGAATTCTACTACGTTAAATTTTTTATTTGTATTGTTTTGGATTATTTTTAATTATTGAAATAGCACGAATTCTCAGCTTTTGGATATCTCCAATTCTATAATTTTTGGAATTATTTATTGAAGATGTCTTGTTTCTAATTGAACTTGTTTTTCTAATAATTATGTATGTTGTTAGATGTTAACATCTTCAATTACTATTTCAAAGTAATTGATAAAAAAATAAAATATAGTTATAAGTTACAAATCCATATAATTCTATAAAAAAAAGTTTACAAATATCTATAAAAATATTACAAAATTATAATTTACAAACTCTACATAATTCTATTAAAAAGTTTATAAATATCTGAAATATTGAAATTAAATTCAATAGAATTCTATGAAAAAGTGAACGAGAATCTATAAAAATATTTTGTAACTTTGTGCGATTCTATAAAAGTCAATAGAAATCTATAAACTCTATAAAAGTCCACGGTTAAAAAAGTCATTAAATCTCTAGAATGAATATACCCCTAAATGTTGAATGACAATTTTTACATTATTATAATTATCAATTTTTTATATAATGACTTAGTTAAAAAAAAAAAAATTCACAAAAACCGACCGTGTAAAATTATCAATTTTTTTATATATAAAAAATGACTTAATTAAAAATACTATATTCACAAAAATCGACTGTATAAGCATTCATCGCGTGCAAAGAGAACGATGCAAGAGACTAGTTACAAGAACTGGGATTTTTTGAAAAATCATGTTTTTCATTACCTAAACTTTCATAGCTAGGAATTACTTATCATTGCCACTTATTATTGCCATGTATATTGCAGCAGTGTGTGTAAATTTTGTTAAGTTTGGAAAGATAATCACCGTGGGATATTATTTAGATTAAATTCATAAAATATTGAAATCGAGCCTTTAGGCCCAGCTTGGATAGTAAGGCTCACCTTCTTATTTGAGAATTGTTCGAGGCTTGTAAATCTCTTTGTCCATCCCCTTACATAAAAAAAAAAATCAGATATCCATCTTTCGATAAAAATATCATTATTATTGGAAATTCGATATTTTCAGACGATGCAACCATGGACAGAGCCACCTTATGTATGGGCTAGGGTTGGCACTTACCTCGATGCAAATTTTTTTTAAAAAAAATTATAGTGTTAATTTTAAAAATTTAGTTTTTTAACCTATCCCTATGAGTAGTGGTAGCATTTAGCTCGGCCAACCCAGATAATTTTGAATATTGTTCCGCCCCTTAAGCAATGCCCAAGGGCATCTTGTTTAGAAGACATTAAAAAATCTCCAATTGCAAATATTTACCAAACTTTAAAATACTTTGGTTTTCAAGGCGAATTCTCAATCCTCTGAGAACATCCTTAAGGAAGCTTGTCTTCAAGCTAAACTGGAATCTCTCCTCAAACGGGAAAACATTTTGTGGAGACAAAAATCGAGAATCAATTGGCTTAAGTTTGGGGATGCTAACACTAGGTTTTTCCATATATCTACTCTTGGTCGTCGTAAGGGTAACTGCATTCGCTTCGTTAAGTTATTTGATGATTCCCTGATTGAAACTTGGGATGGTGTCGGCTCCAGATTTGTCAATTATTTCAAGAATCTTTTCTACTCCAAGTTCAAGAACTCTCATCCTCCATTTCCTAATAACCTGAATGAGTTGTTTCCTAAGATGATTTCGGATGAAGAGAACAACATTTTGTGTGAAATTCCCTCTCCAGATGAGATAAAAAATTGTGTTTTCTCTATAGATTCACACTCATCCCCTGGATGGTTTCCCCCCTCTCTTCTATAAACATTTTTGGAATACCACTGGCTCCGACACAACCAAGGCGGTGCAACATTTCTTCACTACGGGTTTCCTCCTAAAGGCTTGTAATCATACATTTCTGATCCTTATCCCTAAAAAAGAGTCGGCTTCTAGAGTTGAAGCTTTCAGGCCTATTAGTCTTTGCAACGTTATATATAAGGTGATTTCCACAATCATTTCCAATAGGCTTAAACCTCTTCTTCATAGGATCATATCTCCTCTCCAAATGGTATTTGTTCCTGGTAGATCTATTGTGGACAATGTTGTTATCACTCATGAGATCATGCATTACTCGAAGACTAAGAAAGGAAAAAAAAAATTTCATGGCTATTAAAATTGATATGGCTAAAGCTTATGACCATGTAGAATGGCTTCTTCTTTGCACCATTATGAAGAATCTTGGTTTCTCTGAGACCTTCATTAATTGGATCTACAATTGTATCAACGCCTCTTTCTCGATTTTGATTAATGGGTCCCCTTATGGGTTCTTTAACCCATCTCGTGGCATTCGCCAAGGTGATCCCTTGTCTCCTTCGCTGTTCATTTTCTATTTTGAGATTCTGTCTCTCATTCTTGAATCGAAGGTGAGCAATGGCTCTCTGAAGGGTGTTAAAATTGGTCGCAGCTGTCCTTGGATTAATCATATTATGTACGCCGATGATCTCATTATTTTTATGGAAGCTACGGTGGAGGAAGCGTATGCCTTAGCTGACACCCTTACAACTCTCCAAACGTGGTCTGGCCTTCATGCTAATATTGAAAAATCTGTGATCCACTTCAGCCGTAATACTCCTCAGACCCTTAAAGATCAGATTCTTAAAATCCTGGAGGTTGTGGAATGCCCTCATAATCTTCAACATTTGGGTAAACCATTTTGCAAACCTAAATCCAGAAAAGAAGCATCTAACGGTCTTCTGGATCACTTCACGCTTAGATTAGCTTCCTGGAAGTCTCGACATCTCTCCCAGGCTGGTCGTGCGACGATGATCCGGGCCGTGGCTCAAGCGGCTCCAGTGTACCACATGTCTACCAGTCTCCTCCCGATGTCAATCTTTAAGGCTATTGATTCTGCGATCCGTATGTTTTGGTGGGGGGACTCTAATAACCACCGTAAAATCCACCTCATCGCTTGGGACTCCATATGCGCCCCTAAAAAAACAGGTGGCTTGGGCTTTCGTCGCACTTCAGATTTTAATAGAGCTTTAGTGTCCAAACTTGCTTGGGCCCTCTGCGGGGATCCGGGAGATAATATATGCCTGAATCTTCTGCATGGTAAATATATTGGTAATTGGAATTTTTTGGACTCTCCTAAATCTTTCTCTGGTTGCTCCTGGATTATGCGGGATACATTCATTCTAGGGAGCTCATTGTCAAAGGGGCCTGTTACAAAATTGGAATGGATTCTAACGTTGGGACCTGGGAAGACCCGTGGATCCCTACGCTTCCCTGTTTCAAACTCCCTTACAATCATCTTGACTGTAGAACGATTGTTAAGTATTCTAAGGTTCAATCTTTCATGCTGCCGGGACAGTCAAGCTGGAATTTCACCCTCCTGGACCCCCTTTTTTTATTCTGAGGTTCGCAATGCGATTCTGTGCGTTCCTATTCTTCCTTCAGTGGAACACAATGCTTTGGTGTGGACTCCCTCGAGTAAAGGAGTCTTCTCCACCAAAAGCGCTTATTTAACCGACCAGTCCCACAGGTTCGTTAACTATGACCCGACTAGCGTGGCCAGGAAATCTGCTATTTGGAAGCTTAAAATTCATGAGCGCCATAAGTTTTTCCTTTGGAAATTAGCTGGCAATGCTTTACCTACTCGGGCGCATCTCGGGAAAAGGTTCCATATAGAAGATTCTGGCTGTCTCTTGTGCAATCAACAAGAGGAGACTATCGAGCATCTATTTATATTCTGCCCCGTGGCTCAACAAGTTTGGCATCTATCTAAATGGAACTTCAAGATAAATGTGTTCGAAGGTAAACCATTTGAGACTTGGTTGGATTTCTTAATTCACGGTGAGAATAGCCCTTTGGACCGTCCGAGTAGCCTTGAATTCTTGATTTTCTCTGTCTGTGCTATGGAGGAAATTTGGAGTCTGCGCAATGGGATTCGTGTGAACTCTGGGGAAATTAACATGCATTCCCTTATCCGGTGTATAAAGACTAAAACGGCGGACCACTTTAATTCTCAAGATCATATGGCGCAACCCAAGGAAGCTTTGCAAAAGGTATGGTCCCCCCTATGTTTGGCAAACTCAAAATTAATGTCGATTCTTCCTTTATTGCAGGAATCTCGGTGGCTGCATGGATCATCCGTGATCACCTAGGTATGATTATTAGAGCGGAAACTGCCCAAACTTGGGCCTCGGACGTGCTGACAGCGGAAGTCAAAGCTTTGCTCATTGCTCTGAAGGGTGCTTCAGTAATGCATCTACTGGATATCATCTTCGAAAGCGACTCCCAAGATATGGTGGACCAAATCCGCAAAATTGACCCGGTGCCTAGCTGGACGCACTCCCAGAAGTTGTTGCTGCTCAAACCATCTTCATGCACGATCCATCGTGGTCCATCACCCGCATTCCTAGAGAATGCAATATGGCTGCTCACAAGTTGGCAAAGTGGTCTCACAATTCCCAGACTTTTGGGGATGTTCCTATTTCTGCCCCTGTGTGGGATAGATTTATTTTTGATCCTCCTTAAACTGTGCCTTGTTTACTTTTGTTGGTCGAGTGGTTCTGTCCTCGCCATGTCATTGTAATCTTTTTCCTATATTGTTTATTTTATCCATAAAAAAAAAAAGATACCCTATGATATAAAAATGAGTTAGTTTGAGCTTCAGGACAATGCTGTTAGGTTCAGATTAAACATTTGTTTGAAATATTCCAAATCAAATGTCGATATATCCATGTCATTGTCTTTGAAATAGCATCAAAAAATCAAAAAAATAATAATACCATATTTCCTTTTTGTGATATAATATAGTATACTTTACGTCACTTAGTAAAGTCTTGCCTACAAATGTGAACCTCATCGGACGTGACAAAACTGTGTCCGAGTCACCCCTCATGGGATGATCGAGTTGGTGGAGTAGGTGATTACAGATGTCTTTTGGTCACAAGTTCGATTCTCTACCAACACTTTCTTAGTAGAGTCTGTCGCACCGAGCTTGTCTAACGCGATTTACCTAGATGACGTGGTTTACAGATTATTGTGTCAGCTCGAATGTCTCCTCAGTATGCACCCAAAAGTAGCGACAGTGGTTCCAGTCATATAAAAAAAACTGTGTCTGAGAGATTGAGTTTCTCAAAACCCATAATCCAAAGCAATAAAAATATATTGTTCTAAATTTTTTACGCAAGTTTGACAAATTGTGATGGGTACAAAAATATAGTTGAGAACCTCCAAACAAACTCTGTAAGTAAATATTTATAGATGTATCTTTTGGCATAAGAATAAGGTAAAATAACAAAATGACTCAATGAATGTTTGCCTATGCAAGATTTGAAATCTCCGTCCTTCAAATGACATTGTCTCGCTATGTTGCTAACGATATCAACATCAATACGTTTCCCAAGATACAACGACTATGATTTGTGATAGAAACACTTCAAATCCCAAATCCACAAACCATAAAGGTTTAAATGCACTCAAATTACGAACAAATAGAAGGATGAACAAGATGCACATATTTTTGCTCTTTAACCTGACGCTAATCTTGAAAATAATGTGTTCAATCCAAGAATGGGTGGTTCTATATACTAGACCAAGGGATGTAATCCAAAGACATCATTTGGAAGCACCATTACATGAAAAAGCACGCATGGCCTGCACGTGAAGGAACACACTTTTTTGCAAGTCAGCACGAGGCGCGATCGATCGGGCCCTCTTTTTCAACTATCTGCCTGAGCCGATCGATCGGGCCTGTCAGAATCTTGTTAGCCATGTTTTCGATTCGCTCTCTTTTTACTGATGCTTAATTTCAGTCCACTAAGATTTTTTACATCATTACTGACATGAGTTAAATTAATGCATGAATGCAAACGAGTGCCTTTAACGAATTGTTATAGCCTATGGAGAGGTAGCTTGCAGTTTTGAAATTTCCGTAGTAGTATTCAATCGAATTTACTTGACTTAATAGTAAACCTATAGTCTTGAACTATTTAGTCTTTTATTGTAAACAAAGACAATTGAACATGCACCATAACAATTCTAATATTAATATTGGTTTTTTTTTACAGCTGTGTCCATATCAGCACTGGGCCACGCTCGGTTTCATTTTCATCTTTGAAGCGGTCACACTTCGCACTTACGTAGGTGATGTCCTACAAGAGTATCCCGCGATACTCCAACATATTTATTTATATGTCTTAGGAATCATTAAATGCCTTTACATATCCTAATACCCTTTTTACATTTACACCTCTTATCATATGAATGTGTTGGAGATTAGTCTCCATAGTGTTTCTCCAGTCTTTTAATTTGGTTGTCCCTTTTGAACCTATTACTTGAGATCTCCAGTCAACTAGGTTGAATATTTACTATAAGATTTTAATTTTGAGGTTTTCAATCTCATTCCTCTCGATAAACAATTTACGTGATCTCGGTTAACCTTTCATAAGTGGATCCACGACTTTTCTTACATAACCAATTAATATTATGCTACTAGAGATCACTTTGCCATATGATATAACATCTTCAATGCATGAGACTTACCATTCTTATTTTGTGCCTTTCTTATAGCAGTTTTTCTATCACTTGCTATCACAATATATTTTAATTGCAAGCACATTACTTTGGCAATAAGAAATTTTTATTTAACAAAAACTTTGAAGCCATCCGACTTCTTCTCCGCTTTATACACAAGTTGCTCTTGCATGCCATTGTGAATTCAGGGATAGTAGAAGAGAACTAACGACCCCAAAAACATCATCGAGGACAATGTAGACTCAGGCGGTGCATTTGTTCAATAAACACATTTTTTAGGTTTAGATGGTACTGCAATTGCTTATATTATGTGGTACACTTGATTTTAAAAGTTTGCTACAAAAGTTTATTACTAGAGAGACATTTTGACAAACATATAATGTACACTAGAATTGAATTGAGACACAAAAATCCCATAAAAGCAACAACAAATAAAAAAGTCTAAAAAAACATTGAATTGAGAAGAAGGAAATCATCAAAAATTAATTCAAAAATCTAAAAGGAAAAAGTGAAGGAAAAAAACGTGCATATTAATTTACATCCTCCGACTTGCACCCGGCGGTACAATTTGCTGAACCAAAGCTAAATTCTCGCAGTACTGAACTAATATGGAAAAAAAAACAAAACTAAGAAAAGTGCTGAATTCAATGAGAAATCTCCCCCAATCTCGTTGGAACCGATGAAGCGATAGAAAGCACCGTCACTTCCAGTATGGCTCTCTGGAAGCAATGAATTCGATTGAAGTGAATTTAAACGCTCTAACTTTTGGTCCAAAACCGATAGACATCTCTTTTTTGAGCTCTGCTTGGTTTTCTTTTTGTCAAGAGATTTGGACGCCTTGTAGAACGGTGAAAACATAATGTAAAACAGAAGTAGGGTGGAATGAGAAAAGACATATATAAAAGAATAGAAAAAAGATACAAAAAAACTTAATAAATTAAACCAACATTTTAAGAATATACTTATGAATTTGTGGATATAATTTTTTTTATTAATTATTAATTAAATCTGTAAAAAGTATATATAATTAGGGTTTTTGGAAAAACCAGAGATTTTATTTAGAAATTTCGACTCCATCATAAAACGATAGACTTGAATCAATCACTGTGTCTTCCTCCCACACTCAGATTCCCCAACTCCACCACTACCCTACACAGTTATTGTGATATTATATTAAGCTTCTGCGAATGGTAATGGCGGAAACGGAAAAAGAACCTGGAATTGAAGAGCAGATACAGCACGCTGTGCGGTCTCGCCTTCAGCATTTCAAAGACCAAGCAGAGTATGTATAATTTATATGAAGTTATTAACACAGCTGTTGTTGTTCGCTTAATGTTTATTGTTGGTTTTGTTTTTGTTCGATGCATGAATTGCAGTTCACTGACTTTGGAAAGTGTGAGGAGGCTGTTAGAGGAGGATATGGGGCTTGAGAAATTTGCGCTGGATGCACATAAGAGATTCGTTCGCCAATATTTGGAAAAGGTTAATCACCGCCTCCTTAATTTCTTGCAATGCTTCACTGCCTCGTAAATGTATGAACTGACTTTCGGAAAGAGTGTATGCTAATAACTATTGCGACTAATTTGAAGTAGGTTTACCTGTCCCGCTTTTTTTTAGTTATTTTCTTTTTGTTTCAGTTTTCAAATTATGGATACTCCTGTTAAGTTGGTGTTGAACTCAGTATTTGGTCATTGGTTTAGCAATTACTTGAATTAGTCTGGGCCATATGTTTGGAAAACACTTTCCCTGCTATACTAGTGTCTAGTGGCATGTATTTGAATTAATGTAACTATTTTGATTTGGAAATCCTTTTACATCATAGGTTGAATATGTATTGCTAATTTGTAGACAATGGCCCTAGTTTTACATTCTCTAGCTATCTTGTCTCGATACATGGGACTACATTGAAGGGTTTAGGGGAGTGTGGTTTCCCCCTTTGGCCAGTTTGAAATATTTATCAAGGCAAATCTGAGAGATGGCATTCCATTTGGATTTCTATTTTTTTGTGCCATACCCTGCCCACCTCCCTCTCTCTCCCTGTCAGTCAACGCTCTCTTAAGAGCTAAGAATGACTGATATGTTGCAGCTTCTCCTGAATAGATTTGCATTTCTGGTGCCAAAATTATTCTCTCATTTAGCTTGATTTGTAATGTTTCAAAAGCTCTAACTCGGCTTCCGTACGTTTTTTTTATCATAATTGTATGACAAATTTCGTATCTTTAAGAGAGACTCAAACTACTGCCTGGTGAATACCTCCAATTTCCGATTTGTACGAAATTGTTGTTCCTGTAACTTTTGCTGTTTTTAAATGTATAGCCTGACAAATAAATATTCTATTGGCAAAACTTTTAATTTTATTAATTTCTATTCTAACAGCTTTATCTTGAAAAAAATAGAGAATCTCTCTAGTAACTTCAATTTTGAAACCCACCAAGCGTTTTAACAACTTTCGATATTCGTTTCCTGATAACAGCAAATGGATACTGCCGATAATTATGACTCAAAGACAACGTCTAATGTGGACAAAGGCAACCATTTGAGTTATAAAGAAGCAGCACTATTGCCTATGCAGCTTGAGACAAAGAAAGAATCAACAAAATCTACTACTGAAGACAAGGAAATGATGGAAGACTCCCCTATATTGGGTGTCTTGTCCCCAAAATCTGAAGCTGGTGCTCAGGCATCTTCTGTGAGCAAGAGCACGATTAAGAAAGCCATTTGGGAAAGAGCCGATCATTTTCTAGCAAACTCTGAGTATTGTCATTCTATAACTATTTTTCTCTGTTCTAATTAGTTTAAGTTGATCGATCCCCGACACTTGTCTTCTGAACCATGATCCTGTCAAATACGGACTAGAGATTTGGTTACATTTTGTTTCTCAAGCTTTTGCTCAACTGTTTGATATGTTTATTCCTACATTTTTCAGGACGATAACTTTGATTGCGGTTCGTCGACTTCTAGAGGAGGACCTTGGACTTGATAAAAACACTCTTGACCCTTTTAAAAAGTATATAAGCGAACAAATAGATCAGGTTAAAATAATGTTTAGCAGAACCCTGATTTTCTTAAAATGGCTATATATAATTTTTATTTTTCTTTTGTAATATAGGTGCTTAATCCGCCCAAAGGAGCTAAATCTGCAAAAGATATTGAGAAAAACTCCAAGAACTCTCGGAGTAAAAAATCAGGAAAGGTTAGCTGTGAAGAAGGGTCCGACTCTTCCGGTGGTGAAAGTGATAATGTAGAAGATAAAGTGAAATCAAGAAAGGAATCCGCTCATAAAAAAAATGAAAAGATGGAAGAGCTGATGAAACGTAAAAGATCCACAGAGGGTGAGTTTGATGTCTCCGGCAAGAAGCAGAACAAGCTTGCAAAGAGGCGTACAGAGGAAGACAGTGAGTCAGATGATGCTGGAAATGTATCCGAAGATGGCCAATCTAAATTATCTGTTGAAAAACCAGTACTGCTTTGTCTTTCCGACGTCAACACCTCCTGAATTTGATATATGTGTCCATACTAAATGATTCTATACAGATTTCTCTTTAATTGGAACATTTTGATGAACAGATGAAAGAAAAAATTTCAGCTCCTGGATACGGGAGAAAAGTGGAGCATCTGAAATCAGTAATCAAAGCTTGTGGAATGAGGTCTGTGCTGGAAGCTCTTTAGCTCTTTTCCTTTACCTTGACAATTTTCACCTTGGTATTGTCAAACTGCAACCATTGATGATGGGATCTTGTCATTTCTTAATGGGAATCAGTGTTCCTCCTTCGATTTACAAAAAAGCTAAGCAAGTGTCAGACGAAAAAAGAGAGGCCTTTATAGTGAAGGAGTTGGAAGGGATTCTCATAAGAGAAGGACTATCTAAGAATCCCAGTGAGAAAGGTAATTATTTGTTCCTGATTTTCACTTACTTGTGGTCATCATCTCGTAAAACGTAAGACATGAGTTGCAGTACATATGCCAAAGAAGATGCGATATATTAACATTTGAAAAGTTGTAAATTAAAAATTAAAGTTAAATGTTTGCTCGAAAATCAAGGGTTGTACGAAATATTTAAAGGGAAGTTGAGGTTGTATTTCTTAAATGAGTAAAATTAGTATGAGCCCATGCCACCACCTTTTTGGTGCAGTCTGTTGTGTCAGCACAATTACTATGCATAAAAATTTGAGAACCTTAACTAAGCTATGTGAATCCACAATGTGCAAAATAAAAATAAAAATAAAAGTAGAGTTTGATTACTATTAATTAGACTTAAGATGTAACCTAGTTGATTTTCTTTACAAAACAAAACACATCAGAGCAGTAACATACCCAAACTCCTTACGAATTCAGCATCGAGCAAATTTTCTTCCTCCTGGACGACATTGTATTTGTGCATTCATTCAATTTTGGAAATTAAGGATAGTATTATTTTGGAAATTAAGGATAGATTATTTTTGTTTCCTGTAAACATTGTGAACTTAACGATGAATAACTTTTTCATGTGCAAGTAAGGCAAGGTGGCGAAATTAATTTAAATTATTGTAATACCCATATATTTAAATATATTTCTAGGGTGATTTTTCGACATAACTCTTGTGTATCAAATCCACCCTGTGTTTTTACCAATCATAAAGAAAAAAAAAGAGAGAAACTCAGAGTCTAGGACATGAGTATTTTTTTGATAAATGTCCAATATATTTCTTATACTGAAAACTGATTTACTAACCAGTCATCATTGGATCAGAGATGGGTGCGCTTAAATCTTTTGCATCTCTGGACGCATGTTTCTTAATTAGTTGAAGTGGCCTACTAGTTAGTACTGTTAGAGCTAGGATGGCCAAGCTGTATCTTGGTCTGCATGTCTTGTAACCTAGTTTGTGCTGCCTGCCTGCTTGACAGTTAAAATTTTGTGTTCACGTGGCATATTGTCCATGTCTATAAAAACATTAACTAGAAGATAATGTTTCCTAAAGTTTTATTGATAGAAAGTGTCAAAATGATTAAGCTTTGGAAATGAGTTGGCCTAGGAGACTGGACTCTGAATCATTGTCAGAACCGATTTTGAAGCTAGTCGTGATTCATAAGACACCGTCGTCAATGGGATATCAGTAGGTCAGATTAACATGTTTGGATTACAAATTGCCTGCAGTACTAAATTTATTCACCATCCATGCACAGCGTATTATTTGAACTTTTGGATTCAGTTGTTGAGCATCTTCTCTTTGTCTCTACTTTATCCTTGTTCTTGTTTAATGGTACACTGAATTCATGCTTTCAGAAATCAAGGATTGTAGAAAGAGAAAGGAAACGGCCAAAGAACTTGAAGGTATTGACATGAGCAATATCATATCGAGTACTCGGAGAAGGTCAACATTCAGTTTTGTAACTCCTCCCAAATTTGAAACACGTGCTAAAGAAGACAAGGTTGGTTCTAAAGAAATTAAAAACAAAGAAAAAATTATTAAATATCAGAAAGATGACAATGAAGAGGAAGCGGAGAACAAAAAGGTACATGAAAAGGTAGAGGAGAAGGCAGAAGATGAGGAGTCTTCGGAGGAAGAGGAGGAGGAAGACGAAGATGATGATGATGAAGAGGATGAAAGTGAAGAATTTAATGAAGGTAACATTGATAACTTGAATTTAGTTTTTACCTTTTTGTTTTGTGGCACAATAATTTCTAATAAGAAATGGAAAGCTAATGCAATTTCCATGACAACCACTTTGCAATGCTGAGTAACGAATTTACTTGTGAATTACTATGTTTCAACACAAGCCCCCCGACACGCAGCATTAGTAAGTGTGATGAATAAGATGTGTTTCAAATAATTATATTTAAATTGATTGCTTAAGTCTGCTATTTGGTCATAAGATCATAATACAAGAATTTGCTCGATGCTTAGTGATCCCTCAGGCTATCTACTCAGCATTATTACACACCTAAAAAAAGTTAGAAACAATACTGAACTTAGATGCCATTACAATCTCTTCAGAACTTTAAACGGCACGAATGTGCATTCAATGGGTTGTGATCTTCCACAAAATGTAATTTTTGTTGAAGTCAATTTTTGCTGAGATAAGCAGTAATTGACTATATAGCTTTCTTTCCAAATAACAGAAATGAATTAGATGATTCTCACATTTTCTCCGTTATACTTGCAGAGGATAACAAGGAAAGTGACTGAATTCTGCCCTAGTTGGTTGTTGAAGCTATTTGACAGAGACTTCTCATAGAATTGTGCACTAATATATGAGGGATGGGGTACACCATTTTCCTGAACGTAGTGTTGTTTTTGTGATTGCTTTGGATAATTATATTCTGCGCATTGATCATAGTTATTTTAAGACACAATTGATCATGATTATTTAAGATGCAATACGCACTAAGGCATATAGGTGTTTTGATGGCAAGGTGTGCTCTTGAAGCAAGGTACAATGGACAAGATTTTTTATAATGTACTTTTATGAAGTAAATTTTACTAGAACATCACATATCAAATATATACTTTAAAAAATAATGTATAGCACATATTGCATAATATTCGGTACAAATAAAGGAAAAAAATTCAATCATTTGAACTTCAATTATTACTTTATCTCACAAAGTTTCAGATTATTTTGTATATTTCTAATTCTAGACCTTCGTTAGTTTTGCCAATTGATTTCTTCTTTTTATCAACAAAATAACATGTGCTAGAAATAACATTTTGTATATCCCATATTCATTGCATAATATTCGGTGACATGTGCTTTGTTCGATCCTGTTGACCCTCTAAAATCACTGTTAAAAAACTGATGGGACATGTGGTAGAAATAACATTTTGTATATCTCATATTCATTGCATAATATTCAGTTACTTGTTTTTTGTTCGATCTTGTTGACCTTCTAAAATCATACTGTAAAAAAGCTGGTGGAAACTGGATTAAACCGGTAAAAACTAGTGAACCAGTGCGCGTTCCCTTGCCAAATTTATTTATTTATTTTTTTTTTACCTTAAAAAATATTTTCAATTTTTTTTTTTACAATTTTACCTAAAAAAATTATACTTTACTTTTTAAAAATTACATTTATCCTCATCTTAAATTATATTTTAAAAAAATTTTTTTGGCCAAAAAAATTTGTTTGCCCCATTCCCAAAATTTTTGCGTCCGCTGGGTGTCCGTTGTAAATTATATATGGTATATTCTCCAAACTCATTTAATCTCCAATACATCCAATTTTGATTGATGAGATATCATAACAAAATATCATTAAGGTTTATATATATATATATATATATATATATATATATATATATATATATATATATATATTAACCTATATAATAAGTGAGCAAGATTCACTATTGTTATGAACAGTAATACAGTGCCAATTCTTATTTTTTTTATTTTTCCCATCATTTTTTCGTGGCATGGGTCATCATTATTATGAACAGTAAGTACAATGCCAATTCTGATTTTTTAATTATTCACTATTGTTATGAACGGGTTTTTCTTAGATGAGCCGGGTGTTTACAAACACAAAGACACATAAATGAATATACATACATATACATACATATTTATGTGTCTTGATGTTTGTAAACACCCGGCTCATCTAAGAAAAACCCGTTATGAACGGTAATACACTGCCAATTCTTATTTTTCTAAATTTCTTTGAATATTTTTTTTATTTTTCCCATTATTTTTTCGTGAACTATTGTTATGAACAGTAAGTACAATGCCAATTCTGATTTTTTTAATTTTTAAATTTTTAATTAATAAATATTTTTTTTAATTTTTTAATAAATATTTTTAATTATATGTAAGTGTGTCCGTTGTTTTCTTATTTTTTATTTAATTTAATATTTATTTTTTATTTAATAATTAATAAATAATATTTTTTTATTTTTAATTAATAATTAATAATTTTTATTATTTTATTTTTAATTATATAAGTGTGTCCATTATTTGTATGTGTTTTTTTTAATTGCTGCCATCACCATCCACGCAATTTTGTTGCCTTGATTTTGGCCCCTCGGGTTGGTATTGATAGGGTCGACTATTGTCACTATTGAATAATGTTACTCTGTTCCTTGCGTGATATGGTGAGGGGACATATTCACCTGAGAGGGCGACGTTCGTAGGCCGTTGGGTGAGTTCTTTCTCCGCGAAAGTATTTTTATATTATTCTTTGGTTTGTAGGTCTATAGCATATCACGCCGATGAGGGGTTCACCATGCCTTTAGTTCAGGGTGGGTCACTTTACGTCTTGCTATTGCTCTCTATGTTTTGGTAGGTTGAGATTTGTTGTTTTGCATGAGGCGAGTCACGACAAAAAAAAACCTGATGATGCGCCTCTTTCTGTTTATTAATCACATCATATGACTGGTGGATGGTGGAAATAAGGTGGTCTGTTTGAAAGGTCTACCCCTTTCGCTTTACTTCTCTCGAAATTCTTTGTTCTTTCCATTTTCTTTAATTTTAAGTGATTATATTTATTTTGATTGGGAGAACCAAGTGAAGGGAAATGCTTAAATTCAAACATTAACGAGATAAATGATTGATTATCTTCTAAATCGATCTAAATTTTATAATTATAAATTGGACTTTAGTGGGTATTTTGAGTTGTCATGAGCACAATTCTTTCAATTGTTTTTTTTTTTATGTTTTCATTAATCTATTTGGTTACATTTTAGATGTCGGTTAAACTTTTTTTCTTAGTCTTATATATTTACTAATTTAAGCTTGATCCTTTTTAAAATTATTAAATATGCCTCTTCATGTATATTTAATGGCACCATATGCATGGTGAATGGTGCAAATCAGCTGATTTCTTTGGAATGCCAATATCCCATTCGCTTTACTTATTATATCACATTTATTTTGTTCTTTCAATTTTACTTTTGTTGTGATGACTATATAGTCTATATTATTTTCTGGTTAGGGACAATCTAACATGTTTATTTTTCTCATCTCTGATCACTAAGTGGTCAATGCTTGTAAAGTTTAACAAGAATTCCATTCGTTTACTTAGAAGATGTGATCGAGCCATGTAGTATTAAATGAATTGAAGAAGTGTGATGGTATTATGATGGTAGTTGGCCGGCTTCACATTTTCTTGTGTAGCTACTAAGTGAGCTACAAGACATGTCGAGTTGGAGGTTTGCATTTAAATTTTTGTTTCTCTTTTTTTGGGTCAGGGTAATTAATTCTAAAATGATCTAGATGTGGTTGTATTTTGATAGCTTTTCTTATGATGAGTTCGGCTTACTTTTCATTTTGGATTAGCCTGGAATTAAAGTGAGATCGAGAATCTTATTATTTAGGTTTTAAAAAAGAATGCAATACAACGTATATTTAACATATGTACAAAATAAAATATTTAAAAGTTGCACTTTCTTTTGTTTTTTTGTTTAGTTAATAGTTTTTCGACAAGATTTTTGGGTGTCATCCCTCCAAACTTACATTACCATCAAATTGATTTTCGAAAGTTTATGTTGCAGAATGTGCTGTTTTAAATTTATGGGTGCAGTTTTTTTCCCTGCCAGCAATTTCGATCCACTAACATGAGCACAATGCTTAGATATAGGGTCTCGATGTCCAAACATCAATTTTAGGTGTGGTGAGCCTTTGATTATATAAAAAATCATTATACAAAATATTATAATAAAACCGCATAAATAAAAGGTTTATCCAAAGATCGAACTTTTCAATACAAAAAACTATTTTTTCTTCAAAAAAGTTTTATTTATTTTTTGAAACTAATCTTGGTTATTTGGTATAGGAAATTATTTTATTATAATATGATAAAATTATTCTTAGATTGGTAATTGTTTACACTTCCATTTTTTTTATAGTTTTTTGCTACAAAGGATAAAATTATGGGATAATTAAATATATATGTATGTGTGGAAAAAGTATATCGAATTTGAGAACTTATCTCCTTTTTGCTCTCGATCCGTTTTAGTAACTTGAATGTTTAGACTTTCGAAGTTTACATTGGTAATTTATTTAATAACTTGATTAGAATTTTGTTGTTATTAAACTTTGCTATATGTTTAGTTATTCAAATATATATTCAAGTTTAGAATTTTGAAATGTGTCAACCACTAACTGTTAGCGAAATGTTATGTTGTAGGATATCTGGTCGAAAAATGCCCACAGGCACCGTGCCTTGCACGGTGCCACTACAACTAGTATATATATATTGCAATATAAAATTTGATTTACTACAAATTTTAAGCTATTTGGACTTCGGAAAATTATCAACAAAATTTACTTTCTGAGATTTTATCTCCAAGAGAGCTTATAAAATCTAGTTTACTAAATTTCACATCCATAATCTTATTCGAGTCAAAATTTGTAGATACTATATTTATGCAATTTAAATATAAAAGTTTATACTCGTTTGGATCTGGTAGTTTATGCACTCTCTTTATCAAGCACGTCAACTTATGATTTGAACCATAATACCTTAATCATTGTTCATTATTGGGTCATGTCTTTGCGGTTGTTTGATTGTTTACGTCAAATATAATGGTTTTCACAGGTTTTATGTTAAAATTTTGTTTTTTTTATAAAAAAACAATAAATTTGCCAAAATTCTTTTGCACCCACCATCGTGGATTGTGGTGAATGGTTGGCTGATTATTATTATTATTTTATTCGATTTTCTCTTCTTTGGCTCTTTGTGGTTATGTGGAGAGGAGAGCATGTCAATGCTATAGGCCACCCCACCTTACCCCACCCAACCACACTCCTTTCTCTCTTCTCCATTTCTTTCCACACTTCACACACTATCTATCTCAACATTGATTCTTCTTCTTCTTCCTCCTCATATAAGATGAGAAGGAGAAGTTTTCGTAAATTTTGAGGATCGAGATGTTATGCCATATGGATGTTTGATTCCAATGTCGCGAGTGTCGGTTACAGCCGTTGCCTTTTCGTCTTCTTCCTCCCTTCACCTCCATCCTCAAAATCAAGGTTTCTTTCTTATATTCGTTTTGGGTTCCTTAGTTTATTGACTAATTGGCAATTTTGTGATCCTAGACGCTGATTCATTTATAATCCTCAATTTCGCAACGACCCATGTTGGTTAGCTCTAGCTTGCGTCTGTAGGAACCTCCATTCTACTTGTGTTTGCTCGATTGTTGCTTTTAAGTAGTCTATTAAGTATTTTTGGTAACTGTTTTCCACCCCCTTCGTCGCTCAGTCCTTGAGCCATTGTTTGCATGGGTAAAATGGCCGCTTTACGTGAAAAAAGTGCGATATTGGTTCAAGTTTGTTATTTTTCTACTTACAATTTAGCCCGATTCTGATTTTGGAGTAACCACCTAAGCTCCGAATGTTTATTTTATTTATTCCAGAGGTATTTAGTGATTTGAATATTGGAAAAGTGACTACTTCAACTTGTCAAAGCTTTAGGCTTTAAATTTTTCTGGGCTAAGAATGCTGTGCAAAAGTACGAAATTCAATAGTTTTCCAGCTGATTAGGGGAATTTAACAGCAAGTTGCGAGAGATTTTGTTGTATTAATTAAGTATGACGATCTGTAGTCATAGTCCAAATTAAATGCTCCGGAGTTTCAAACTGACATCAGCTGACATTTGGGAACACATGAAGTGTGTAAGCTATCTTTTTTTTATTGATATTTGAGAGGGTATATCTTGTGGTGTTTTGAACTTTATAAGGCTCCATTTTTGCCACGCTATGGCTCAATAAATCACATTTCTATCAGTTTTATAGACTTGGAGAAGACCTACGATAAAGTACCAAGGGAGATATTATGGTGAGCTTTGATGAAGAAAAAAGTTCACATCAAGAATGTCAATATAATCAAGGACATGTACGACGAAGTAGCATCCAATGTGAGAACGTGCAGTGGGGTGACAAGTGAGTTCTCGATCACTATTTAATTGCGTCAAGGGTCTGCGTTGAGTCCTTTCCTGTTCGCCCTAGTGATGGATGAGATAACAAAAGACATACAAACTGAATTACCTTGGAACATACTTTTTGCTGACGATGTTGTGTTAATCGACGAGATAATGGCAGGGGTAAATGCCAAATTGGAGTTATGGAGAGAGACTTTGGAATCCAAGGGTTTTAGATTAAGTAGGTCTAAAACGGAATATATGAAGTGCATATTTAGTGGTCGTTCCTTTCGGGATTCCGGTGTTGTAGCACTCGGTGGTCAAGAGGTATCGATGAGCAGCAAGTTTCGATACCTAGGTTCAGTTATCCAAAAGGATGGAGAGATTGACAGCGACGTTAACCACATGATTCAGGCTGGCTGGTTGAAATGGAGAAACGCCATCGGAGTTCTATGTGATCGTAATATCCCGCTGAAATTGAAGAGAAAGTTTTATAGAACCACCGTTAGACCCGCAATGTTGTATGAGACGGAATGTTGGGCACCCAAGAGGAATCACATCCAAAAGATGAGTGTGGCAGAGATGGGTATGCTTCGTTGGATGTGCGGTAAAACTAGAAAAGATAAAATAAGGAATGAAGATATTCGAGCTGAAGTAGGTGTAGCTTGTATAGAAGAGAAGATGCAAGAAAGCCTCTTACGCTGGTTTGATCATGTTCGACTTAGGCCCAGCAGTGCACCTGTGCGTCGAGTGGAGTCCATGGATTTCGGCCAGTTCACGAGAGCGAGAGGACGACCGAAGAAGACATGACTCGAAGTTATACGCAAAGATTTGGAGTGCAAGGGATTACAGAAGATCTGTTGACTGATAGAAGCGTTTGGAGAAGACTGCCGTATGTGTACGACCCGACTTGATTCTCTCTATTGTTCATGTAGCCTACCACAATTCATTGGGATTAAAGGCTTAGTTGTTGTTGTTGTTGTATCAGTTTTTAATGTCTCGTGACACTGTTAGTGACATTGTTTATAATTATTTCTTTATCTCTATAGATCACATTAAAGCAGTATTAATATCCGTTTGAAGATAACATGTGATGGAAAAAGGTGGAAAAATCAAGGAAATAGTGAATATAAGCTACATTGATTTAGTTCCATAAAATTATTAGTGAAATTCTAGCTTTCAAGCATGCTGAAATTCAAAGTCAGATCGGTAGGGAAAAAGAGGCCTTATCAGTAATCATAGTCCATGTGATTGAAATCTCACTTATGCTTTTATGTTTAAAGAGAATGTGCTATTTCTCATTGGGAGATGTTTGCAAGTTGCAACACAATTTTCTTACGCATTTGGCCAGAATATTTCATTTTAGCCATATGGTGCGAAAGTTAGAGGTTGGATTGCTAACAACTCATGTTCCTCCACTTACGTGAAGAGAAGCAATTTTTATCAAACAAAATGTAAAATTCACTTGAGCCCTGAAGAGGTTCCTTTGAGTGAGAGTTTCAAACTGAAACATCTTATGTTTCAGATGCTTTGTGGCAAATGAATCCGAGAACAAGGGAACAGATGGAATCTGGATCATATCCTGTCCGTGAAGACGAACCAGATTGTTCATACTATATTCGAACAGGACTCTGCAGATTTGGAGAAACGTGTCGATTTAACCACCCTCCCAACCGGAAACTGGTATGTAATACTGATGTTAGTTTTGACTGGCTGACAAATTTTTGACCTAGTGTGTGGACAGAAGTGACTTTTCGAAATACTATTTAACTCAAATATTTTTGTCGTGAGCTGCCACGAACTTCTACATCTGTATCTTGCTGCTGTTTTTTAAATTTCTTCTGATACATGATAATGCGATAACAAATGCTGTAACAATTTCCTGGTGATGCTTTGAATTTATGGACGTTGAGTACCCTCAAATTGAAGGCGACTGTTATTGTCTGTGGCTAGTTCTTTAATCTAAATGGAGGACTGGACAATCTAAGAAAAATCTGGTAAGAGGAGGGATAAAATAAGAAATGACCATTCAATTTTGCATTTCTTGCATTTATCAGTTGAGCCTTTTAAGTTGTTTGGCTGGGTATCTTGGCCTCAATTAGCAAACGAAAAATGAGTGTTTCTCCGCATGTGCTATATGATATTAACCTGAATTCAACCGATGAAACTACCAACTTAACTAGAGCCCACTGCATATTTCTGGGGTTCTGTATGCCTTAATCTGCTGATGACTTTCTTCTGGAGGCTATTGCTGCTGCAAGGATGAGAGATGATCATCCAGAAAGAATAGGGCAACCAGAATGTCAGGTATGCATCCATTTCTATTTTCTTTGTTTATGGAACCATTTGTTATAGGTAATTTTCTGCCATTCATGATCCTTCTCCGACTGAACAACTCATTCAATTTCATGAAGGTGCTACTGGGGAAAAATATTGACAATAGCTTAAAAATCTGTCACCATTTCTGTCTTAGCTGTTTTGGCTACTAAGTTTGTTTCAGAAAATCAATTTAGACCCCTGTTTCTGTGAGATCATTTCTTCTTTGGGCCTGGAGGACTATCCTTCATGGTTTAAGTGCGGTTTTTTCCACCTTTCTCTGTTTTTCCATTTCCTCTTTGGTGTGTATCATATGTTACTTCAACATAAATTTGAACATTACTGCACTATTAGTTTCTAAACAATATCTTGTTAATTTATTTGTTTGTGTATTTTGAACTTTTCTCTAGTATTACCTAAAAACGGGAACCTGCAAATTTGGAGCCACGTGCAAATTTCATCATCCTAGAGACAAGGCTGGGATTGTTGGTAGAGTTGCTCTAAATGTTTTGGGTTATCCACTACGCCCGGTTTGGACATTTGATCTCTTCTCAGTTATTTTTACTAATTTCGTGACATTCTGATTCGATATCTTTCAATTTCACATTCATTTCTTGCACATCTTGGTTGGCTGATTTGCACTAAATTAACGATAAGGTGACAATGAATTTAATCTGTTGGGAATTTAATGATAAACAGTTACCACTGTCACCTTATCAATAATTCAACACTTTTATCTTCTTCTCAGTCACTTTATCATGTCTTTATTCTTAAATATTTGCACTATATTAATGACTAAGGTGAGAATGAATTTAATTTTTTTGGAATGCCATTTCTTTTTCTTTTTTCTTTTTTTGTTGAGAAGAAATGATATGATATCATTAAGAAACACTGCACATGAGCAAATGGAAGAAACTCATCACCTTCAGAGTCAAAGGCCACATCCTTAGCTAACCTATTGGCTAGTTCATTACCTATTCTAGGAACATGTAAACAAGAAAAAAACTCGAATTTCTTAACTAGAGACTGAATATCATCACATAGAACTCCTGATGGAGCTCGAGATCTGTCCAAACACTTGATGCCTTTTACCACAGCTAGGCAGTCGCCTTCCAAAATGATTTTTGGCCAAGAGCGAGATAAAGCTAATTATACTCCATCCCTTGCTGCAAGGGCTTCGGTGATCTCTGTGCTAAACCGCCCTCGGATTTTCCTCCTTTTCATGTCTTTTGACTTGGTCATGAAGTCTGTTCATTAAGCATGCATCAACAATTTCCTGCTCCTATAGATCTGCTAGGTTCAATCCTCTCCCTTTGAATGTGAAGTGATAATAGTACAAAACATGTGCGAAATGATGTGTTTTTTTTCTGGACCACACTTCAACTATGAGGTACCGTTTGGTTTTAGGGATGAGATAAGTAATGTAATTATTAAAATTATGAGATGATGATAAATAACATATTGATAAGTTATATTTTGTTTAGTTGGAGGATAAGATGGTTGATTAATTTTATTGTTTATTATAACAACTAAAATATCCTCGAAAATTTGAATTTCAAATTTTGGCGGGAATTTCTAATTTCGGAGGGAATTTGAAATTTCTGAGATTAAGTTATAGGAAATAAGTTGAAATTTTTGGCGAGAATTTCAAATTTTAAAATAGTAGAAAAATGTGTGAACAAAGTTGGATAAATATGATGAGATAATTTTTTTTCTAAAAACAAACCAAACATTGGATTATAAATTAATCATAAGACTACTAATCATAGCCTTCAAAGCACACATGGCCTTAGGGTATGTTTGAAGTTATGGATAAGGGTGTGATTATTTTAAACATTATTTTAATCCAATGTTTAGTTGGTTTTTTGTCCCAAAATTATCTCATCATAATTATCCTATTTTATTCCAACTTTGTTGCAAAATGACGTACATGCCATTTCCTCCCTTTTTTTACTATTGCAAAATTTGAAATTCCCTCCAAAATATCAACTTACTTCGTAGGGTACTTCGGGGTTCGGGTAAGTAAGTCGGGTATCCAAAATTTCTGGTACGACTAAGAACTAACCGATTCCCGACCGAATTGATCGGGTACCCGAAGATTTTGGTTACCCGACATTTCGGGTTCGGGTACCCTAAATTCATAAAACCCTAAGAAATAAAGCAGCTCTATTTACTCTTTAGCGTGATCTCCCTAAGAAATGAAGGCAGTTCCTCTTTACTCAAGCCAACAGCCCTCACACGGTCACACCTCCACCTGCAGACCACCACCTCTGCCAACATCCTACCTATCGTCCCAGGCCAGCCATCACTGCTGGGAAGCCGCTGGGACAGTCTAAAAAAAAAAAGAAACGAAACAGGTGGAGGTGTGAGGGCGGTTGCTCGGCGACGCCCTTCCATGTGAAGTGCAGTAGTGCAGTGGCCACTAGCCAGTGGTTGATGGTGGAGGGCTCCCCTTCCATGTGCAGTGCAGACTTGCACCCCTAAGCAGGCGAGTCCCTCAGCCCTTCCATTATTATTATTTTATTTAGAAACCGATCGGGGCCCAAAAAATACCCGATTTGCCCCGATATTCCCGATCGGGTCGGTCGGGTATCCGAATACCCGACCCCAGCACCCACCTCTATTACTTCCTACAACTTAATTCCAAAAATTTGAAATTCCTTCCAAATTTTGAAATTCTTTACATTAGTTAGTGATGGTATTTTAGTCATTACAACAAACAATAAATTATTCCACCATTTTAAAATTATATCAATCACCATATAACTTATCATAGTATATTATTTACATAATGTCATAATTCTAATCATTGTCATACTTATTATATCCCTAACTTCAAATGGTACCTTATTGTATATTTTGAAACTCAAGATTAATTATGCATTTTCTCCTTTAGGATTCTTGGTAAAAAATGTTTGACATACTAAACTAAATGAAACAAGCAATATGTTATTTAGGATTAAAAGAACCCAGTAATGGGAAACTGCAGATTTACTCAAAAATAACTTTGTTAAAATATGTTTTTTTTTCCTTGCTCTGTTTTGCATTTTCATTGTGTTATTTTGTGATTGTGGATTTTCCACCATTAGGCAACATATTTTGATTCGAGGCAGGAGAATTCATTTTTTTCTTAATGGGAAGGTCAAACACCTAGCGACGTAGATATTAATAAAAGAAATACTTATATGGGTTTGACAATGGTTACTATGCTTTGCTCTTGAACCCTTGCAAATGAACCCGGCATGGCTGAGTCACAAAAAAAAAATGAATTATTCTAAATCATGACCAAATATATTGCAACGATAGGACATAGGGACATGGATATGACATGATATGTGTATGGTGTATGGTGATCTTCAAAAAAATTAGGATTAGGTATGGGAGAATATGGTCATTGCATGTATGTCTATATGCATGCATGAAGGTTACACATCTTTATATACAATGATACTATTATGCATAAAATAAATATATTAACAATGAAAAATGTCAATTACATTAATCAATAATATCAAGCGTACATATAGCACTAATAGTTTGTAAATTGGGTGTGATTTAGTTATTTGGTGATGGTGTAATTTGTTGACTTTTTTCTTTTGCATTTTCGTGCAGAATGAAATTGAATGTGCATATTTTATGAGAAATGGGCATTGCAAATTTGGGAGCACTTGTAAATTCCACCATCCTCAGCTATCTAACATGATGGTCTCTTTACGTGGTTCTTCTGTATATCCTCCTATTCAGTCTCCGACGACTGGCCAGCTGTCATTTCCCTTGTCGAGAGCTTCTTTTATCCCCAGTTCACGATGGCAAAACTCTTCAAGCTACACGCCTATGGTTGTGCCTCAGGGGGTTGTATCTGTCCCTGGATGGAACTTATACACCGTAATTTTTCTGATGCATTTTGTTTCTTCATTTTGCTTGCATGCATCGTCGTGGGCATAGTTTTGTCAATAAATTTTTTGAAATCTAAGCAAATGGTTAAGAACTGTCACTAAAGCATTTATGACCTTAATAACTATGCGAACTATTGGAGTTCGCATTCAGCTTGCTAATCTTTCTTTTAGTTATTGTTTTGCTCATCTAAAGTTCTAAAAGGTATTTTCTTGACCATCTTCAATACAGCCAGAAACTTTCTTTTGTTCACTTTTTTTGGGAATAATTAAGATGAGCCAAACTTTCTCACGAGCTGCTTACAAATTTCATGGATTTTGAGTTTGTATAGCATCAAAAGCTCACCAGTTGACTCGTATTTATTATTATTATTTTTGTGGTTATTGTTACTGTTATTGTTATCATTAGTGAATATAATTTATGGTAACTGAACATTATAGTTATTCAAGCATCAATAAATAAATCTCTATGCATTATTATTTTCATCATTAAAAATTGATAGAAACCTCTTTGTGGTAGAATGCACAATGTTGCTGTTTCAACTCAAGTTTGAAATATGTTAACAAGAAGTTAGAAAAATGAGTTAGTTCGAGCTCTAGCTCAAATTTGAATGAACCTAAAATTTCTTTTGAAAATCAACTCGACCTTTTATTATTTGAAACTCTATTCTGGGAATTTTATGTTACACTTGGCTGTTTAGTTGAGAAATACACATTTACCAAGTACTTCTCATGAGCAGATTATACTGGGGATTAGAAGCAAACTTGGAGGCTGTGAATTTCTCATGCAGTTGCCTTTTATTCTCTGTTTACTAAGTTCTATCACCATTCAGTAGCACAAATCTATCATGTTTTGCATTTCACCCAATTTATACAAAATACAAAAAGGTTGAATTTTATTAACTGTTTCTTTTTCCAGGGTCAGCAGAGTTCAGTCTCATCGTCAGAAAATCAACGACCACCAGCAGGAAATAGTCTCGCTGATGGGGCGTCACCTCAGGGTGAAGCTGTTAATGTAGGATCCCAATTTCGTTCTGGACCCTTGGGGCAATATGCATTTCAGAGAGATAATGTGTTCCCTGAGAGACTGGGTCAGCCAGAATGCCAGTTCTATATGAAAACTGGAGACTGCAAATTCGGTGCTGTATGTAAATTTCACCATCCTAGGGAAAGACTTGTCCCAGTTCCTGATTGTGTCTTGAGTCCAATTGGACTTCCTTTACGGCCTGTAAGTCAAGTTGAATCATTCGAATCATTTTCTTGACATAATGAATGAATTTCTGGGATTTGCAGTACTTATTTTGCATATACTTTGATCTTGGCAAAGAATGTTTCTTTTTTGTTGTGGGTGTGGGAGGGACAGAGAGAAGTGAAACCACCTCAATATCCAGAATCTCAAGATAATATTGCTAGAAAAAGAAAACCGAAAGTAGTGCTGGTATCCCTTACCCTCTAAAGAGAAGGGATGTCTCAAAGATTCAATTTTTTACATCCATTCACCTTAACATCAATCAAGCTTATCGCATGCATTAAAACAATTGGAATTGTATCATCTTAGCAGGTTACATGAGTATATTTTTTTTTTGTAGTTTTTAATGTGGCATCTCACACGTTTGAAACTCAGTTCTTAATAGTTTACTTCTTTTTGTTGATTTTATTATCCGTTGGATTGTCGATCTTTTGGTTTATGCCCCAATATTTTTTGGCCCATTTACGATTACATACACCCAATTTCAGCCTGGCATAGGGCACTCAATACCTTTTTGTATCCTTCTTTTTTAATTCATTTATTGTTCAGGATAGTAGAAGGATTGCGGAGTACCAAAATAAATTCAGATATAGAATGAAAATGCAGTTTTTTTGAAAAGAGAGTTTCACGTTGTTATAAAATCTCTAACAGCTGATGAATGAAGAAAATGGCTACAGAAGACGTAGATTTGACCGTCAAGTGAACAACTTTTGACATGTTGATGACTCTTGAGGGATGTCTATTGATAATTTGATACAGCACTATGTTTACCATGTTGCATGCATTCTGTGTCCTAGAGAGAGGTCATAAAAAATAAGGAGGAAAGGAAACAAGTGTATGGGCTAAACTAAATTAACTAGTGAATACAGTGAAAGAGACTTGATAGATTGTCATTTTTTGGTGCAAAACTTATTCAACTGTTTATTGAAACTCATTAAGGACTTTTTGTCATATTTTGTTCCTGGCTTGTTGGTTTTAGGGAGAGCCTCTCTGCGTTTTCTATTCTCAATATGGAATATGCAAGTTTGGTCCAAGCTGCAAGTTTGACCACCCAATGAGGGCTTTTGCGTACAACGCGGCCGCATCATCATTGGCAGATGCCCCAGCTGTTCGTCGTTTTTTGGCTTCGACAGGAGCTGTTGCATTAAGTTTAGCTCCAGAGGCTAGTGGAAGCAGGATCAACGAATAATAGACTGTTATCTATGTCAGAGGCAAGACAGAAACCAGCTGTTGATGATAACACTGACTCAGAGTGATTAAATACTTCCAAATGTAATTAAGTTATCACCTTTCTAATCTTTTGGAAGATGAATAAAGATTTGCAGTAAATTCATTTCCATGGAAAAGAGAAGTACAAATTTTAATTCCTAGTCGATCTTCTCTTCTGAAGATGGACTCAGTTGAAAATATGGACTAACTTTAACCCGTGCATTGTATAAATCTGCAACTGTTGTATCATTTATAAAAGTCAATAGTGTACGCCTTTTCTGACCGCCATTTTTCTTCCTTCTTTTAATCAATATGGGAGTCTTCAGAACATTTGTTTTAGCGATTGGGTACATCTAGCTCAACATATTCCTTCTCAAAGGTACCTAGTTATTTCTCATTCAAAGACTTATCATGGCTATGGTTATTTTTTTTACCTGTCTAGCATGTGATGCTAGCATCAATATAATCATGGTAACTATCAGGATTGCCAAAACTTATGAGCATCACACGTACCACCATCCATATATCACTACTCCTGTAAATTTTGCTGCTCCAGTTTCGCTATTAGGTATCTGGAGGGAGGAATTTCTTCAAAGATAGCGCCATGGGTTGAATTATTATTCAATCTGTTTCAAGTCGAATGAAATGTGCTATGGCATATCAGTTAAGTGATTGTTCTATTAGCATTTTGGATGGATCTTCTCTATAGATTTGCTTTGTTTTTAGGTTGGTTCTTTTGCGGATTCTCTGGTTGTAGGAATTATAAATAAGAATTGCTGAGAGTCAACTGCCAGACATCACAAGAATCTCAAAAACACCTATTGAACTTACTATTGGCTCCTCCGTGTCCAATTAAACCAGAAAAAAGGAATCTCGTTATTTATGGAATGGGGATCTTGAACCAGGTAGTCGAATGTAACCAAGAACTTTGACATTATTTTCGACTTTCTAATTATGTCTCTTTGGGTGCATGCTTAGATTGAATGTTAAAATATGGTGTTACAAAGCAGGTAGTGTTTTCTCTTGAAAGTTAAACTGATTATGTAACAGAAATTTTATGGAATGAGGCGTATGGATGATCACAACGTCGAAGAAAAATTCTTTTTTGATGTGAAGTTTGTTGGAAATAAAAATAAGAGAATGTTAACTGATGAGCAAATATTTTTGTTTACAGCAGAATTTGAACACTTAGATTTTAGTTTAAGCATCAAAGACAACTAATATGAGAAATATAAGTAATCTATCATTGCAAAATGGAAATGTATGATATGTTAGAATGGGCATACAAGCAGTAATTCATGAATGATTTTCTGGTATCTGTTTGTTTTTTTGTTAGTCATATACAATCTCTGAAACCATTGAAGCTCATCTCTATTACAATTCCGTAGGAACCATCATAAGTTGATTTCACAAGTTGATTTGGCTTGCAGTCTGCGAATGATTTTGAAGCTTCAATGATAAATGTTTGTTCACCTTTTTCTTCAGTTGATTGGAATGCTGATTATCAAAAGGCTTGCCGGAAATGTCAGCAAAAGCAGATTGTAACAGGTATTGTGATTTGTAAATTCTAGTCATCATCGTCAAGGGTGTGAGCTTTTTAAACTGGTACACATGTCTCACAAGATACAGAAGAATAAACATGGAAGCGGATGCAGTACATCACTCGTTTGTCTTATGTCAAAGTCCTAATTTTGTAACTCAACTTATTGCATACTTGGACAATCTTTCATCATGGTTGTAAATTTTGCATGTTTGAACAAATTATAACCTATGAATAGGAGACTAAGAGGAGCTTTGAATGAATGGATTTGTGCTTTATGTTGGCTTGACTTTGAGTCTCTTATATATCAATACAATATGTTAACCTTGAAAAGTTTTGTTAATAGTTACAAATTTGGACAGTGGAAGTTCAGTTTTGTTACTAATCTTAATGAATTTGATTTGTGTTTACAGGATTAAACTGGTGCATCTCAGCAAACCATGCAACGGATCGCTCAACATCGGAACAGAAACTAAGCATGGAAGTAGCAATGCTTCACAGTTGCAGGTCAAATTAACAGGAAAAAGAAAAGAAAGCATGCAGACTTTCAACCCATGCATCCAAAGGAGGAAACATAAATATTCCTGGCTCATGCCATTGAACACTAACTAAATCACTTACATAAACATGGATGGAGATCTTGAATTCAGCACGTGCACACACATACAATCGAATAGTTGGCGGATGGCTGAGGCGGAAACCTACGGTTTATTAATATTTTGTGGTACATAAGTTGATAAACTTCTAGGCTAAGTTGTAAAAAGGCTAGGGGAAGTGTAATTCAAGATTTTAGTTATTTTTTGGATGTTTGATGCAACCAAATTATATCAAGAATAATAAAAATAAAGTGTTGATTTGCTGTCTCATCTAAAAAACCCGAGCTTATAAAAATATTTGATAATTTGTATTATCAAACATAAAGTATATTATACAAATTGATCTACACTAACTCAACTACCTAAAATTACTTTCATTAATTTTTTTTTTTTTTTTTGAGAATGCTTTCATATAACTTTTACTTATTTCATTTTAGGCATTTCAAATACTTATATAATAATTAATCTAGCCTTTTTAATCCAACTAGTTATTTTTATACAATATTAATAATTTAAATAAATATTTTAAAGCGGCTTCTAGTTTATCATATTGTTTAATTTAATTATACAATTTAGTTTATAAACAATTAGATAAAATCCCAATCTCTTTATGAACGATTCTTGCAAATCTAATTATACTGTTTTTGATCGATTTATATGGGGATAAAATCCGTCACTTATATTTACAATATTTTTTCAAAAAGGTATTACAGGTGACTCGATAATTTATGATCAATATCTTAATTTTTTTGCAAAAATATTATATTTTTAAATTTATAAAATATTAAAATGCAAAATGTGGACTATTTTTTTTAATAGGGAGGGGCTAAATCAATTTTTTGGGCCAAACGAGACTCGAACTCGAATCTGTCTAAAATGAGCATGAGCTCTTATACATCCCGACAAAACCCGAGAACTCAAAATGTGGACTATTTTACAACTGAAAATTGTGTGCATGTAAAAAAAGGAAGCGAACGTGTTAAAATTCATTTCCGAGAGTGATTTCTCTTGTCCCAGTTGAAACTTGAAAGGCCATTAAATATAAACCCCACTTTTTCTTGACTTTCGCTGTAGTCTTATCATTTATTTGGCGCTCACACCAAATCTACAGTAATACTCCTCTTTTCTTAAATCTCTCATAATCTCAGAAACATCAAGAGATGCGAGCAGGTGGGAGTGGGATATTTCGGTCACTGTTCCTTTTTTGGCTCGCCTTCGGTCTCGGTGGAGTTAGATTTTCACCCCAAGTGAGTATCTTTGTCTCACATTCACTCTTATCTGTTCTATTTTATATCACACACACACACAGATCCCGTCAATATTCTTGTTAAAAATTGCATCTTGATCCCGAATCCGAAACTTGTGGATTTGCAGGCAAATGGGTTTACGACTGCCTCGAATGTGGAGGAGATGGTGCCAGAGGGGAAGGAAGAGTTGATGATGAGCAGGAGAAATCTGGCCGGAAGCTTTGAGGTTTGTGCGTTGTGCACTTGCTGTGGAGGAGGAGGTACGGGTACAGCCAAAAGATACTGTTTGGCATCTCCATGTTGCTATGCTATCAATTGCAACATCCCAAACAGGCCTTTTGGCTACTGTTCTTTCACTCCCAAGACTTGTAATTGCTTCGGATGTCATATCTAGCATTGAAGGATGAAAAAAGATGTGGATTTTATAGGTGGGAATTACTTGAGGGGCATAGGAGGAGTTGAGAGTTGGGAAAGATTGGTGACATTTCTATTCATCCATCCTTGTTTGATAAGAGTTGAACAGAAAGAGGGTAAATTTGATTTTATGTATATTGTTGTTTTATGATTAGTAGATGAGTTAAGTGGTAGTGGAGAGTAAATTATTGGCAACTTACAGTGACAGGAAAGGTGTGCTGTGTTTCTTCAGAACATAAATTTTATTGTTAAAAATAGATGATTATTGGAGTTGCTATTGCTTGTGTGGATGGTAAGAGCTCACCACCACCTTGAAAAGACTCGAGTTTGAGTCATGCGAAAAAATATTTAACCCTTACCTCACTAAGAAAAAAGAAAGAGTAGAAGTTATTTACAATTAAGTAATAATGATAATAATATGGTTGGTTTGCCTTGCATGTAACAGCTGCACCAATTAACCCAACTACTATGAGTTAAGATGGTGGTTGGTAGTTGAAAAGAAAAAAACTTAAGCACATAATAGCTGATGGATGAGTAATTTAATGAGTTTGATGTGGATATGGATCAGTCCAACACTGATCCTCCTCTGCTGCTTTCTGCCATCGCCTTTTGAATATCTTGTACTCATTATACGACTGTCTTCTCACCTCAACTCTCTTGTTAATTTTTTCTGCTTTCGATCGTTCCTGAAAATGCTGTGTCAATCATCCACTTAAAATACATTACAAATTCATCTCATGCATGCAAGTTGCAATGCAACTTAGTACCTCTTCTTCTCCTAGTGTTGGGAAGCCGTAGTGAACTATGTATTCAGCATCCACAACTCCTATGTTTTTCATCCGATCTCCCTAAGGATCAAAGCAGTATTTATATATCCGTTGTGTATTTGTGTGTATGTATGTATAGACTATAAGGAGGGATGGAGTAAAATTAATTGCCTGTGCGCAATAACCAAGCTGCATGTCAAGTCCCCAGGCATGAATCAAGTCATTCTGTGAAGAAAAAAGTAGGGAATTATACTTATAGTCATTTCATGTCAATTATATTTATGATATAAATCATACCTGGATCATATACCATACACAATGCCACGCATTCTTGGAAAATACAGGGGCCATGACTTCTATCCATCTGAAATCAGTAATGTATCACACTCTGTTAAAACCATCCATACATATATGTATATATATTTGTTACTGTACCCTGTGCATGGAGGATGGGTGCTGTTATCATCGCATTGAGTTTCCTTATCACCAACTTTGTAAGTCCTCCTGCACTATCATTTATTTAACTGTACATATAGCACCTGCGTTGCCTTCTTATAAAAAAAGGCTTTATTCACTTTTGTTCATAGGTTTTTTGGAATGTTTATCATATGCTATTTAAGGGAAATGGGCATGAACAGACCTGTGTACTTTTGATCTCCTCCAGCGTGCGGTAATAAGGTGATGCACCTCCGATTCCCCAATTTCAAGCGCTGGTTGTGATATCTCCAATCCTTCATCTCTCACAATTGATAAATATCTGCACACCCAATACCTAGATTTCAAAACTGACACTAGTAATCTCTAAAAATTAAGTCTTGGATAAACACAAGTTTGCATACCGTGCAGGGTGGAAGTTTTCGACACCGATGTCTTCGTCCCACAAGAAAATATAATCGTAATCTGCTACTATATCAGGATGCAAGAATCTCTTGGCAAACCACCTACTCAATGACAGACTCTTTTAGATTTTTGTCATCTATCTCTGAACATCCAAGATTTTGGAATGAAAATTGAACGATCAGTATGGTTCTTGATACAATACTTCTATTTCACATGGGTGAAGATTACTGGCCAGTTGAGACCCTACATAATTCTAATTACTATGTATCTGTTTCAAGTAAAATATGGCTTTGGCTGTGGTGGGAAAAACATTCCTTTTTCCCCCTCATAATTATATTTTGATCTGACCAGAAAGTCCCTTAAGTTATTTCCAGGCGTAACACAGTACATTCCCACACGAGTGGCAGAAGTTTTAATTTAGGCTTACCATTTAGTTTGGTTCTGGACAGATATATGTATGACATGATTGCTCCATTGAAAATCCTTCCACATATCAACAATGCCATCATAATGGAAAAGCATCACTACAAAATTGCTTGCTAGGAACTGCAATAGTTAGAGTCCATATATGATGTTTATGCTGATATATATATAATAGACATATAGATTGAAGATACAGATCATTATTGACCTTTTGAACCATCTTATCTACATTTTCCTTTTGCTTTATTCCAACAGGAACAGCAAATAAACTTGTCGAGGAATTCCTCTTCTGCTTGCACAAGATCAAACAACTTAGTGCCTCACATTTATAGGATAAAACTCTAAATTTAATTCCAGTTAATAGCACCTTCGGAGAACCCCACAATGGCCGTCTTTCCAAATTAGAGGTTTTGACAACTATCCCTTCAGGCAATGATTCGCTTCCATGAGGCCTATAATTGTATTCATTCTACAACAAGCAATGCAAATTTTATATCAGAGATCAAAGAACAAAACAACAAATATATATACAATCACATACACACCTCACAGTTTCTTCTACTTTCACTCTCATTCCTTTGTGTGTTCGATTCATATAGTTTCTGCATCATACGTCAAAGAATTAACGTCGTGTATATATGTATAGTTATGTATGTATACACACATATACATCATGCCTCTTAATGCATTAATTCATACCTGCCTATTGTCTTGTGCTAACCATAAGCATAAAAATGATGCAAAAAAAAGTAGAGAGGCTATGGGAAAGAGGGTGCAGGTACAGTTTCTCCTATCTTTTTGATATCTGAATATTGGCGGCTGACAAGAACAAGGCAAGACTGTCAGAATCAATACTAATTTATCCATATGTAGAATGTCTATATATATATATATATATATATATATGAAGATCAAATGGTATCAATAGTAATATCACATTTAGTACAGTCATAAACACCAACTCCTCAATATTATTGTACTCCGGCGGAGTTTTTGAGGCTGATGGCCCTTCCCGCCTTAATTTTTTATACTTTTATGTGTTAAATACACAAAAGATATCATGTTTCTTCCCTCATATTTCTCCGCCTACATGAAATTCTTGACTTAGCTGTTGGTTGATCATACCATTTAAAATCCCAACATGCCTACAATTAGTGTCATTCCCTAACATGAATCCAGAAAAACTCAGTGAAATTTCAAAAATTTAATCCAGAAACATTTAATCTATTCCAAGTTCCAACACACACACACACACACATACACACACACACACACACACACACACATATATATATATATATATATATATATAATTGAGTAACAGGCTAGGCATATTATGTCCGTGCATTGAATTTGAACACATTCATGCAAATACCGGATCTGAGAAAATGAAGAAAATACTTACACAATCAGAAGAACTCGTCATCTTCCCAATGAATGCACGTATTATCTTCTGTAATTAACTATATAATTTTTATGTCGAAGAAACGAAATTTTTTATGATTGATTGAGCCAATAAATTATCATGTACAATAATGTATATAATCACAACAAACGGCGTATCTTATCTGGAGTTGATCCATGGTAACAAATCAAAAAAATTATTAATCATTATCGTAATCTATTAATTTGCAGCCATTGAGAAAGAGAGAAAAATGGCTCAAAAAACAAAAAGAAAAAATAACGGAAGAAAAAGAATAGAATCAATCGAAGAACACGGCCACTAACGAAGACAATGAGTTGCCCACTATTTCCTCAAAATTGTGTACAACCCGGCGGTTGTAAATAATGGTGTATCTACCGTTCCGGGTAAATTATAAAAATAGTCTCATAGGATAACAATATTTACAATAGTAGTCTGAAATATTAAGGATTAAACAGATATAGTATCAAAAAAATTATTTTTTAATAAAATTATTTTTTAATAAAAGTGAGAGATCTTAAGTTTGAGATTATATTTGTTAAAAAAATAAATTCTGAGATATTATTTGTTAAAAAACATTTATTTGAGATTACTTCCGTTAAAAATAATTTCATTCGCACTTTATTCATTTAGTTCTAAAAGTTTGATACTAGTATTGCAAATAACTATATAACATGCAAAATTTATGCACTGTAATAAGATATGATATTTAATAAAGCGAATCTTATTTATTTATTGCATTATTATATATTATTTGTGGTTATTAATTATACAATATTCATGCATATTAGAGAAACTCGAAATATATACAACTTTAACTTGGATCTTTCGATAAATTAAACATATATATTTTCACCGTGATATTAAATCATAAAGATTTAATTTCTTTTAGAATCATAACTTATTTATATAAACTAATCATGTGGCCTTTTTATTTATGATAATATTTTATTTCCTTAAATAAACGGGCATGTTTTTGAAAATATGTTTTAATTAATGTACTAAATATTTTAGGTTAGATTATATTTTAGTGTCAAAATATTTATATTGATATGGTTGCATATCAAGTAGATTGTGTGTTGTCCCTAATGCACTCATCACCATTCGTTGATTCCACATGGATGATGGATGCACCTATATGATACTGCAACCAAGAATAACATTTCTCTTTCAATAAAGCTGGTAGCTTCGTAACACTCGCCCACTTACCACCCCATATATGGCTTTCAACAAAGGACTCCGGTAACTTGCCCCCTCGCAAGAAAATTTTTGTCCCCCATAAATTTTTTCGACCCCAAAAATTTTTATTTGCCCAAATTTTTTATTTTAAAAACTTTTACTCCTCCGAATTTTTTTACATCCACAACTGGTTATAGCCCATGCATGTGAAAAATGAAGCCACAAAGGTAAACTCTGCAATTGCTTTGGCGATCACATCTGCACCCAGAAATCTGAAATTCATATGATAGGGATCAACCCCAGATGTGAATTGGAATGAGAAAAATGGAATATGCAGCTGTTCTTGAAAATTCTCGCTTAATATCTCTCTATCTAAAAAGTCCATGCCTCCAGCCCCTGGTTTGTGAATCAATAAACATGCAGATTCTACATGTATTTCAAGGTAATATTTCGGGGAAATATTATTTAAATTCTTTCGAAGTGGGGAAAGCAAATAAGCCAACACTTTTATTGTTGAGAAAATAACGTCATATTTTCTGGTCAGGTATATGGGAGCAAAAAAAAAAACTGAATAAAAAACACACAAGGTTTACGTGGTTCGGTAAAAATAAGTCTATGTCCACAGGGCTGCTGCAGATGTTTTATTGAAGAAAAATATACAAGTGTTTACAAACACTGACAACACTCAATCTGAAAAAACACTAAGAAATTATACAACAATTTTATCTCATTAGTATTTTTACTCTGATTGCACTTTGTTGTATTTTTCTCTCTACAATTTTATATAATTTTTCTGAATGAATTGCAACTCTATTTATAGAGTTTGTTCGCGTCATTTCTAAAAAATTCTTCACGCTGATTTTGCAAAGTTTTCACTTGCTTTTTAAATTTTCTTCGGTAGCAAAAAATTTCTTCACGCATTAATTGGCCAGCCAAAAAGAGTCTTCACCTGCCAGCTTGCTTGTAAATTTTTTCTTCTTTTGTGGGCCGTCGCCACTTTTGACTAACAATCTCTCACTTGAAGACTGATCTCAATCCGTCTTCACACCTCGATCAATGCAGCAGCCTTTTTTGGTCTGTCAATCTAGCAATCCAACTGAAGTTGAGCACAACTTCAGTTTATCAATGGTCACCACATTTGTTAGCATATATGCTGGATTCTTACTTCCTTGGATCTTCTAATGTTAGCACATCATCGTCAAGACCTGATGAAGTGATAATGGAGACCAATGTGTTTTGTTCTAGAGTGAAATGCTGAATTCTTTTCCAGATGTATTGCACTATGACTATCACTATACGAAACATTCATCTTCTGGTTGAATCCCAGTTCTGTTAACAAACCTTGAAGCTATATCAACTCTTTACTGGCTTCTGTCACTGCAACATACTCAGCCTCTGTAGTGGATAAAGCTACAATCTTTTTTATCTGTGACATCCAACTAACAGTTGTAGTTCCAACAGTGAATACATAACCTGTGGTGCTTCTCCGGTGATCGACATCACCTCCATAGTTTGCATCTACGTAACCTTGTACTTTAAAGTTCACCTTTTCCAAAGTACAAACACCTATTTGCAGTGCCTCGTAGATTACCTTAAAATCTACTTAACTGCTTCCCAATGAGCCTTTTCTGGATTTGACATAAACCTGCTGACAATTCGCAGTGCATGACCAATGTCTGGCTTTGTACAGACCACTGTGTACATCAAACTCCCAATGGCTGAAGCGTAAGGAACTTTAGCCATGGATTCTTTCTTTCTTCGTCTGAGGACACTGGTCATTTGATAGACAAAAATGACTAGACAAAAGCGTGCTAACTTTCTTGGCATCACCCATGTTGAATCTCTGCAAAACACGATTGATGTACTCATCCTGAGATAACTGCAAAATGACTTTCTGGGACATCGTGATGTATCAGACTGCTGCTCACTGTCTTGATGAGGAATCTCAACTATCTGCTCCACATGACTTTATGGGACATCATCCACCTATTCATACACTGGCTCACTCTGTTCTGAGTCGATGACAACTGTGTTATGCATGTCCTTATATATCACTCGTTCGTTGAAGATTACATCTCTGCTGCGAATCATCTTCTTGTTTTCTATCCCAGAAGCGGTAGCCAAACTCATCTTCATCATAACCAATGAAAGTGCACTTCTTTGATTTGGGATCAAGTTTATTTCTGAGTGCATCACTGATATGCACGTATGCTACACAATTGAAAACTTTAAGATATGAGAGGTTTACCTCTTTTACTCTCCGTACCTCTTCTGGTATTCTGTGCTCCAATGGTACCGATGGACCTCGGTTAATCAAGTAAGCTACCCGCATACTTCTGGCTCGTTCTGTCAACGTCTGGTTCATAGGCTCAGCTACACCATTGTGTTGAGGCATACCAGACACGATTATCTCCATTCTGATCCCGTGTTCATAGCAGAACTTCTTGAATCTGGTGTCTTCATATTCACCACCATTGTCGATTTCTGAGCTTCTTTATCTTCAACCCCGTCTCATTTTCAACCATCGCTTTCCAAATCTTGAAAGTCTCAAATACTTCTGACTTATATTTCAGAAAGTAAACCCATACTTTTCTGGATTGATCATCAATGAAAGTCACAAAGTAGTGTTTCCCACTAATGGATGAGACAGTCGTTGGTCCCCAAACATCAGAGTGAACTAGTTCAAATTTCTCCTTCTTTGGGGTTCTGGTACTTGTCTGAAAGCTAACTCTTTTCTGCTTTCCAAAAATATATCATTCACACTTGTCAATATCAATTGACTGAAGACTTGGTAGTTTCCCCTTTGAGTGCATAACCTTCATTCCTTTTTTAACTCAGGTGGCAAAGTCTCTTGTGCCATAGAGTAGAACTTTCTATGTCTGCTGCAACTGCAATTGAACAACGTGCTTCTGCTGTCATGAAGAGTACCACTTTTATTGCTCGAGCAATTATCATTGCACCTTTTGAGATCTTCCAAGTATCCCCGTGAAAGACTGTTGTATAACCTTCACTGGCCAACTGGTATTAAATTCTTTCTCAGATCGGGAATATGCCTGGCATCCTTCAGTTCCCATACAGACCCGTTCAACTTAATCTTTATGATACATTTGCCAACAATCTCGCAAGATTGTTCATTATCAAGGTAGACTTTACCAAGGTTTTCGGGGACATATTTTTCGAAGAGTTCTCTTTGCAAAGTAACATGTAATGATGCTCCGGAGTCTAACCCAAGACTCTTACTTGCACTCTAAAGAGCATATTAATGCATCATCTCCAAAAGCAACGTTTGCTTCTGCCTTCGCCTCCTGATTCTTCGGTGCATTTTTGCACTGGTTTTTAAAATGTCTGGGCTGCCAACATTTCCAGCACTTGATAGTCTTTGAGTCCTGAGAATTAGGGGGATTCCTAGATTTGGACCTCCTGTCCTTTTGTTTTCCACGTCCACCTCCTCTGTTTTATTTTCTACCTCTTGACTATGTGTGTAATATTGAAAAGGTTGATGATTCATTTGAATCTTTCCGTCTGATCTCTTCACTGAGCACCAGATCACGAACATCATCAAATTTCAACTTAGTACTTCCCGATGAGCTACTCACATCTGTGATAGTAGCATTCCAGCTTTCCGGTAGGGAAGACAAAAGTATTAATGCTCGTACTTCAACATCAAAATCAATTTTAACTGAACTCATCTGGGTTGTCACTGTGTTGAGTTCATTGAGGTGTTGAGTTACCGATCCGCCTTCTACCATCCGCAAATTGAACAACCGCCTCATCAAATGAGCTTTGTTTGAAGCTGATTGCTTCTCGTACATGCTTGAAAGAGCCGACATAAGACCCGCAATGGTCTTTTCTTTTACTTTGTTGAAAGCAACGTTGCGTGACAACGCCAATCAGATAACTCCAAGGGTTTTTCTATTTACAAGAGCCCATTCTTCATCTTTCATGCTTTCTGGCTTCACACCTGAGAGAGGTTAATAAAGACCTTTTTGGTACATATAGTCTTCTATTTGAATTTTCCAAAAGCCAAAGTCCGAATCATTGAATTTTTCAATATTCATTTTTCCTTCATCTGCCGCCATTACTCCCACTCGAACCTGACTCCCGCCGGATTGCTGTTTTGACAATTTTTGGAAATCACCGTGTTATCTGTGGACGAATTTGGTATCGCTGACCAAATTCACTATTCACTAAATTCACTATTCATGTGAATAGTAACTCGCCAAAAAAATTGACAAAATTAACAATCTGACCCTGATACCAGTTGTTGAGAACATAACGTAATATTTTATGATCAGGTATGTGGGAGCAAAAATAAATGCGAAATAAAAAACACACAAGGTTTACGTGGTTTGGCAAAAATAAGTCTACGTCCACGGGGCTGGGTTGCTGCAGATCTTTTATTGAAGAAAAATATACAAGTGTTTATAAACAATGACAACACTCAATCTGAAAAAATACTCAGAAAATTATACAACAATTTTCTCTCATTAGTGTTTTTATTCTGATTGCACTGTGTTGTATTTTTCTCTCTACAATTTTAGGTGTAATTTTTCTGAATGAATTGCAACTCTATTTATAGAGCTTGTTCACGCGTCATTTCTGAAAAATTCTTAACACTGATTTTGCAAAGTCTTCACTTGCTTCTTCGGTAGCAAAAAAATTTCTTCAAGCATTAATTGGCCAACCAAAAAACAGTCTTCACTTGCCAGCTTGCTTTAAATTTTTTCTTCTTTCGTGGGCCGTCGCCACTTTTGACTAACATTTATCAAGTAATGTTCTCATCATATCTGTTGTCCACTTTCTGCCTGTATTACTCACTCAAGAGCTTAGGGTGTCTGCAAACGAATTAAGTCCCTCCTGAATGTTTCTAATTTGCCCAATAAAAAGGGTAAATTGCGAAGAACATTTTTGTGTTTTCCAAAATTTGTTTAAAGTGATATTGAAGAAGCTAAAATCCCCATGTGCATTTAAATCTGTAACTAAAATCTCCTCTATAATTAAATTTGTATGTGAGAACCTCCGCTGACAATGTGTGTTTCACTTGTGTTTTTGGTCATGATGCTCACTGAAGCGAATTAACCGGATCCGGAACGAAACCAAACCAGAACCGATCCGGGAATCGGATTGGTTTTGTTGGATCGGAACCGTTGAACTTTATTGGTTTTGGTTTCGGCTGGAAACGGAACCGGTACATTTAAACAAAAAAATTAAAACTTTTTTTAACGGGTGGCCAACGTCTATTTAGAAGTTGGGTAGCAATAAAATATAGACAAAATGTTTTTTTTTTTAAAAAAAAATTCTCGTATAAATACCCCATTATTTCTAACCAATTTCATCAAACTTCAAAACATTCATACTCTCTCATTTTATCATCTGATATCATCTATATACAATTATTTTATCACAATTTTATTATCAGTTTGTTATTATCATATTATTATTAGTTTTGTTGAGATAAATTATTTCCAATATTACGATGACATCTTCTTTTACTAGTGGTCAATTCAACCTATAGTACAAGAATTTTTTTGATTTTTTTGCCGACTTCGATCATGTGCACAATGTTGAAGAAATGGAACATTGTAGAACCAGCCGCAACCCAAAATCAGGCGTAAGGGGGTCATCCGCAACTACTACCGCTGCGAGCCACTGAGTACCCGTCTCAAAAGAAGCAAAGTTTGAGATCATTTCAATACGTTACAAAACTAGGTACGAACAAATCTATTGTTGTTTTAAAATATGTAAAACCACTTATAATATTAAAACATGAGGTTACGGGTTGGTACCAGAACTTTTAAGAAATATTTAGTTAAGAAACATAATTTTGATGAGGTTATTCTACAACCAATATGTAGTGAACCAACACAACTTCAAATTAATCCTCAAACTGGCACTAATTTTATTTTAACACATGCAATAAACCGTAATTCGCTAGTTCACTTTATTATTAGATGTGAACTTTCTTATTTGTTCTCTGAACAAGACGACTTTGTTGAATTTGCTTCTACTATCCAACCTGATTTTAGATATATTTCTAGCCACACATGGCGAAAAAATTTTATGGATGTTTTTTTGTTTAATATCGTAAATCTTTAATGGATCATCTTTCGTCTATAAATTGCAGAGTTAGTTTGACTACTGAAATTTGGACGAACATTAAACAACTTGATTTCTTATTGTTATTTGTCATTGGATTGATGATAATTGGAGCTTGCAAAAACGAATCTTGTCACTTGATGAAATACGTTCTTCACATTCTAATATCTTAATCGTTGTTTTAAAATATGTAAAACCACTTATAATATTAAAACATGAGGTTACGGGTTGGTACCAGAACTTTTAAGAAATATTTAGTTAAGAAACATAATTTTGATGAGGTTATTCTACAACCAATATGTAGTGAACCAACACAACTTCAAATTAATCCTCAAACTGGCACTAATTTTATTTTAACACATGCAATAAACCGTAATTCTAGTTCACTTTATTATTAGATGTGAACTTTCTTATTTGTTCTCTGAACAAGACGACTTTGTTGAATTTGCTTCTACTATCCAACCTGATTTTAGATATATTTCTAGCCACACATGGCGAAAAAATTTTATGGATGTTTTTTGTTTAATATCGTAAATCTTTAATGGATCATCTTTCGTCTATAAATTGCAGAGTTAGTTTGACTACTGAAATTTGGACGAACATTAAACAACTTTGATTTCTTATTGTTATTTGTCATTGGATTGATGATAATTGGAGCTTGCAAAAACGAATCTTGTCACTTGATGAAATACGTTCTTCACATTCTAATATCTTAATTGCTACATATATTGTTAACGTTTGTAGATTCAATGAAATTGCAATCAAAATGTTTTCAATTACATTTGACAATCGATCAAATAATACGATGTCAATACATGATCTAAAATACAATTAAAACCGATACTTGATGGTTTTTTTTCATGTTAGATGTGCATGTCATATAATTGATTCAACTGTAAAAGTTGGTTATGAAGATTCCAAATGTAGTAGCATTGCAAAACTTTAAAAATCATTGTCAGTGGATACGACAATCACGAATTAAGTGTGATTGGAAACATACTTGTGCAAGTCAATGTTTCAGGTATACTCCTTTTCCACAATCCATAGGAACTCGATGGAATTCTTTGCATCACATGTTAGAATCTATGTTACCTTATCATGATGCTTTAACTTCTTTCTACAATAATTATCAAATGCCTGATAGTGAAGATATTTATTTTATCGTGTCCTTATATTTGGGCTTCTCTTACTCAATGTAATACTTTGTTATCTTTTTTTGAAGAAGCAACCGATCGTTTTTCCGGTGTTTCTTATCTTACTTCTCATTATTTTCTTCCCCCTGTATTTAATATGTTTTGTAAATTTATTGAGTGTAGATATCATGATAATTTGACACAATTTGTTCATCTTATGGAGGCAAAATATTGGGTTTTTGGGAACCTGAATAATCTTGATTTTGATGTTAACAAAACTTATTATTGTGTTGCTAATATATTTCATCAAGTGTGCAGTTCATAGATGATATAGAGCTTGACGAATTGTTGAGAAATGAGTTCAAGCTATGATGCTGAAATGAGAATTCAACACACAGTAGACCCCGAGCCCTGCTGACTAAAATCGATCATATTTCATAGTTCGGTTATTGAAACGATGTGTTCCCAAAGGAGTTAGATAGCCAATTCAATTTACTACAAGTTGTATTTCAGGCCAACAGACCTGTTTCGAAGGTTTACATGACGAATACATGTCTGCAAGAGTCTGCTGGTGCAGAGCTGAAACAACAGCAGACTGATTGTAGCAGCTGTGTCATATTGGTCATAACACTCAGCTCAATTATTGGATGGAACGATTCAGTATGGGTTGGAAAGATAAGTCGAAGATCTACAAGTTATCTTCAAAAAGTACAACTCTGAATTGGAGCTGACGAAGATGAAAAATGGCATGGAAGTCAAGAGTTATGCAACTACATTCAACAAACTTCCAGTAGGTGTATCACCTCGTATTTTTAGCATAACTCTCTCATACGAACTCGAGATCGAGCGATTCTTGATTCCATGGAAAGCTAAGAGAAGGACTACAATTCTCATGTTGATAATTTTGCCCAGAAATCAGCGAATCGAGAGCCATAATCAAGAGAACAGAGCAGCAGACCTCGAAGCTTCAACCAGCATGCATGGTTCGCAGTCGCGGGAATGGTGCCCGGAACGGAAGGCATCGGTCCAGTTTCAATGACATTTCACGGAACGGTCACAGCGCGGATTTTTAAAAAAAATATTAAAAATTCAAAAAGAATAAATATTTTGACAAAAAAAATTCATATTCTTTAATTATTAAATAATATTTAAAAGATTACTTTTAGAAAATAACAAATTAATTGTTTTCCTAAATCTCATGTACACTTTATTAAAACATTATTTATCCTCAATATATACTAAAATTTTTACAACCATGTCAAAACTATTTTACTTTCAAATCATAATATTATAAAAAATAAAATATACAAACTAAATGAAATTTTCATTTAATTTTTAACTATTTAAATTTTCAACTTACTTGCAAAATCACTAAATCTTATGTACACTTTATTAGAACAAAGATTTATCATCAATATCACAGAATATTTTTTATCACTTTGTTTACAAAAATTAAATTATTTCACAAATCATTTAATTATAAATTAATTAAAATACACATAATAATTTATTTAATTAATTAAACACAATTTGGATATGTCTAACGACTTTTATATTTCAAAATCTATCGTTCCACCGATAAATCGCCGTATTTTGTCTGTTCCACAGTTCCGTACCATCGTTCCACCGATAAAATCGTTCCAAAGCAATCTCCTTTACTACCCGGATATTTGGAACGACATGCGGCGTTCCAGTTCAGGAACGGGCGTTCCGGACCTGGAATGGCCGTTATGGTAAACCATGCCAGCAGGATACCAGTAGACCTTGGACAGTAGACTCAACCAGTAGACATCAGCCAGCGGACTCGACCAGTAAGGTTGCAAGTAGACTACTTTGCCGAAGCACTTGACAAGTAGACACTAAAAATAGACATTACCAAGTAGACACTACAAGTAGACGTCGACCAATGGACTCGACCATTGGACTCCACTAGTAGACTACCCACTGGAGCAAACAACAGACTTCCAAAAACAGAAAAAAACAAGAATATGACCGCTGCAAGCTCGGGAAACTTGCCAAAACTCTACCAATGGTTATATTCTTGTATCTAACATATATCATTATTTGGGGCTATATATACATGATTTGGAAGCTCAATAACAACTGATTGAAGATCAATCCAAGCATTCCAAAGCAAACCCACTTGGAATTCAAATGGGGAACTTCAAAGACAAAATCTGTTAAATGAAGATCACTCCCCAAACCTTTGGCACATCTTTCAAGTTTATATCTGCTACGATTGTTTGTGCCGTTGTATTCACTCTATTCTTTGTATTTATAAGCTAAAATAGAAGAGTGAATACCATTGTAACAGTTGGTGATTTATCACAACTGGGTGAGGTCTTTCATTTGCGACATCAAAGAACATGAGCTTTGTGGTTCTGTGTGGGCTAGAATTTTAGGCTATCTGTGTGGTATTAGCCTAAGTAGGTTGTATACTGAAAAGTGTAAACACACATCTTCTTGTGTATCCTTCCATGAGATGGAAGAAAGAGAGACATATACGTGTTTGTGCTTCGAACTTCCAGAAACAAACTTGTGTTATTTACTTTATTGCATTTATTTACCCTACTATTTTGGTTAGCATTGTGAAGCATTTTATGTGCTTGTTAAAACACCAAAGTGTAGCTCACTAAGTATTTGATAAAATGCTTCAACCAGACTGTTTTGACATATTTTACTTGCATACCTTCAAAATGATTTTTAAATGGTTAATTGGTTATATAGGGGGTTTTGTAACCGAACTCGATATAATCTCTCGGTGCAATTATTTTAAGAACACGAGCTATTGAAGCTCAAGTTGGTTGAACTCGATGTGGATTGGCCACCCACCCCCGAATCGATCCTAACACAAAATTTAAAAAAAATTGGGAAATATACTACATGTGCACCGCATATCTACACTTTTAGATCCTAGTCAAGACATCAGCTCCTTTGATACTTTTTTTTTTGGATAGTACTCTTAATTTTTGAAGAATGATGTTGATGATAAGAAGACGTCAACCAAACATTCTCTCCAAAATATGTTTGATTTGTATCATATTGAACAGGGACAAGGATCATCATCACAGAGAGGAGAGATAGAAGAAGACACTACCCAGTCAAGAAGTGGATGTATTAATTTGCTGACGAGTCTTGTCAGAAAGAAACTGAGAGGAAGCGAAGTGACATCTACCATGTCGAACGAGTTACAATTCTTCTTGGGTCAAATATTCATAACAGGTAAAAATTTTGACGTACTGGAGTGATGGAAGGAAAACGCTAGACAATATCATATCTTAGTTTGAATGGCTAGAGATGTTTTTGCGGTTCAAACATCCAGTGTCGCATCGGAGTCTGCCTTCTCAACTTGTAGCCGAATCATTGAAGACCATATAACTTCTCTTAATGCAGATTCATTGTGTATGCTTACATAGTTACACTGCTCAAAGATTGGTTCGATGCTGATCGAAAGAATAAAAGAGAAGGACGAGACGACGAGTTCGGCAACCAAAGTTTCGAAAATGAAGAAGAAGTTGCGCAGACTATGTTAATGAATAATGCAAATTTTTTTTATTAATTTCAAATGCTGTGGATTTTAACTCATATTTTTCATATTTAATAAAGTATTTATTTTTCCATCACGATTCATGTATTATTTGACCAATATACTTAGAAATTTTAAAAAATGCTAAAGTTCAAATATTTTTTTTTTAAAATAATTTTTTTAAAGAAAATAAAGCCGGACCGATTCCGGATTGAAACCAGTCAGGGTTTTCGATCCGGACCAACGGATCTGACTCGGTCATGGAATCAGAACAGGATCCATCCGTTTGGGAATCAGATTGATGAGGTTCCAATCCATTTCGCTCTGGGACCGATTGGATCCGATCCGGAACAGGTCCATGAGCACCTTGAGTTTTTGGCTTTCTACTCAAAAATTTATGTCGATTACTAAAACAATCAAACGTTAGTTTTAATGTAAATAAGCGCGTAAACCGGTGAAAAATTGCTAAACATAATGACACATTTACTTGCCTAAAATTGCAACCTGAAAGCTTGTAGGACTAAAAATAGAAAATGACCGAGCTGCAATACCAAAATTGTGACTTTCCTACGCTAAAATCGAGGAAATAATGAAGCATATATAATTTTTTATTAAACTCAAAATATCATTTTGATTTTGAGCACTTTAATTTTCAATATAATTTCGTGTATAAGCATTCAAAAAGCACTTGTGAGGGGCATTTAGATACATTTTTTTTTTCTGGACGATAATATATATTAACTAAAGGACAACTGTTACAACAGACCACATTAATCGATCTCCGGCCTATTGAAGTACACACAACAAAGTCGAGGAGAAAACATAAAAGTTATATCACAATACCAATAACAAGGTGAATTAAAAGCTGAGACGGACAACACCCGACCAAACTTCACCAAACCAATTTAAAAATACATCAATGAGTGTTTATCTTACTGAACTGTCCTCTGATGGGTGCTAGGTACAAATTATTCTATTAAAATCAAAGCATTGAAATTCATAAAAATGGGACAAATTTATGCAACAAAAAAACAAAAAAAAAGGACATCACAGAGGTTCTGGCACTTGGTTTTGGTAAAATAAAAAATAAAAAAATCACATCATAAATAGCATCAAGTTTTTGGCTACCAACTGATTTGTACACGGCTTTCAAACTGCCCAACAAATCAACTATACACTGAAGGTATATACATTACAACATCATGGTTTCTGCATTGCTTTAGCAGCAAAAGCTAATCTTCGAGGCCCCAATTGGTGATTCCTCTAGCAACGTGTAAGTTGTCTAGTTCATGCAAGACGCACCGGAGATGTTAGCCAGATCATAGAATAGCGACTCTCCCGTGCTTTGTTCTCCACAATATAGAGCTTATTCATGACATTGAACTGTGGAAGGTGGCTCTTTCCCAGCCAAAACATGGACCATTGACCCTGCTATTAACTGATCCCTCAATAACACATTATATTCGTACAGATTTTGAAGGTGTTTCTGAAGATCCATGATATTGATTTCATCAGGACCCCTCAATTCTGCAAATGATAAAACAGCTCTCAAATTTTTTTTCTAAAATTATATGACACTAATCTTGTTTCTAACATCTACCTTACCTAAGATGGTAATCACTATGAACTAAATCTAGTGGTTTTGGAAATCACATAACCGCACTACACCTCCCTCCCGCACAAACCTTCTGCTATAATAAAATCGTATCTTGAACAAATTAATCTAGTGGTTTCAGAAATTGAATCCACCTATGTCGCACATTCCATTTCACGGTCTTCGTTATTTATCACTCTCCCATATAACTATGCCATCATATTATGAAATAACTCAACACGTTATATTTTCGAATTTTAAATACCCTACACTATAAAAACAATTAAATACACACTATCACAATGAATTCTAATACGACGTGACATTACATCTATAGTAAAAAATACCATTCTCAGAAAACAAAACAAATACATAACATTTCTCAATTCAACTTCTGAACACACCTTTCTCAGAAATAATTTTCGGAATCCTAATTGACAAGATTATGCAACATCGTGAGCAAATCAAGGTTTAAAACCATATGGCATATCATTGGTATCAACAAACCTCAATGCTTACCACATGAGAATAAACTCAGACAGACCACAAGGTAAGCAAGACAAAGATGGAGAAAAGAAAATAAATTTACAGACTTTTGTTAAGTTAAGCAAACTGATTAACTAATGGTGATAGTGATTTAATTTTGGTTACCCATTATTACGAATATATATGATATTAAAGATGACAAACAGGTCCATGCCCAGCCTCCACATAGCTCCAATGTCAGTTGGCTTTTTAAAAAAAAAAGCTATTCTCACTTCATAACCAATTAATGCGAAACAAACGAAGAGTGCAATACCAGTTCTAATCCTACGACTTACCGAATGGAGGAATCGTGGGAAGGTTTGCAACACTGGTAAAAGGAAATATTTGTTCCTGGCTTCCAACATGTGAACAAAAGCTAGGTCCATCTTTTCTAGGTTCTATACGTCCAGGGTGCAGATCTTCCTGAACATAGAGATCACAAAATATAAGCAAAATCCCACCTGACAAATATCAGCAATTAGCAAAGTCTAACACTTTCTGTCACAGAAGAATTTTGAGGCTAAAGAATGACAAATGAAGAACATATAATTAAAATTCAATAGATTTGCAAGAACCTCTACCAAAGTTTGAACCTCTACCAAAGTGCCCGGGAACCAGTGTTCAACGCAAGAAGAGGGTAGTTTGAACCAAAGTGCCCAGGAATTGGTGATAGAGCAAGAAGATTACGCAAAGCATCATCAGAGTGAAGTAAAAAAATTATTCTCAACGTATTTCATTAAATCAGTTTTTAGTAAGCAGAAGTAGGTTAAACTTTAAAGAAACGTAATCTTCAAGACAAAAATCCTAATGGCACAAGATAATTAGGCCCGCAGAGGATAAACCAATAAAAAACAATATTTAGCATAAAACTCATCACTTCCACAACAGATAAGCTCAAACCAAAAGCGGTGTAATGAGAATAGATAATCATAATTCTCAAAGCATATTACTTCGAAGCAAAATTGATCATAGTAACATATGAATTATTTCAACGACCAAGGGTTTTATATAGTTAAATTGATGGTTATTATTAAACACAAATACTTTCACAAGCCTTGTGCGGTTTCATTTACACATCAGGGCTAAAAAATGTGCGCAGTACAAACCTGCTGGCACATCACTGAACCTTGTACTTAGGATGGATCTTTAGTTCCTTCTATAACTATTACCCTACCCCAAGGAACAATTTTGTGCAAGTTAAACTTTTGAATGTAGTCCCTGATTTGAAGGGAAAATCCTATCGGCACAAATTACCGCCACGTAAAATAAAAAGCAACAAGTGAATCTAACAAATAGATGATTAGAATTCAATATAGCACAAGAACTAAATAGTTCCCTTCAAGTAAACTCATCAATGCCCAAATCTTGCCCCCATCTTTCACTCCCTCAGTCAGACACAATCCTGCCTCAGTTCATAAAAATCTACGCATGTGGTCACTTACATGGCTAGCAGTCAGGTCAATAGTTAAAAATAAGTATGCACTCCACAAAGACGAGACTATAAATGGCATTCATTCTCACAATTGACAGCAAAGGCTCTCATTTCACCAATAAGTATAAATGATAACAAATATATACCACAGGCCAGACACTGAATATACCAAATAATAACATTCTCACAATACATCCAATCAAAGTACTCTCAACTGAGGAGAAAAAAATTAGGAAAACAAAATCACGCATTTAATATCTAACTAAATTACCGTCAACCGAGAAACAACGAAAACAAAGGGCTACTCACTGAATTGTTTCCGGAAAATGACATTCCATCTTCCATGTTTAATTCAACTTCAGTTGAGCAAGATTTGACATCTACAGTACCAAGATGCTCTGGCACAGATTTCTACAGTAGTCCATTCATAAAATTAGATCTGGCTAAATTAATGGGAGCAGGATGAGATTATTCGTATAAGTGTGCCAAATGCATAAATCATACACCACCTTCTCCGTGGGAAAGTTGGCCTGATTGCTAAACCTGACTGTATCCATTCTGTTTGACAGTTTCTGTTTATGTAATGAGCCACTCTTATTAAAAGGTCTCATCATCATGCCAGTGCAGCATGTCTCGTTTGTCTCACTTCCGTAGTTGTTACCCAATGAGCTAGATGCCCAAGTGTACCTCACATACTTTCGCAACTATATAAAAATCATCAAGCTAATTAGCCTAAGAACAGATTACATGAAAGGGGGAAAACAATAAAAGCTGAACATTAATAAATAATAACAAAGCAAAGTAAATGCAAGACTATAAATATAATTTCTATATCGTTTCATAGAGGTGTAAGACTTACTTTCTCCCAGTGTTCTTGCGCTCTTCGACGGTTTCTAATCTTCCTCATTCTGCTATCTTCGTTGCGGAGCCTCTTGATTCTGTATTCAAACTAAGAAATGGAAAAACTTTGTTATTAACAGCAACTAGAATATGAATTTCCATTTTAATGTAATTCAACTCATGGATGAATACTTCATCAAACTAAATAGGAGAATTTAATAGGATCAGTATTCAGCCCACACAGGGAGAGAGCCAAAAAAATCAATCAAGGGACCTGGGAGAAATGAATTTTTTAAATAATTAATTATCAAAAATATATAAAATATAACTATATAATAATATATATAATCTAACAGAAAGGTGATTATAAAAACAATCTTAATTTAGTACAATTAAAAATTTAAAAATATGGTATTGAAATAAATTATATAAAAGTGGGACCAACAACATACAATAGTACAATATTTAAATGTTTCATCCATAACATGTTTCGTAACAATCAAGTTTGTAAAAAACGAATAAAAAAAATAATACTTTAAGGATTATAATCCAATTAATAATATACAAATAGAGTAACAAAAGATAGATATTAAATCACTATTTTTTAACTTATTCATATTTAGCTGTTTAACAAGTAACCCAAAACCAATTCCAAGAAAGTTGTACTCCATCAGTTTCCTTCTAACAGTCGACCAATATATTTAATAGGCCAAGAAAGGTAAATGATGCGTCCGTCCAAGGGTTACAAGTTACATGTCTCCATTGTTGTCAACATTGATTAGAACAACCACAACTCCCGATTCCCACCATAGAATTATGCACAACACCTCTAAATAAGGGGTAATTCCAAAAAAAACTAATCAATAAAATAAAATGATTTAGTTTTATTCCCTTTTAATTAGTTGTTAACCAAAGTTTAACCAAAATACTTATGAAAAAAAGCCCTAGATATTTTACATTGGGGTCATCATCTTACATTACATTTAAATTATCAAATACATATATTTTATCGTTCATCAGTTTCATTGAACATAGACAAATCTTTTCGATTAAAAATCTGTAAAACATATCACATCAGATTTTCTCGTGCATTGAAGTTCAAAACACACGGTAAACCTAAAAAACAAATTCAGGCATAAAGCAGAATATATGCTCAAAAAGTGTTTGCATTATCAATAATTTCCCCACACAATTTGGAAAATATTGTTGGTTTACCACAAAAACAGTCAAAATCAGAACACAAGTTACTCATAAATATGGCAAACTCGTATATTGGCAATAGACAAAATTTGAACAGCTCAAAAAGTCATATTCTTGAAATACGAAAACAAAAGCAACAATTTATTAGCATAATTGAACTCACTCGGCAGCTAGACATACTTTAAAATAGGATTAAACTCTTCTGGTCATTTATATTCTTGTACTCCATTAAACAAAACATGATTAGCCATAGTGATTTTTATCATCTAAGGTCTACGATGTCAACATGATCTTAGAGCATCTAAACCAACTTTACACAGAACATATATGGGATCTATGATATACATAATAGCTATATCCTGTAGCAATTCAAGTAACAAAATAAGTGTAAGACTTGAAACACCTAATTAAGAAGAGAGATAAGGGAAATGCAAGAACAGGATTTTAGCACAACACTTAAAGTTACTAATAATGGAAAGTTTGGAAAAAAAGAATAGAAAATGAAGATATCGGGAGTAAAATAACACATACTTGCACCAAGAAGTAGTAAAAGATAACGATGCTTATGCAATAAAGGCCACCAAGGTCAGCAAGGAAGCTCACTGCATTTTTGGAAAAACAAAGTTATATCAATTTACTGTATGAGGAATACCTAATTCCAAACAATTATGAAAGCATCAAATTTCCGGTGACGAAATGCTCCTATCAGGGCTTGGCTCACATGTACAATAAAGGAAACAAAAACCTATCAAAATCATACTGCGGCTGCCATCCAAGGGTGTGCATTATAAACCAACAAAGTAATCCAAAACTGAAAAGTGAAAACCCAAAACCTATGTTTTTTCGACATTGCGGCTTGTTTCAAACCAAAACCAAAAACATTGTTTGAGATTTCTACTCTGCAGTTTAAACCCAAATCGAAATTTATGGCTTCACATAAATTCTAAACCCCTACCCACTAAACCGTGCCCTACCAATACCATCGAAACTCTAGATCAGTAGCTTGTAAATTTGACAACGTTTATATGATTATGCAATGTCAACTTCAAAAATAGAGAAATGAAACAAATGTAGCGCTACCAGAAGCATGAAAGTTTACAAACCTAACTCCACAAGGAAGTTAACCTCCCATAAACTACAGCATAATATATGAAGATACCTGACATGTGGAAGATCCCATAAGGAACACCGACTCCAAGATGTATTCATGGAATAATAGTTACAGGGATACAATTAATAAAAAGATAATCCATGTATTTCCATTTCCGAAGAGTTCAATTAATGATGCAAGTATAACTGATATTTTAAATAAATAAAACAACGGAACTGATATTTAAACAGTTAGCACACAGACAAAAGGGTAGCCAGCTAAAGAAAAAAAAAATCTACATACAGAGTACAAAAGACAGGTAATGACTCACCGGGTCCTAAAATATTTTGATTGTCAATCTCAATGATATACGACGAGAGAAAGTTGATAGACAAAGTAGTGTTGATGTGTCCATTATTGGAACTCTCAAGTGATGCTTGGAGTTGGCTAGGCTCGGCAAAGTATGAACCAGGAAGAAAGTCATGAAACAAAGGTTGGATGAGCTTTAGGTCGTGTAAATTGTGATATATTCTAGGAAATAAATTAAATTTAAGTATATTTGGCACAGCTCCTCTGAATGTAATCGGCTTGTTGTCAAATTTGCTGGCATTTTTAAAAGTCCCACTGACAAAACTCAGATGCTTCTGACTTGCTACATTCTTCGCAGTCAGGTTAAACTGAAACCCGACTGCAGTTGCAGGATTATTAGGAAGATCAACGAACTGCCACGAGACATAGGCCAAGTCTGTAATAAACATGCAGTTGCTGCACTGAAGGGTTATGGTTGGTCCAGCAGTGGTGTTTAGACAAGAAAAGTTTGCAAAAGTTGAAAGCGGGACGACCCTATAATCAATGGAGGCTGGACTCCCCGCAACCAGAGTGCCTAGACCCCGCAGCTGCGCACAGCTCATACTGGAAATTGTTGTAATATTGAATTCCAGATCATTCATGAAGGAGGCAAGATCTGGCGCATTCGTGGCACGAACATTATGCACCTCGATTCTTCTATTTGCTATTATTTGGTAAAGCAACCTGCAGGCCGCAACAGCGGTGATTCAAAATCCCTAATACAGGGGAGAAGGAAAATAAATGCAAATTTCGTAATACTCACGCAGCGAACAAGCCAATAAACAATATCCAACCGGCAACGGAGAAAGTGCCACCAAGCTCAGTCTTGCGTTTGACGACTGGTTTCTGGTCATGAAGCCAGTGCCTTGTGGCGAATGAAATGTCAAGACGGCTAATCCACCAGCGGATCCTGAACAAAAGAGAGCGGCCGTCGGAGGCCCGGGGGATAAAGCGGAGGAGCAAGCAGAACCCTAACCAGCTGAGGAGCATCACCAGAGTTGCCTCGAGAAACACCGCCTGCGATTGGGTGAACTTCTTGATGGAATCGAACGAAAATATGGTCCCAGGGAAGGGAACGGAGAAGTCGTAGCTGACGCCGCTGCTGAGATCTATCGCCGTCCCCCGGTCATCGACGAACAGCTGGCAGCTGTTGCCGCTGAAGTTGTACAGATACCCCGGGTTGCAGGCGCAAAGAGTGCCGTTGTATCGGAAGGCCCGGCTCGGGCACTGCACTGCTTGCATTGAATTTAGCGGCAAAATATTGACGAATTAGGTGGCTGAAAATGGGAGATTATTATGAGGAGAAGTTGTGGATTATCACGAGAAACATGGATTGCTTCTCAGTTTCCAAAGTATCTTCAGGGAGTCAACAAGGAGAGGAAGCTGTACAAGTATTCTATATCCTTTAGGAACATTACTTTTTGAAGGAATAAATTTCTTAAACCATAATTTATTCAATGACACCTTTTTCACAAGCTAAAAAAGTATTGGTTAATTGTGTTACCTAATTAATCGATATTTTGAATTAATTAATTAAATTAATTATTTTAAAGAGTTTGGTTCGGTTATAAAAAGAAGTTTGTTTTATCGGTTAAAAAAATTTTGGTTCGACCGAATGCTCGATCTTATCTACTGTCCTACCTCAAAGAAATAATAATAATTAAAACAATATAATTAGGGTAAACACAAGCTCAAAAACTTTTAAGAATCTTCGTATGGCATGATTTTATCCGGGAAATTACTATTTGTTTCTAAATATTTTTTCCCCTAAACTTCCGAAATATTACTTAGTTAGGACCGTATTCGAATATTATAGGAGTTGACAAAGCGCCACCAAAGAGTAAGCGAGCATCTATCCATGATTGAAAACAATACATCACAGAAACACATGCATCGGACCTAACAAAAGTCCCCTCAAACCAAGCAGCAAGATGAAAGAGACGAGCAAAGGAATTGCCTTCCAAATAATCTAAAGGAACGACGAGAGTCTGAAACTGATAAAAGGTCAACAGAAGAGCAAGATTTCGCGTCCATAGACCTCACTCAAATTCAACATCCCAACAATGTCACTGAAAGGCGCACGAAACCGAATGACTTTGGAGTCAAATTTATTACCACTATATAATAAGCCTCCAAGTAGTTAACAGAAACAGTGACAGTGGCAAACTCATCTGGGCTTTTATTTTTTAAATGCCTTTTTATAATTTTCAGGGCATATTCTTCCGGACCCTTTTGCAATTTTTTTCAGGGCTTAAAATAAATTGTTATATAACTTAAAGGGAAAATTGTGGGCCGGTACCCTTTCCTGAAACTTAATTCATCATGTCTAGTTAAAAAACCTTAGTTCATTTAGGTCCATTCTTGGTTGAAATGACTATAAACCCCCCATGTGGTCCATGTGGTCCACATGATCCAACCAACTCTTAATCAAATTGCATTCTTAACCCTAAGAAAATGTTTAAAAAATAAATAAGCATCTATATACTATTTATCATCTTCTTTATCCTATTATTCATTAAACAGTAGCATTTATAAACATGAAATCCTTCAGTTTCTGTCATCTCAGGTGAACCCAAGAGCATACTTTTGCAAAAGATTCACAGTTCATATAACATTCTTCTAATTATAATTCACAACCCGATTTGAAGATCATGGTAAAAATAAATAAAAGGCCCAACATGCTTCCGTATTAAAATAAAATTTTAACAAACTGAAATATACCATTTTGACCATAACGGCACCGGGTGAGGTGGGTCGCAACGCCACCAGTCAAAAACTTACTGCCTCCAGACTGTTTTACGAATGGCTCCTCACCATTCAACCTCAGCACACGGGCGAGGCTAGTCTGCCAGTTATCCGACTCCTTCCGAAACCGCACAGCACAGCCCTAATTTGTTTCCTACCTTAGGGCGTAAGGTATACTCAAGATATAAAAAAGATTTAAAGAAATCTGGGAGATAGCTGGGCAACAACCTTATTTTTCTTCTGGAATACTTATAACATCTATTACATTAAAACGTCTCCTTTTGGGAGGAGACATATTTGTTTAGCCTCTCATAAAGATGAGGCTTGACTCAAGAACACATAAACTTCTAAACAAACAGAATAATAATACAAATGACTACAAAAGAAAGAAAAGAAAGAAAGATTACCTAGCTACGAAAGTTGAAATATTACAAAGCTTGGAGACTCTAAATTTATTTCTCAGAGAACTATGGAGAATTTTCGATGTCCTTAGCTTCCTGAATGAGTGCCCTTATATAGGCATGAATCCGGATTTCAAATGCGGATTCCAAATCTTGATAAATGTTGAGTGCGCCTGTGAGTGCGCCTTAACTTTCACGTGGTCTGACATCTTTGTCTGAATGTGCCAACTTTTCTCGTGAGTGGTCCATTATCTTTTGTCTGAGTGCGGTGAACAGTATCCGCACTAACTTTTAATGGTCCACCTCTCTTCCTTTGTCGGGGAATCTTTACATTAGTAGTTTTTGTGGTCCCCGAGCTTTAGAAAAACGGGATCTCTTGTCAGCAGGTCTTTTGTCTTTTCATGCCTCTGATCTGTCGGGTTTGTATCGGAATCCTTTTCCGAACTCTGGTTCTTTCTGCTCCGGGCATGGTTGGCAGATATGATCAATCCATCGGCCAATGTGTGACATGTTGCAGAATTTCCGGTAAGTCTCCTTTCCTGCCGGAATCTTGTTCTCCCAAAGAATTCTTCTCTTTGTTTCAAAGAGTTCTTCGGCAAATCTCGTGGAGGTTCATGTCATAGAATTCAGCAAGAAAGTTCTGTTGGCTGAATTTTGAAAGAACTTGAATGTGTATTTGACTTTGTCCATTTCTGTTAGACAAACCCAAAGACCCCATGCTCGTCTGGTTGAAACTTCATCATCTGTGATAGTTCCAGCCAGAATTGGAATTCCCTCTGGTAGCGCCATTTTTATATTTTTCAGGGCGTTTCCATCTGGTCTTCTTAGCTTGATAAAAAGAAAAGCTTCAATGAAGCCTTTCTTCGCTGGTTCCGAAATTATATCAATGGCTGCCTGGTTTCATCCAAACTCTCGGATATTTTTCGGAGATATCAATAGAACTGTCAAAATGGGCCAGGCCCGCGGGCCTGGCCCAACCCAACCCAACCCGCCAAATAGGCGGGTTGGGTCAGCATTTTTAAGGCCCGCCATCAGGCGGGCCTATACGGGCTAGCCCAAACGGGCCGCGGGTTTTGGCGTGCTGGCCCGCGGGTTGGCCCCATTTTTAAAAAAAAAAAAAATTTGTTATTTCTTTTTTTAAGCTCAATTCATAGATAAAAACTCAATATCACATTGAAGCATTCGATCTACTATATAATTTTCACTTGGTCTTGCTTGAAAGTTGCAACAAGTATTTCAAAATTGAGTAAAATACTGATTCACTAATCAAGTTTTTTTAGTAGTAGTGTTAATATCTAGATAAAACCTGAAACAAATTTCAGTATTCTTCTAGCATCAGTTCCAGGTTCGGCAAGTTTAGATGGAAATGTTTTTTTTTTTAAGTTTTTTTTTTAAAAAAAAAGTTTAAAGATTTATTTTTTTTAAAAAAAACTTAAAATAAAAAAAAATATATTTCGGCGGGCCAGCCCGCCCCAACCCGCGGCCCGCTTCGGGTCGGGTTGGGTTGGGGTTTTCCCAACCCGCCTGGAGGCGGGCCCAAACGGGTTGGGCCCGTTTGGGCCGCGGGTTGGGCGGGCCAGCCCGTTTGGGTCGGGCTGGCCCGTTCTGACAGCTCTAGATATCAACTATTGAATTTTCTGGGTTGATACCTCGCCTAGTAATTAGTTTCTCCCAAGTGCGTTGGTAATCCTGCATAGGTGAAGAAACTAAATCATCATTATTTTGAACCTTAGACTTGCCAGTCATTGGCCTAAGATTCAACTCTCCCTCTTTTACCCCAGAGGTGCTGGGTTGACTTGAAGGTTCAGATTGTGATGACACCTGACCTTCAACATTCGCTACAGCTTGTACATCCTCAAGGAATGCATCATCTGCAGCACTCGTGACAGGGTACTTGAATCCCTTGCCTCCGGGTTAGATGAGCCCCGTTCTCTAAACACTTACTTTTGCACCGTTGAAGGTGCTGCCTGAAGGATAGGCCCTTTCAATACTTCAAACAAACGTTCATGGTCCCGAAGGCATGCTCGTATATGTTCAGTAACAAGTTCCTGATCTGCTCGTTGAAGTCGTCCGGCGACCTCTGCATTGAGACAAAGAGTCCCAAAATCTCGTTCCAGGATCTCGAGGTTTTCCCTGAGATTCCTAACTCGCTTGAGGGTATCGCTAGCAATGTGTCCCTCCATCTCGTGTTAAGAAATCTTCAAGAATATTTTTATCAGATTTCACAATGACAATATCATAATCATAATATTGACTTTCATTCTGTCATCTTAAAAGTCTAGCCTTTTTTCTGGTTTTGATTCTATTTTATTTTTTAGAAAAGACTTAACACTAGTATTATCTATTTTTAAGATAAATTTCTTTGCAAGTAAAAATAATGGCCATTTTTTAAAAGCATTCCGAACTGCAAAGAACTCCTTCTCGTTGATGTGCCATCTGATAACTTCGCTGTTATCAAATAGCCCTCTGCAATATCTGCATGGCACTTCCCCTTCTGGTGTTACTTTCATGAGAACTGCAGCCCACCAATGATCACTGGCATCTGTATATAATACCAGTTCATCCTCGTCGTTTGGTATTGCAAGCTTTGGTAGTTGCCTGCAAACCTCCTTCAGCTGTTTGACAGCTTGCCTGTGATCTTCATTCCACTCAAACTTAAGATCTTTTTTGAGTAGTGGACTGAATACATTCCTGTGGTTTGCTAGATTGTTGATAAACATCCCAGCAAAATTAACAACTCCTAAAAAACTCTGAAGTTGTTTTAAATCCTTGAGGTCATCCGGATATCCTTGTACTTTTTCAACAATATGATTCTGCAGGATGATTCTAGATTCGTCAATCTCGATTCCAAGGAACTCGATTTGTCTTGTAGCAATCACTGCTTTCTTTTCGGAAAGCACTAATCCTTCCTTATAACAAACGTCTGAAAAGATTTCCAGATGTTTAAGATGTTCTTTTATGTTTTTTGACGCTATGAGGATGTCGTCAATATAAACGAACATGAAGCTGAAGTAATCATTGAACAAATTATCCATCTTTCTTTGATAGATCTGGGGAGCATTTGCCAATCCCATTGGCATAACATTCCAGATATTATGTCTGTGTGGTGTGGAGAATGCTGTAAACTTTCTGCTTGCTTCCTCCATTTTAATCTGGTAAAACCCAGACTTGCAATCGAATTTAGAAAACACTTTGGCATTCTTGATGCTATTTACCAAATGTTCTCTGCTTGGGATAAAATATCCATCGAACTCCAAGATTTCGTTGATCCCTTTATAGTTGATCACCAATCTCGGCTTTCCTCGTTTGATTTCTCCATGATTCCTTACAAGAAATCCTGGGCTGCTGTATGGAGAAATAACTGTTGAGATTAACTTAAGGTCAAGATGCTCCTTAAGTATGATCTGCATATCCTTCCGATCTTCCTGGTTCATGGGGATTGGCCTGTACCTAACAAACTCATTTTCTTTCCAGTTTTCACATTCAAAGTAGCTCTGAGCTCATTTTTGTTCCACCATGCTAGTGGATCTTCGTTGTAGTTCCTATGAATCTTCCTTTTTACATCTTCTAGAGTGATTCGCTCTTCGAGGGTAGTTTCAGGTTGTCGAACTTCTTCTAGGTGATGTCGAAAACTATCTGCACTTCTCTCCAGCCTTCTGGGCATTTCAGTTTTCCTATTGTTTTGAATACATCAGGAATTTTCTGAATTCTGCTTGAGGCTGCCTTCTGTTTTTCCCCTGGATAGTTGCTGATTAACCTATCATGTTGAAAAGACATCCTTCTTGGCTCGATCATAAGGCTCATTCTTCTGTTTAGAATAGGTTGATCTTGTATCCACATGTCGATCTCTCATAATGTCGGAGTATCAATAATATCCGGCAATACAGCTTTGGCGAAGTCTTCGAAGATTCTGGGGACTTCAATGAATTCCTTTTCTCAAGAATACCTCGGAATGGTGAGTATTCGAGAGTGCGTATGACACCTTGTAGGTGATCGAGTAAGGCCTGTTCCATTCTTTCATCAAATCTTATCTTTTGAAATCTTGATGAAGAGTGAGAACTTTGTTGAAGTCTCGATCTCCCAAGTTGTATGCAATCATCGGATAGATGTTAAAGGCCATCTTTCCTGCATACCGATTTCCTGCCACTGCTCCCAAACAAGAATCTTTGAGGTTCGGGATTCTCTTGTCAAAGATCGCCAGGTTGAGGGGCGAATCAATTCCTTCTTTGAAAGTTGCTTTGATGATTACTCTACTGGCTCCAATATGAATCCATGAGAGTGTGTTGGCAACTTCTCTTTTGACCTTGTTCTTAATCTCCTGGATTTCTCTGGAGGGAATTAATTGCATCTCAGTCTGGTTTCCCGTGAATTCCATTGGGATCTCAAATTCGCCTGCTGTTACCCTATGGATAATCTGATTCTTCCTGCTTCGAAGACCAATCAAATCCATGACTTTTTCCATCGCTCCAATTGTAAATCCATCATACATCTGAAGCTTTGGCTCTTCTTTCATGATCCTCATAAGGGTTTTATGAGAAACAGTGGTATGCGAGAAAAACCCCGGCGGCTCTTCCCTAATCACGTGCTGAAGGAACTTTCCTTCACTCTGATTCTGAGCTAGATTCACCTCCATCCTCAGAATAGATCTCTTCTTCATAGATGCTTTCATCTGAGGGGATATCCTCAAATTGATACACCTGCAACAAATCCTGGAAATAGACAGCATCTTCAAATTCCTTTGTATGCTCGAACTGTCTTACTCCACGACTTTGGTTTTCTGGACAATCTGTAGAGATATGTCCTTTTGCTCCACATGTCCAACAGTTACAATCTCTGAAACTCTCATTTGCACGGGTAGGTGTGCGTCTGAAAGTCCTCTTCGTTGGTCCTCTGCTAGAACTAGCTTGATTAGAACCTGTTGACGAGAGTCTACTCCTTGTTGGTCCTGATCTTTGCCCCGATCTATAGCTTCGGGCTTTCTGCTTTGACCAGAACTTTCTAGGTCTCTATGAAGAACTACTTCTTCTTGAACTACCGCCTCGGGCATATGGATGACTTTTGCGTTTCTTCATCTTTCACCTTTGTGTGTAGTTCCCAATGATTGTAGGGATATCATTTCACGTACAACAAAGAAGAGTCATTTTGTTGATTCCTCCGAGCTTCTTGAAATTTTTCTGGAGCTTTGCTTGGTAGCACCACTCCGCCAGTTTTACTTTGAGAAATGACATTCTCCTGGACACCGTCTCAATTCCATGCGGTGTATACTCCTGGATAAGCATTTCTCTCCATGGGCTCGGAATTTTGGCAAAGAACAGCTCTGCTGCATCCTTTTCCTTTATCTTTGACTTCCATCGATACTCTGTAAAAAGTTTGATGTATTCGTCTATATAGCAAATGTCATGTAGTTCCAGGCTAATTAGAGCTTGTCTGTGTTTTTTAGCCTTTTCTTCATCCATTCCTTCGAAGTAGCTTATTCCGATGAAACATATTTTGAAGAATCTCGCCTTCTTGTCCACGATCTCTTTCAGGGACTCTCCGGCTAAAACTTCTTCCTTGGTTCCTGGGTCTCCTAGATCCCAGGCAATCTTGACTGATCCTTCCAGACTCATTTTCAGAAGTAAAATGAATCATTCTTTGCTTAAGTCAAGCGTTCCTGCTGCTATTCTCATTGCTGAAGTCCATTCATCAATAAGAATTTCTTTATTTTTGAAATCCAAGATATCCATGTTGAGCATAAGTCCATATGGATGGATTGGATCTAGCTGCGATTTCCCGTAGGGCGTCTGATGAATATCTGGCCTTCGAGAACGGTTCCTTGTTCCAACTGGGGGATCCAAAGTTGCTGATGTGAAATCTTCCCTGTGTGGCATACTTTGATCTCCTTCGGGTGGATTGTGTGACCCGAAGCTCTCTTGTGGTGGAGGTCTTTGCACAAGCTCTCATGTCTTGATTTCTACGAGATTTAATCCCGCAAATGAATCAGCAAGATCTCGTAGATCTTCCAGGTTGATTCTTTCCATTACTTTGTGGGATGTAATGGTTCTCCTCGTAGGACTGCAATCATTTTTTCAGTCTCCGTCAAAGGCCTCCGGACCTCCTCTGCTTTCCCTTTTTGGTGTAAAAGGGGTTCTGTTCCGTAAGATGGTGGAAACCATCCTCCGTTCCTTCTTCCTGTCGGACTGGGCCTCGACTCCAATTCCTTCACTCGGGATTGAACATCTTGAAGGTTTTCAAGAATCTCCTTCTGATGTTTAATCATAATCTCCATCTGACTCTGAATCTGATGGATCTGGGCAGGGACATGGTATTGAAGGTAACCATAGCGCTGTACTGTCTTCTGGATTTCTCTAAGATCTTGGGATATCTTAGAAGAATCTGGCTCTATTTCTCGAAAGGTTGGTTCTCCCATCCTAATCGTCTGGTCCAGACCCTGTTGGATCATTGGTGGCTGGAACCACATCTTCATGTTCAGGATGATCGTCTTCCTGAAGCTCTGCTAACTCGAAATGTAGTTTGAGGTTCACTTGATGGAGCCTCTTAGCCATCCTTTCGAGTTTCTTGTAATGGTTTATTCCGGGTGTGTCTAATAAACTTGTTCATCGTAAAAGTTTCCACTTATGGCTGAAACGTTGAGCTTCTGCCATATGCTTCTGATTTAGTTTTTCCAATTTCTGGAAATACCACCTGTAAGCATGACACTTCGAACATTCATTCGGGTCCATGATTTTCTTGAATCGTCTCCTCCGTATAGGTTACAAATTAATATTCAAGACATTATCATAGTATTTCCAGAATAAACCTAGGCTGTGATACCATTTTGTGCCAAGGATCGCAAAAACGGGGACTTGTAAAAAGAAGATATTAAATGCTATTTTTTATAAATATAAGGATATAAAAGATAATTAAATATTATATAGAGACAATTTTGTAAGCTAAACAAAAGCCTAGGGACTAGAATGCAATCTCACCTAACCATTGAGGGGTAAAAGAGTCAAATAAAACCCCCAGTTGATTTGAAAATTTGAAAATTGGACCTATTTGAATAGAAGTTTCTCCAACTTGGATTTTCTTGCACTAAAGTTTTTTCCCAAAACTTAAGTGATTTAAGTTTCCCAAAAGAGCACTTCCTTGCAATTTCCCCTAACTTGAAAAGTAATACTTTAATCATGAAATAAATTATCATAGACCATTGGATAATTCTAATGGTTAATATTTAATTATGATGAATAAAATAGATGTTCATGTGACCAAATAAATAATATTTAATTCTTTCATAAATATTGATAAATATAATATAATGAATAAAATAAATGTTCATGAAGAACAAATAAATAATTTTAATTGTTGCATGATACATTGAATTATGGTCTCACCATTTCTACATAGGCATTTATACATCTTAATTGATATCTTTGATTGTTTGGGCACGATTAAAATGGAAATTAGCCAAAAAATCAACAAATGAATCAGCTAACCCAAACTTAAACCACAATTTGCATGAGATAATGATAATCTTGCGAGAAGGTTTTCTCATTTTTTTAAAAGTTTAACTAGAAATTAGGATGAAATATTAAAGTAAATATACAAATATAATGACAATTGTACAATTAATTGAGCTAAGGAACAAATTGAAGTTACGAAGGGGAATACACACATCAATTGTGCAATTAATTCAAATATTCATGCCCAAATGAATGCATCAAACATGTTCTCTTGAAATGTGATGTAAACATATAACTTTAACCAACATGCATAACAATGATGTAGCAAGAGTAACATTATTTAAAGACATGGCCTCTAGGAAAATCACAATGTAAAACTTTTCCCTCATATCCACACATTTATATGTATATAGTTTAAATTTCTGTTGTTTCTCGATAATTTATGTTAGATCTGCAATCTCCTACTGATTTCCTCTGTTTTCCCTGTTATTTTCTAGTTCGTTGTGTGTTCAGGGTCGTTTACGTCAGGCAACGGCGGGTTCTGTTCTGTCTTGTTCTTCCGCTTTGTACATGGCATATTTTGCATTTCAAAGTGGCCTACTAATTTTTTGTAAACTATGCACATCTATTGTGTTTGCTAATGAACTGTTTTTTGCATAAAGATGTTTGCTTATCTATGGTTGTGTGTGTTAAATAAATAAAAACATACATTTTTACTTACTTAATCTATTCCTTTTGTATGTTGTTAGAAATTCGTTTTCACATAGATAACTGTCCTTGTTTACTTTCCAGTGCATTTGCCCTTTTGAGTCTTCCATGTTCTTTGTGGTGTCGTGATGGAGATGAGTACTTTCTGTATGGAGTCAAAATGAATATTTCCTATTTGGTGAGTTTTTATTTTTTAACCTTTTTTCTGTTTTCTTTATCTAATATTTCTACTACGCCATTCAGAGTAAACTTTTTAGTTGCATGTTTGTATTCTCCTCTCATAATGAGTGATGTGGTTATTAAATCAAGTAGATATTATTGTAGTAAAGTCATATTAATCTCTCCATAGCAGACTTAGCATCCACCCAGGCGGGAAGAAGATGTACAGAGATCTGCGTGGTCAGTTTTGGTGGAAGAGAATGAAGTCTGATGTCGTCGCTTTTGTGAAGAGGTGTCTGATCTGCCAGCAGGTTAAGGCAGAGAGGCAGAGACCTGGCGGCGAATTGAGAAGCTTGGAGATACCGAAGTGGAAGTGGGAGCACATTTCCATGGACTTCGTGACTCATTTGCCGAGGAGTGCTTCAGGCTTCGATGCTATTTGGGTGATTGTGGACAGATTGACTAAGGTAGCCCACTTTATCCCCTATAGCATGACATTTACATTTTTGAGGATGGCACAGTTGTATATTAGAGATGTGGTGAGATTGCATGGGATCCCCGTTTCCATGTGTCAGATCGAGATCCGCGATTCACATCTCATTTTTGGGAAGGCCTTCAGTCAGCCTTGGGAACTGAGGTCAGATTGAGTACTGCTTATCATCCTCAGACGGATGGCCAGACCGAGCGCACGATTCAGACGCTCGAGGACATGTTAAGAGCTTGTGTTTTGGAGTTCGATGCCTCTTGGCAAGATTCAGTGCCTCTGGTAGAGTTTTCTTATAACAATAGCTACCAGGCAAGTATTCAGATGGCTCCGTTTGAAGCTCTTTATGGCAGACGATGTAGATCACCCTTGTGTTGGGATGATTTGGACAGTAGATCAGTCGGAGGGCCTGAGTTGATCCGGGAAATGGAAGAGAAGATAAAGATTATAAGGCAGAAAATGAAAGCGGCCCAAGACAGACAGGCAGCTTATGCGAATAAACGGCGGAGACCGTTAGAGTTTCAGTTGGGAGATAAGGTCTTTTTGAAGATCTCGCCTTTCAGAGGCGTTGTGCGGTTTGGGATGCGCGGGAAACTGTCTCCGAGGTTTGTGGGACCGTACGAGATTTTGCAGCGCATTGGCACATTGGCTTACCGATTGGCTTTGCCGCCTTCTTTATCTGGGATACATGATGTGTTTCATGTATCAATGTTGCGAAAGTATGAGCCGGATCCGTCTCACGTGTTACAGCCTTCCGAAGTTCAGTTAGAGTCAGATATATCTTATGTGGAACGGCCTGTTAGAATTCTGGACAGAGCAGACCGTAGACTTCGGAACAAAGTGATACCGATGATCAAAGTTCAGTGGGATCGCAGGGGTGTCGAGGAGGCTACGTGGGAGACGGAGCAGCATATGGTGCAGCACTACCCGGAACTATTCTCTGGTATGAGTTTATGTTCAGTTTCTGTTGGGGTAAGTGCATGTGATTTCGAGGACGAAATCTTTTAAGTAGGGGAGTATTGTGACATCCCCGAAATGGTTAATTGCTATTTGGCTTTAAATTATGTTTACATGATTAATTATGTGGTAATTGATTATGTGTTGGGATTTATTTACCTTATGTGGAAATGCATGGCCATGTGGGTAGGGTGACCCGGGATTGCATTTCAGGGTGCATGTGGTGCATGTTGGGTAAATATTATGGGAAGCATGATTTATTTGCCTTGGTTAGCAATTTATGAGAAATCATGTGTTAATTGATATTTTGGTGCATTTTGAGTAAGTGCTTTGAAAAATATCATGTTGGGGTGTTTTATACACCATGGAATTGTTTGGCATGCATTTTAATTTAAAACTCACCTTTATACCCAACCCCACCCCATCCACTCTTTTTACTTTACCAAATCAACTCCCACACAAACCCTTCTTCCAATTTTCGAGTTCCAACTTTGGGGTAAAGAGAAGTGCTTGCAAAATCTTGTTTTGAGGAGATTGTTGGGTGATTTGAGATCCCCAAGAGGTATGGGTACCTCATGTGTTAATTTTGTGAAGTTTTGTTTGAGTTTGGTTTGGTTTTGATTGGTTTTAAAATGGGTTTTGTTGGGTTGTTGTGGGTTTGGTTAATGGTTGGATTTATGGTTGTTTTAAGGTGTATTTTGGAAGTTTATGTTGTATATGGGTGTTTTTGGGTTATTGGGTTGGAGTATTATGGTTTATATGTGGTTTGGGAAGATTCTGTGCATATTAATGGCGATTTCTCGCCTTTTCAGCATTTCTCGATCGATCGAGAATAGCTCCCGATCGATCGAGCTCGGCAGTAAGGAAAGTGGGAAATTTTCGGGCTTCCCGATCGATCGAGAAAATTTCCGATCGATCGAGACGTTTTCCCGATCGATCGGCATGGGTGCCCGATCGATCGAGACGGGCAGTGAGGCGATGGCCTCGGGGTGCAGACTCGCGATCGATCGGGTGAAAGGGCCGATCGATCGCCAGCCCCAGAAATGTTTTGCCTTGGTTTTTTTGGCTATTTTGTGGATTTTTGGTAATTGGACTATTATTGGGTTCTAATATTGATCTGTGTGAATATGTAGAACCAACCCAGGTGGCAACACAACCGAGGAATTGAAGTCCTACCATATTCCGCTTTTGGAAAGGTACGTAGTGGACGTACGGGCACCCAACGGTAACATGTATTTTATATGCTCATTGTTTATGCATTGTGGATGCGAGTATATATGTGGTATTGCATTGTGGATGCATATACATGTTGATTTATGCCATATGAGGTATTGCATTGTGGATGCATATACATGGTAATTTATGCATATTGATGTTAGATGCATATTATGATTATTGGATGCACATCCCATGAGTCGTGGTCATCCTTTGATGATTTTAATGCTTGCCGCTTTTTGTATTGGTTCCGCTAAATGTGAAGCGAGGGGTGGGAGCGCCGCATGTCACATTTGAGCGTGGTTGTCATATGGGGCGAGGAAAGGGTATTTGCCGCTCTCTGTGAAGCGAGGGGTGGGAGCGCCGCATGTCCATTGTAGCGAGGTTATCCTATGCCGCCCATATGAATATAAGCGAGGGGCATTAAAATACACTGTGATGGACAGACTAGGGAATGGTGACCAATATGTGGTACAGTTGAGATGGTATATGATGTCATGACATGTTTTGGCCATTAAAAATAATCTGTTGATTATACTCATGAGTTATGGTACAGGGACAACCAAACGGGAAGCGTTTGAAATGCATGGAAAAACAGGAATTGTTTTATATTGATTATGCATTACGCTTTATCTTCATATTGTGTGGAATATGAATGATTATTATTGCTCATGTTTGGGGGTTGTCCTTGTAGGTACCTTTTTGGCACGATAGACGGGCTTGAACGGGTTGAGACAGTGAGCTTCACGAGCATCCTTGGTAGATGAAAGGACATGATTCTTTTGTATAGTGCCTACTCTAGGAGTAGCGTAAAACTATAGTGGACACATTCATTTGTTGGAATGTAATTAATCCTTTTGGTAGTCCTTTATTTTGGCATGTAAATGCTTAAAGCTCATAGACTCAACTTGTTTACTCTACTCTGATCATTATTATTAGCTCTATTATGCCTTAATTCCGCACTTAAGGATTAGGGTCCTTACAAATGTATCAATTTTTTATAAATCATGTCGATTTAATGTATGATTTGTCGGTGAAAAATATATTTTCTCTGTACGTATGTTTGGAAATTGCAATATGTTAGATAAAACATTTTATGATCCAATCCACAAAAAAAACTTCAATTGCATCGATCTATGTCCTGATAAAAGGACAATACTAACTATCATGGGTTACTGTAGCACGTGCACCGATGCATGTGGTGCACCACGTGTGTCGCGTACTGTAGCACGTGCACCGCATTTATTGTAGCACGTGCACCGGGTGCATGTGGTGCACTTACTACACGTGCATTGCGGTTGCTGTAGCACATGCACCCTGTTACTGTGCAGTGTTTTGTGACTTTGAATTTTTACGTGCACCCCAATTTTTTTGCGTGCACCTTTGAATTTTTTTGTGCACCTTTAACAAAATTTACACATTCATTTTTACGTGTACTGATAACCCAAAATCAGATCATTGTTTGGGGGTTCTTTTTTTTTTCTTCTTATCTTTCATTATCCATAAAATGTCAATCTTCAATTGAATCTAGTTTATGAAGAAAGCAGCTAACAGAGAAACACAAATGGATTTGGATGTTAATTAGCTATGAAGAAATCGCATTATTATTTGGGACTTAATTTTTAAAATCTATGTTATAAGCCCTTGAAATCGATTTTCGAAATTCAAAATTATTCAATGAAAGGACAAATAATAGCCCTACGTGCACCGATACTTATATCAATTGCAAGGGTGCACCCGGCGCACTTGCTGTGCACTTGAGCAATCTTCAAGTAGGGGTTTAATTTTTAAAATCTATGTTAAAGTTGCAAACTTTTTTTCTTATCTTCTATTATCCATAATATGACAATCTCCAATTGAATATAGTCTACAAAGAAAGCAGCTAACTGGGAAACACAAATGGATTTGAATGTTAATTAGATATGAAGAAATCACATTACTATTTGAGACTTAATTTTTAAAATCTGTGTTATAAGCCCTTGAAACCGCCTTTGAAATTCAAAATTATTCGATAAAAGGACAAAAAATAGACATACGTGCAACGATTCTTGTAGAAATTGCAAGGGTGCACCCGGTGCACTTGCTACAAGTGCACATATGCACTTGTAAGTACACAAGTGTACTTGTAGCAATTGCAGACCCTTGACTCTAAACTTTAAAATTTTCATTCAAACAATTTATCGAACATCTCATGTCTCAAACAACAAACAAAATAGATAAAATGCAAATTCCCTCTAAAATTTCACCACAAATGCACTAAATCACAACCTCAAATTCTATAGTTTTGACTAATAAACATAAACAAAATCTGTAAATCTGCTCAATATTTCATCAACAAAGTAAAGAAAAATATGGATGCTTTAATGAAAAAATCAACGAGGTATACTCCTAAATGCATGCGTGCATCTGCAAGAGAAATAAAGGAGGAGAAACCTTGAATATATGGCTGAAGCGAAGGGGCGTAGATGGAGGAGAGAGAAGGTGGAAGGCAATGGGTGGTAGGGGTTGAGGGGAGTGGGAGGGAGAGATTTGGCGAAGGGAAGAGATTTTTTGAACAAGTAATTTTTTTTTTTTTTTGAAATGTGGGTATTTTAGTAAAAAATAAACCTTAAATATGACAAGTTAAAAATTGGACCTTTTTGAATTGAGTGTTGAAAAGTAGATGTTTATGTAATGTTATTTTTTTCATAGATTTAGTTTAATTATTGTTTTGTAACTGGTACCAGTTGATAATTTTGCCTAAAATCAACCATATTGTTGCATATTACAATGGTGAGAATTTGGGTGGTCCCGTAGGTACCTTATATTATATCTATACTCTATATTAAGTTAGAGACCCTCGACGATATCTATGACACCCAGTACACGTAACACATACACATGATGCATATATCATAACATTTAATGGCAGCAAAAATTTCAATTACATATCATCTAGTCAAAACATTTATAATACTATAATTCACAAAGCATATAGATATATATATATGCCACAAAAATAACCAAGGTTGTATCCCTCACAACCCAACCAAAAACCTATACAGTATATGCAGATGATGAGCTGAGGGAGAAGGACTAGAGTCAGCCGGCTGACCTTGGATCCATACTTCAAATTTTGTAGATAACACTCTGTATGATCAACTTTTATCTACATTAACTGAAAAACAACATTTGCATTTGGATGAGTTGCAAACTCAATGAGCATATTCAAAGAACATAGTACTTAACATCACATGAGCATGTAATTCATATACACATAAGCACATGTTTATAATAACATGATTCATCATAATATGTACATCAATTCATATTATTCATATAAAACGAAATGATGCACATATATGTCTGTATTGTTATTCTGTTATGAACCAACTAATACCACCATGGCACTTTGTACTGTATAATCCCCATGAGTTCAATGAACTCGGGATCTGTATTCTTTACTCAGAATGCAATAATACATGGTTCAAGGTCATCAGTGGCCATAACAGAGTTCTTTAATCTCTTATGAATGCACATGTTATAATCATATGTATAACATTGTACGGTAAAAAGAATGATAACATCATATAGATCGTATAACATCACGTCCCAACATGTACATTTAAGAACTCAATTTAGTTCTTGCACGTCATATTGCATTCATCTCAATCTATTAACCAATTCAAGGTACTCATATAACACAAATCACATACTCATATAAAGTTAAATGCCAAGTTATAAGGATATACTCACAAGTTATTGCTCATATCTCAATAATTTGCTTACTTTGTCTTATCTGCGTCTTTGTTGAAATGTTGACCTATAAGCGTATAAAAAATACATAACCAAGTTCAACACATATGTTTAATATTGATGACAGTATCTAACATGTTATGTATGATATGCCCATACTAAAGAATCGTATACCAGAGCAAATTAACATTAACCCAAAATTTATTGTTTAATTAACTTAGAGTGTAGTTCCTTAAATAATAGCATATGAAAGTTTCGATCATGTTCCTTTAATTTATCTTCTCAATAATCGATCATCATGTCCTTTCATTCTCATTCATTGTGTTTTTGTTTTGCTTTTTTTTTTTTTTTGTGTGCGTGAATAAGGCTTATAATTTATAATAGGAAGATCTACAAGTAACATTCAAGAAGACCAAGGAGAATTCAAAATCTCTTTACAACATTATCAAGATTATCAGATCTAATTTGTGGGTTTCCTCCATTATCACCTTAATATTAATTAAATTATCTGTGAAAATTCCATAATGACTCGATGGAAAGTAATGTTCATTTTACACTAATTGAATGCTCTAGTGCACTTGTAAATCCATGCTTACACTACTAAAAACCAATAAACTAAGAATTCATGTAAAGTTTACACTAACCAAAAGTTGTTTACTCAAATTCCATCACCACCAGGATTGTTTCGTATAGTCTCCAAGCTTGGTTAATGAAAGGGAATATGAGAAAATTATTTTTCCTTTCCTCGGATGATGTTTCCAGGATAAAAACAAGTGATATCTATATACACTAATCCATCTTTTTGAGCATATTTATGTATGTGGTATCTTTTATCCATTTACAAAATTTCATTACAATTAAATTACCAGTTAATTCACAAAGATGAACTTATATTTATTTCATGATACACATGTTATGATGCTTATGAATGAATATATAAAGTTTCGGGTCATGACAAAATCTTTGGTCGATTTTATCAAATAATCTTAGATTTTTTCAACTGTAATTAAAAGGAATTAAGATATTAGTTTTGATTGAAGTCATTGAACTTCCGGCGGCCGGAGTGGTAAAGCTCACGTTCCCCTTTTGGATGACTCAAGACTTGAAGTCGTGCTGTGAGCGAAAAAATCATCTATCTCACAGTAAAAAAGAAATTAAATTTTGATTAATTAAGTATATAATAAAAGGGTAGTGAAGGGGTCCGGCCACCATGTGTAATGTACGCAGCATTCCCTTGCAATGCAAGTGTTTGTTTCCACGACTCGAACTCGTGACCTCTAAGGTCGCATGGCATTAACTTTTTTGCACCAAAGCTCACAATCTAATTCATTAAGTATATGTTTAGTTAAATTACTAAAACAATAATATTTTCATTTAAAAAATTCTACAATAATTTTTACAATTTGTCATCCTCTTTCAAATTTTGATTTATTAAGTTGTAAAGATGGAGAGTGAACGTTATGCGACACAACAACTCTTGACCATAAAATTTCTAAGGCTCTTGATGTAACTAGTACATAATATTTGAATGAGCAATCAGTCTCGGAATATTAGCTGGGGCGTCCATTTGAGATGCAAGGTCAAGCTTCCTGATTTAGTGCCATCAATGGAGAAGGTGTCCGTAAATTCTCCTTCTAACACGACCCTTGTAAGCGTCATCACGCATCGTCCAACTTTGTCCTACACACACGAGCGGAGCCACAATTATAATTCAAGGGGGCGAATTTTTTTTAAAAAAATTAAGGGTAAAACATAATTTTCAGAGCTCGAAAAGTCGAAGCATATATGATAATGTGATTGGTTAAGAGCATATACCTTCCCAAATGTGTCATGGTCATATACCTCCAAGATTAGTAGCTCATGTAGCCCATCTTCCACAACAAAATCAAATGTCTGATTCCAAACTGGATTCAAGGTGTCATTCAAGACCTGAGGATATAATCAAAATGAAAAATGAGACGAATACAGTTAGTTAGATTGAGTATCTAAAGTAGTACACACCCTAGTCTTGTATTTCTGTTCAGATTTCTTCATGATTAGCACAACAAAGGGATCAGATTTTCCCATTATATCTGTAGCCGGCAAGTCTTGTGCAGATATCACTGTCACGGAAACAACTCCTCTCATGATAACATCCCTTTTCGCATCATCTCCTACATCACCACTTCCTTGTTTAAGAGCCTTTTCGAACGAAGTCAATCTAAAATCGGGGTCGAAAGTATTCAAATATGTGCTCTTGGAGCTTAAAGGGATATACAACAGCTCCAGATGAACCTACATACACAGAACCCACAATGATTGTTATATATGTAGATATTATATCGACATCTTTCTTGTTTGGGACTAAGAATTTGCTAGCATCGATCTATACCTGACCGCGGTTTTTCTGGTCTTTTGGGAACTCGATGTCTTTCACCAATTTCAACCATACATCTCTCACCTTACCAGGTTCAAGATCACGGAGTGCCACTCGACCGCAACCGATGAATTCAGAAGCTTGAACTCCTTCGTCATCATAAACTCTTACCGTCAAGTGTTGAGTGGATATATCCTCAACCGTGAGCTCAAAGTGCTCATTCCAGATTGGATTTGTGTTGTTGTTCTGGAAAAATAGGTGGGAGTTAATGAAAAACCAAAGAATATATAATTTCAACATAAGACATTCATACAATTGTTTTGCTGGTTTTCGTCTTGGCACGTAAAGGACGAATGAATAACTTGGCAAATGGGTCGGATTTGCCAACGAAGTCTTTGTTTGTCAGTTCCTTGGCTTCTATGAGCTTCACCTCTAATGTCCCGACAGGCCTCAACTCGAGGTAACTGTAACAGGGAAATTTAACAAGAAAACAACTATAACATGATCTTGAATTATGCAGGTTGAGTGATCATTTACCTATAATCTCCTGGTATTATGGGTATGATTTTACGGACTGGCCAGGTGATGGAATCTTCAATAGCATCTTTTAGTGCACCCTACCAAGGCATTACAGAGCACTCGGTCATTTTCACCATTGAACTTACACCACGTAGTGGAAGAAAGGGAAAAGCAATGTGCAAAGTCTAATCAAACCTCAAGGGCATCTGCTATTCCTGGAATCGCAGATATTTCACCGCCAACAACTTTGAGTGTAAAGTCAAGATTTTTCTGCATTATTTCAACTACATTGGATATAAACTAGCAGGTATATCATGGAAAAAAGAAGAAGCAAGTTTTAAGTATATATGGTGTCTTCTTTGTCACGTTGTACCATGGTTCGCAAAAAAACGGTCGTGGAAAGGCCGTTTCGAAACGAAATGGCAGCTGCCGCGATAAAATTCCATACTAAAATGAACGTGTAACTATAACGACGATTTCAAGATCGTCGCGTAACGGAACGGAGATTTCGTGGCCCAGAGTGGCCGTTGTGAACATTTTTAATTTTTTACCAAAATTTTTCAAATTTTTTTGATTTAATAATATTGTCCAAGTTACCTAATTATTTATATTTTTAATCTAAAAAATCTCTGCAACAATAACGGCAACCGTTCTGCGAAATGTCAATGGAACTGGAACATCAACCTCTACGATGCTCTCCGTAACCGTGTCGATGAATCATGTATCGCACACCATATTTTATATTATAATGAATATATAGAACTCGCCTTTTCTCTCAAGGAATAACAGACAGCTCCAAAGCAAGGAATCTCGTCGACCAATGGTTTGAATATCAACCTGAAAACTCCAGTAAATCCAATATTCTTTACCTGCGGTCAGGAAATGCATCAGAAAGTACATACAACATCCCTGCCCGTACACATATCAAGTTGCAAAATACCTGTATTGGTACCGACACACCAACTTTTGTTTTGAGATCGAGTACAATATTTGGATTCCCATCCCACTGCAAATCCAACTCCATAATAATTTCCCCAGGATTATCATCTGTACAGTCCATGATGGAAATTCCTAATTCACATTAAAAAAAAAAAGTACATGAGTCCAGTCCTATTCTTCATTTAACCAATGTTCTAAAAATTTCCCTTATTAATGTCTTGTGTGGTCTCTAAGTATATGGAGAGCCTGTAAAAGAAAGCTTTCGAATATGTAGAGCCTAGTATTGATACTTTACTTGTGAACAGGGGCAGAACTAGGATTCAAAAATACATCGGGTGTCCTGGTTAAGTAAGGCTAAATGACTATCATCATTTAAAGGATTGAGCAAAAACTAGATTTTCAAAAATTAACAATGCCCTAACCCATAGGGTGTCTCCGCCCCTGCTTGTGAAGGTTAAGTTATATGTTCCAAATGTATGTGTTCTCTTTTTCTTCGAGATGATTGCCTTGAGGATATAGTTAGATATGTTGTGGTTTCTTTATCAATGAACTTCAAATTTTACCCATAAAAAAGGTAGTAGAAATACTCACCTGTGAATTGTGGTGCCACAGTGCCTAGAGTTAACTTGGAAAACTTGAGAGAGGCTACAACTGGTGGTATGTATTGTTCAAGCATTGGTTCCACTGAGTTTCTAATTATCTCTGACGCTGCCTGCTCAACAATATTATCATTCAACCAAAAAAAAAGCTAAAATAAAACCTGAAGTAATTAAACTGGAAAATGGCATTTTTGGCTTAGAAAATTGCAAGAAAAAACATTAACCTCATCAACGTATGGCCATATTTTATCCAGCTGATGGTTAAGCCAAGTTAACTGCACCAATCAATCCAAAACACACCAAATTATTATTATTATTTTGCATGCATCGGGTGTAGTCCCGGTGCGTTGGCACACGCCGTGGGCATGCAAGAATTTTGGGGAAATGCAACTCAACTTCTGTCTCTCTGAGAAGACAACCCAGGAAGGGTAGAAATGAGGTGATAGTAATTTCCTGGAATCTTCGACAGTCATCCTGGCAAAAGCTGCAATTGTGGCTGCCTAATATAATCTCCCATAGTTAAAGTAAAGATGTCGATGTAATACAATATACAAACAATAATTACAGTATATATATATGCTCGTGTGCTTACCAAATCAATGCGGCGCTTGGATCTGGTAGTCTGATATCGAGCAAATGCCACGATCAGACCAATGCCCAATGCAAAACCCAGAGCGCAACCCACCATAAATCCCATCTCCGCCGATCTTTCTCAGTTATTATACATAAACGTGCGCGCATGTATTTTGCAAGTTTCTGTTGGGAATGGGTTAGATTAATATGTGAATAAGGATTGATGGTTTGCTAGAGTGTGGATCTGGTAAAGAATTGTTCATACTTATTCCTTTCCTCTACCTTGTGAGATATTGATTCGGCGTTGCATGGCTTTTTTATTTATATTTATTGCTTTTACTTTTTAATTGATTTATTTATTCATTTATTATTATATATAATATATCTATCTATTACTGTATTATAAAGAGGGTGCGTGCTAGAGAAACTAATTGACCTCTTGATATGACCATGCAATTATCAAAATGCCCATAAATCTTTGATTAATCACAAATATTATGCCAACATGCAAAATGACTGAAATATCCCTGAGACTTTTAATAATTTCAATTTATCCTAATAGACAATATTCTTAAAATATCTATAATATCCTTAATAATATTGTCAATTACAATATCATCATATTACATAATATCTGTAATTACATATTTATATTGTAATTTTATACATAAAAATATATGTGCACGCATCGCGTGCCAAATATAGCTAGTATTTATAATAAACTCGTGCATTGTATAATATGTAATTCACACTTCAAAGCGGTGATCTAGGTCGATTGGGCTTGCTTGTAGGCTTGTAGCAGCGCTAGTGCGCAAGCGGTATAACTGGTGAACCATGCACAAAGGGACATATAGGGGGATCAAAAATTCGGTTTAACCAAATTATTCTCAAATCGGTTAGGTCAATTTCGAAATTCAGTTTTAATTTAAAAATATCGGTTAAATCAGTTCTTTTTCGATTTAATTTTAAAAATATCAGTTAACCGTTTTAACACAAATTTTTTTTTTTGAAGTTTTTTCTATATATATTTTTTAAAATCGGTTAATTGGTTATGAATTTATATGATTTAACCATTTTTTTTAAAATAAAATAACCAAAAATTCGATCGTTCACTCCAGTGAAATCTATTTTGTCTAAAAAAAAGTTCGATTTTATCGGTTCGAAAAATTCGGTTATGTCGGTAACTGCTTTAGACCATTTCCAGGATTACTGATGGCAAAGAGCGAGTGTAGAGAAGACGGGAGCTCGGCAAGCATTAGCAGTTGAAAATGCAAATTTTCTGTCCATTAAGTCTAGTTATTCAGTCGACTCAATTTTCGATTCGGAATCCATTGACATAGATAAAAAATAAAATAAAATAAAAAGATATATTTTGTGTTCAACATAGATAAATTAATGACCTAAAAGTTCTAAATCAATTCTAACCTTTTTACGGTATTCTCACCATTGAATTTCTATTTGTTTAATTCGTCTTTGGGGACTCTGGTTTCACAAGGAAATGCATTCTTGTACAACACATCAATTAGGGTATTGTGCAATGCCAATTCCTCTAAAAGATTCAATCCACAAAAATGCATGCCTACCAGAAATCAATCTTAATGATGGAAACATAAATCCCAAGCTGAGTTCGCCGCCATCCAACATTTCAAGGCCATACCTTGCATTCTTTGCGGGCGATGTTCACGGCTGCATCAGGCCAATCCTCCTCCACTTTCGGAAAGGCCGTAACACGTATCTCGAAGAAGGTATTCGTAAAGATCAAGATTATTATGACTTTATGTGAAGGTCCAAAATTTTCTTATGTCCAAGTGGATATGAAGTAGCTAGTCCAAGGATCGTCGAGGCCATTCATGCCGAACGCATCCCTGTGATATTATCTGCTCCCTTTTAGTGATGTTTTCAGGTGGGAAGCTTTCTCAGTAGGTCGATATTATGGAAATCCCACGACTGAAAGAGATATTGCTTGCAGTAGTAGCCTCGGGAGAAAAGTATTCGAGGTTGAGGGACGGGTTGAGAGCTGTAAGAAAACATTTTGTTTGAACCAGCCAGCACAGAGGCTTGATGTATTTCATATGATTTTACATTCTATATATGGCTTAGAAGATTAAATACAAGGATTAGATAGATATTGGTGAACCTAGAATAAAAGTTCAAATAGAAAAGGAAAAGTGTGATCTCTATTGTATTCTCTACTCAATATTAATGTTGCCCAAATTTTTTTGCAGAACCCTTGTTCCAAAATTCTCAAGAAATTAAGTAAAGAGTCCATTTGTTATTTTGCAATGATAATATTGACCATCAGTTCTCCCTCCATAAATTGATGAAAAAAGATCAGCCTATCAATATGGGACAGAATCGTTGAAATGCAATCTTATATACGCCTCCGATACTGCCAACATACACTAGTAGCACAACGCATCAGATGATAGTTCGAACGGAAACTGAACAAGTCCAGTTTTTAAATAAGTAAATGAGAAGTAGATAGATTCAAGAAAGCCAAAATATATTTTTTGCAACTAAAGATCTTGTTAGAATGTTAAAGCTGGGATTTTGCTGAGTCATGGCCGCTTCTTTCAAGTGTTGTAGAACAACTCTAAGTTCACAAAATAGACCATGCTGCTATTACAATTGAAACGTGCCAACGGATGTTGAGAGCCCGACCTAGCTGCGCTCAACACACCAATGAGGCAAAAGAAGTTTCACATTTTTCTATCCAATTGTACAATTCTGTGTCATTTATCTACAAGCGGCGATATTAAGCATTCATAGAACTTGCCCAATATATTCTCATACCCTCTTGTTTCTGGAGTCAGGATACACTACAACTATCTTACCACCACTGCTAGCAATTACTCATAAGCTAACTCAAGAAACTGCTGAAGAAAAGTTGATTGAAAGTATTAAAAAACGAGTATCATTACTCTGTAATCATGGAACAGAATAGGAGTATTTTCTGACTCACAATTAAGACCAGAAATCTTGGACATCTTTGAATATTAATTAATATAAACAAAAGGAAAAGGATCAAATTAACTATAAATGATACATAGATCACAACCATCCACATTAAAGATCACTTTTTATGGTGAAGCAATTCAAGAAACAGGGAGATTCAAGAAACAGGGAGGACCTTCTTGACAATATCATCACTAAGTTTAGCAATCTGGGAATCAAGAGCTTTGATGGTGTCGTCCTTCTGTTTCTCCAAGCTGGCCAACGCCTCTTGCAGCTCTAACTCCACTTTCTTCCTCCCCTCCGCCAACTTCTGCTCCACCTCCACCTGAGTCTCCTTCTTCATCTTGTTGAGGGCCGCCGATATCTCCGCCCTCGCCGCCTTCATCACCGCCGCAGCTTGGTCCTCCAGCGCCTTTACCTCCGAAGAAGTGTCTTTGACGCTGCTGAGCTTCTCTCTGATGGAGGCGTCTCTTTCATCCATAAATTTCCCAAGTGGGGAGTAGTATAACTTGTCCAATGCGACCATGAGGATCAAGAATTCCGCCGCTATGATAGGGAGTGTTAGGTTGAAGTCGAAAAGCTGGGCCTTTACAATTTCCTCGGCGAGTGAGGGAGGCGCGTTGGCGAGTGTGAAGGAGGCAGCGGCGGCGAGGAGGGAAGGGACAGACTTGAGAGAGGAGGGAAGTTGAAGGGGTTTAGGGAAAGTGGGGAGGGGTATTTTGGGAAGAGGAGCGAGTTTAGGGATGGGGGGGATGCCGTTGATGAAGGTTTTGGAAGAGGCCATTATCATGCCTGCCATGGCTGCTCTGCTAAACTGAAAAATTTGAAGGGGATGCAGTTGTATGAATGTATGATATGAATTATGTGTATGGGAAGGGAAGGTTATCTGTTCCCATTGCCACACATTTGTGGTGAGGCTGTGATTCTCGAATATGTGAGGGCCGAGCGTGCTGACAAAGACCACGGTTTTTTTTTTTAAACGAGGTCCGGTTCAAAGTTTTGGAACGGTTTTTTATTATCATTTGAAACAATGTTTTCGGTGACCCGATTTAAAATTTTCTCTAATTCAGTTCCCGACGTTAAGTCGTCCGTTTTAACAAACATAGATGGACCGATTTGGGGATATTTAAAAATTTTGGGACTGAATCGGGTCATTTAAAACATTATGGACCAAATCGGGTATTAAGCAAACTTTAGGGACAAAATTGAGTACAAAGGCTTGTGCTTACGCGTTTGTTTCGTGTGATGCCAGGGTCATTTAGCAAACTTTGGGGACTATGTTATGTATTATCCCGATATATACTTTAACTCCTAACCTCCAACTTAGATGATAAGTTTTCTACCAGCGAGGTATAAGATTCTAGTTAATCTAAATTGAGTGCATAATTTTTATATTAATCAAATTATGTGAGCTTGAATTTATTATATTTTTTCAATTTTTAATGATATCTTTTTTTATTTTCCTAAAAAGATGAAGGTTTGAACCGTATCATAACCGACAGCTCATGAATTGGAACTAGAACCATCAATAAATGTTAAGGTTAAGGATCGAGATTTTTGAACCACTGAATTATGGTCATGTCTATGCTGCTCACGCGCCTTGCTCCATTAGAGATTACTAGAGTATGGAATATATATGTAGAATGAAACTTGTTACCTTGGTAAAATTATGGACTTTGCAAAACCTAAATAGGATAAGACCTCTACTTTCGCCACCCTAGGTCGGCCTTCAGGAAGACCTCTACCTAGGCTATCCCAGGTCGGCCTCGAGGATGACCTCTACCTCTGCCACCCAAGGCCAGCCTCGAGGATGACCTTCACATCGGCCACCCCAGGCCACTCATCCAGGTAGACCTCAGCTCGGTTCCCAGAAATGCCTCCATTTTGTCTCCTCTAGCTCAACCTTCCCAATATTGGTCTGATCATTAAGTACGGGTTTATACTATTTGGCACCTTAAAAACATGTGAATAAGGCGTGAGCTGGGCTCCAAGGGGAGTCCCGCCCATCGTTCACAAGGTAAGAGGAAGAATAGACAACAACCTTTTGTATCTGATCCCAAGACGGGCTCTGAGGGGAGTCCAAACCTTGGCTCCAGAAGATGAATAGATGAACTAGAGCACAAACTCCCGAGCAGTCCCATCACACCTAGCGTGGTCTCCCTGCTAATGTTATAAGGCCCATTTGTCGTGACTTATTTTACTAGGGCCCATTTCCCTTAAATAAAAGGAGAAGCCGTCATTTTTTAGGGCAAAAGTTTTTCTTCCTCTTCAAGGGAGCCGCCGCCCTCTTTGCTCATGTTCTCTCACATTTTCTCTTATGTATTTTTATTTGTTTAATGCTTGTACATGAATTCTGTAATACTGTGTTTGTAGTGGAAAATTTTTATGCTTAATTTCAATTCATTAAGCCTCAAAATTTCCAGCAGAGAACTCGTGGAGTGATATATAAATATATAAAAATACATGGTAAATGAATACGTGCAGAGGTCGAGGAGTTCTTGAGGAGGGAGAGCATTCTAGTAAGGAGCGCTGGAAGATCGATTCAGCCCACTTGACATTCTTTTTTCATCAGTAATCTTAACCCTTCCGCTTTCACTTTTTACTTTTGTGTAGACCTGACCAAAGTCATAAATGACTCTGAACCGGCCCAAAATCAGCTCGTGGTCAATGAATCGGTTAACCTGGTCATGGTTCGATGGGTCGGACCTGTAACCGGCTCGTCTATAGGCGGGCCGGCTAATAGTCATAATTTTCGAACCATTGAACCGTCGATTAAGTGACATGACCTTCAATTTGAATAATTAACTTCAATCACTAAGCTATAAGAAATTTGTTGGTCTAAATAGAGTGTTATAATTTATATATATTAATCAAATAAATATAACTTAAGTGTCATGACCATCAATTTGAATAATTAGCTTCAATCACTAGTTATAAGAATTTTGTTGGTTTAAATAGAGTGTTATAATTTATATATATTAATCAAATAAATATAACTTGCACATTTTGATTATTTTATGATTACTCCATGGAAGAAAACATTCAAATTTTTACATTTTTTTTTTAAAATTTTAATGATAATTTAATTTTAAAAAAAAATAAGTGTCAAACCTTAATTGTTGATTAATCGGAACGGTAACCGAACCGACGGTTCATGAACCGTAACCGAAACCATAAAAAACGTTAAAGCTAATGGTTGATGTTTTTTGAACCGTCTAACCGACAGTTCTAAACCGCGGTCAGGCCTACTTATGTGTTTGTATGTGTGATGTTACATTGTTAATCGTTTTTGCAATCTTAATTTAGGGGAAAAAAAGCAATTTTCGTTTTTGGCCACATTACAGTATGGTATTTAAAATTGTTAAATTTCAAACTTAGTTTTGGTATTTTAAATAATCAAATTTTAATAATAGCATGTTATCTTTGTTATTTTTTTTGTAAGTTTTCCTGATATGTTGCTGAGGCATGGCGCCAATACACCAGCACTAATGGGCACCGTATCACGCCATAATGTTAGAAAAATGACTAAAATTACGAAAGATAAAAGATAAATATATATGATTAAAAGTGAATTTTTATCAGTTAATTTTATTATGTTGTAATTTTTTCATGAATTAACGTAATTAGTCTATTTAAATTAATGATATTTCAACAGTTAAATAGCTCTATTTACTTTGAATTAGGACTCGAAGCCAGTTAATCAGTTCCACTTTCAACTTTATGATTTTTCTAATTTTTATTATTAAATACGTAAATTGTATATGTATTTAAATTATCCAGTTGTCATATTTCTCCTAATTATCTGAATTTTTCGGGGAACTTATCAAATAAATAATTAAATGTTTCTGGAAAGTACTTGTATGAATCCGGTTTGGACTCTACTTATGGACAAATCAATATGTTTGGTCTAAAATAGTTGTTATATTAGTTTAAATCTAAGGGAAAATTTCGGGCCGGTACCATTTGGTAAAAGATTTTTCAGCCCAGTCACCCCAAAAAAAATTCTTTCAACAAGGTCCACTTTTGGTCAAAATGACCAAAATAGTCTTCTGTCTTCCTTGAATCACACCCTTCAACCCCAAAACCCTAGTCTCCAATCCTCACACCAGCCACATGTCCCAACCACCAACGCTAGTCGTCGGAAGTTGTCGCTCCTCCCATGGCGTCGGAGATCGCGCACTGGTCACGAAGAAACGAAAACAAAAATGTTGTGCAAGAAGACAAAATCATCTCATTCTTCTGTTTATCATCTATTTACCGATTGATTTTGTTTTATATTTCAATTTTTTTGTAATGACTGTTTGTAGATTTTTAATCTGAAACGTAAAAGTATAATGTATTTGAGATTCTGTCAATTGTTTGAATGATATTTATTATGAATTTCAATTTTATTGTAATGATTTTAGTAGAATTTTAATGTAAAACTCAAAACTATAATGTATTTGAGATGTTCGATCAATTGTTTGAATGAAAATTTGAGAATGTAATGAAATTGAAACCATTGGTGCATGTAATTTACATGCACCGACAACTAATGAGTCTATCGGTGCATGTAATTTACATGCACCGATAGACTAAGTGGTGCATGTAATTTACATGCACCAACAATTAATGAGTCTATCGGTGCATGTAATTTACATGCACCGATAGGTCTAAAGGTGCATGTAATTTTTCCACAAATATACAGTAGAATGGATTGGACTGATAAACTATCACAGTGCCTCTAGTTTACATATTACTACGAAAGCCCTTGTTTTTTCTGTTGAAAATTAGTTGCAGCCAGAGGTTGAAAACCCTATCACCATAAAAGAGAAGGTAGAGAAGAAAAGAAGGAATAATGGAGAAGTCGGGATCCTCGAATAAAGATTTTTGAAATAATAATATATTACATACATGTCTTAATTTTTAAGTGTTATTTATGAATGTCTTTAACACTTACTGTATGAAATTATTTGATATGTAATTTGAGAGCCAATGCAAATATTGAGTCTACCGATGCATGTAATTTACATGCACCGATAGACTATCGGTGCATGTAAATTACATGCACCGGTAGACTAGCGGTGCATGTAATTACATGCACCTATAGACTAGCGGTGCATGTAATTACATGCACCGATAAACTAGAGCGCATGTAATTTACATGCATCGCTATATGTTGCTTGTTTGTTGATCTTGTAACAAATTAAATATACAATATATTATTTTATAAATTAAATTTTTATTATGGATAAATTAAATTTTTATTATGGATGAGTATATAATATATGATAAATTATTGAATAATCAAATAACAAAAGTATATTATTTTTCAAATGATAATATATTACACCAACATATCTTAATTTTTAAGTGTTATTTGTGACCGTCTTTAACAATGATTGTATGATACTTATTTATTATGTAATTTGAGAACTAATGCAATTATTGAGTCTACCGGTGCATGTAAATTACATGCACCGATAGACTAGAGGTGCATGTAATTACATGCATCGGTAGACTACCGATGCATGTAATTACATGCACCGATAGACTAGAGGTGCATGTAATTACATGCACCGGTAAACTAGGGCGCATGTAATTACATGCACCACATGAATACATTTTTTTAATGTAATGAAATTTGTTTCATATTTTAATTTGATTCAATCTTGTTGCCTTTGCAGATTACAGTTCTGAAAGTGAACAGCATGTGTTGCAGATCATATAAGAAGAAACTGAAGAAAAAATTACTAAAACTTGATGGTAATTGGTACGAATTACAATTTTAATTTCATCCATTTTTATCAATGATTTAATTTTTATTCAAACTTTTTTCTACAGGGGTTTGTCGATCTCCATTGATCTAGAAAATGATCATGTTTCAGTCAGAGGCAGAGTTGATTCAAATTTGTTGCTGAGAACAATTGAGAAACTGGAAAAAATGCAGAAATTCTCCACTTCAATCGAAACTCCACAAACTGCAAATCGCATACTTACGAAGAATTCAAACCCTACAGAAACGTGACTGGTAAATGCCCACACGACACCAAAAATCGTGCTCGACAGAACAATGGCCACAGATTTGAAAAAGAAGAAGAAGAGCATAAATGCGAAGACTACGTTCCTCTACAAATCGAACAATCTGCCATTGAGAAAATGGATTAATTAGATTAGGGGTGTTTAAGTCATAAAAATGGATTAATTAGATTAGGGTTCCATAAAATAGACTTATGTGAAAGATATTTTTTAAAAGATGTATTTAGTTGAAAGAAGAGTTTTTAGGGTGATTTAGTTGAAAGATGTTTTAAAAAGTGGTACCTTCTTGTAATTTCCTCTAAATCTAAACTAACCAAAACAATCAATTTTAAATTGATAATCGATCTATTAAATTTAAATAATCAAATTATTAAACCGAATTAGTTTGTTCAATAAATTTGATTTAAACCAAAAAATATATCTCACCCATGATTTAAGCAAGGCAAACTAATTATAATCCCAACAATTCTTCGAACAATAATGATCACACAAATCACTCTCTTCCCTATAATTCTCCCAACCATTGCTAATCAACAGACAAGATATTACACAGTAGGGAGAATATTTATTACAAGCACCCGAAGAGGAAAAGGTAAGAAGAAAACAATGGCTTCCAAGAAAATTGCAGGTTTTCTGGTCTTCATAATGGCGCTGACACTCATTTTAGGCCCCCGCAAGGGTCTCGCGATGTCAGAATGTGCAAAGCAGTGCATGCCGACATGCATGCAGCTCGTAGATGCGACGACTGATGCTTGCGAGCCAGCTTGCGAGCAATACTGTATCCAAGTTCGCGGTCAGCTTCATCCGGGTTTGAATTGATTTTGGGGTTTTGACAACGAATCCCATGTGATTTTTAAATAGACGATTTATACTCCGTGGTTTAAAAATAGACAATTTACCTATGTGATTTTCAAAATAAGCTGTTTATCCGCCTATGATTTGAAAATTGGTAGTTTACATCATGTGGTTTGTTTGAATATGTGCAAAGTACCATTTCCATGTAGATTTGTGTGAGGTGTAGAGTGCTATATTTTACAAACCACGTGTGTAAAATGTCTATTTACAAACCACGTGGTTAAAATGTCTATTAGTGATATCACATGGTAAATTGTCACTTGCTTTTGATTTTGTGAAAGAATTTACAGGTTGTATTTTTCATTTTTTATTTTTGTATGTTAGGCATTGTTGTATGATTTTGATATATTCGAGCTTTACTATTGTGAATTTCTTATTGTTTGAATAATAAAGGAAACATATGAATCGACCATATGGCTAACCCGACCCAAATCCATATGGGAAAATGGAGGCAGTAGTTTTCTACTAAACTCCTCCACAAACTCTCACATTAACCTCCATCATTTAGCATATATAGATGCTCTCTCTCCCATATTTTTTTTGTTGGTTGGCTAAAGACATAAGAAAAATAGTGGAATATTCGTGTGGAAAAATAGCCCAAAATTTGGAAATGGCTTGTGTAGCCTCTCAAAGCATCAAATTTACTTATTCTTGTGGCTCTTGGAATGTGAAATCAGAATCCGACAAACGAGTTATTATCGTTAACATTCTGCATAGAATGTTTATGAATTCCTTCACTTATAATACACTTTCTTCTCTTATAAGTGAAATCTTGTACCTAACTGTGGATTAATCTCAACTTAACATAATTATCGCTAGTCTCTTCCTGGTTTTTAGCATGGAACCCCATGAGTTTTTGTAAAAAGACATCTTACCCATAATGATTTGGTAATAAACAGCTTACCCCCATGTTGTTTGTAAATAGGTGTAAAACATCTGTTGTGCGTATGATTTGCATACACAAGTTTTTATTCGTCTAGCCTTTAAAATTACATATTAAAATGTTAGTTATTTCCCTGGAGGGAGGTGGTAAAATGCATTTTTTAGGGGGTAAAATATATATTTACAAATCATAGAGGGATAAAGTGTCTATCAGCAAAACTATTGGGGGATATATCATTACCTCTAGGGTTTTTTGTCATACCAACCCAATTTTTCTCGCGGACGGGACAGTGAATTATATTTTGCAAGCACCAAGAGGTGTTTTGCCTGTTTAATGCCATATGGATGAAATACATATTAGCAAAACAAATATATATCATTAGCTCGTATCTATGAAATTAAATTTAAAATTGTAATCGACTCTAATTAGATAATGTTGATGGATGAAATTGTTATTAGGAATCCCAGAAACTCATGTATGTAGAAACGCAACTAAATTAATAAAATAAAAAAAGAAACGTAATTAAACTATAATGACCATTGGCCATGTAGATCCGTGCGTTGACCTTCCAAATCAACACGATTTTCTAGAAATTTCTTAAACGTTTATGTACATTTTTATGTACATTTCTGGCTCATTCGACCCTTAATGTCAAGCTCACTCTTTGTCTACCATTTTAACTCTCTATCTGCCAACTGTTTCCAAATAAAAGTTCATGATTTATATATAGTTTAGCCCATATAAATATAAAAGCATGGCTTCGCCTTTTGTTATACTTAGGCTTTTACATGTCAATGTAAGGCAATCTGTTAGAGTTAGTTAATTTAATCGTCGCTCTCAACCGACTTCTTTGTAGTGAGTGCAATGTAAGGATGGAAGACGGAGCCCATCCCCAGCTGCCGAGACAGGGGTAATTATAAGGAGACAATGTGGTCCTAATTAAGCTCGACCGATCAGCCGAGCTGACACGAAAACTCGCCCATTATTTGTATCTTCGTGAGCTCGTGGCAGCTCGATCGAAGGCTCATGAGTACATCAAGTATAATCCATACAAATTCTCAGCGAGACATACAAAATATCTTTAATTGGTGTATTGGAGGTGTTGAGGAAGTTAGGGGTGTTGGTTTTGAGTTTGGGTGTCAAAAACACCATGGAAGCTCGAGTTTTTCGAAAAATCGCAGGTCGCGATCGATCGCGACGAGCAGCTTTTTTTTGTGGAAGATAAATAGTGCGGCGATCGATCGCCGCTGTCTGCATCTCGAATTTCCACCATTTTTGCACCTCAAACTTTCCCCAAATCCAACCAACTCAAATACCATTATACCAACAACATAAAAACGCCATAAACCTTCAATAAACACCTTAATACCACCAAAAATCCAACACCCAATCAACTACAACACAAACCCATTTCAAACTCAAAATACAAACTCAAATGAAAACCATATGATATAGAGTTAATTGTTTGGCTCCTATAAGGAAAGAAAACCATCTCCAACACATTTAAATATGCCATGTATGGTAAAGGAAAAAAGGGTGAAAATACAAATGTGACATATTTCAGCCTACTCTTAACATCTAAAACCTTGTCCCCAGCGGTGGAGTCATGATTCAAAAATAGCTGGGGCTGGCCGGACTAGGTATGGTAAATGACTATAATGATTTAGAGGATTGTGCTAAAAACTAAATTTTCGAAAATCAACACTATTTTTTTTTAAAAAAATTGTACGAGGCTAGAGCCCCAACCCTGACACATAGGTGGCTCCGCCCCTGCCTGTCCCTGAGTTGAGCGTTGGATTAGTTCCGCAGGGGACACCTTCGGCGACCCTCTAACATGGTTTATTTCTTCTCGTAGGGGCGATCTCCGCAAGGGAAAATTTACCAATATCATAACAATAATCTAATTCAAGGATAGAGGATACAATTTTATACATTTAAAAACACGCATTAGACAATTCTATCCATGTATGTATAATATTTGTACATATATAATAATAAATACAATAAATACTTCAATCATGATATTTAAATGACAAGAACAAAGATTATGTAATACTCGTAACTATTGGTTGATGAGAATGAAAATAAGGAAACAATATAAAAACAACAACTGAGATTGTAGTAATATGCTTTGAAACTGAGATGGATCCAGTGCAGCAAATTGTAATTGTTGGTTTCAAATTTTGATAATATCAAACTAAGGTTGAGGCCTCTGTGGTATAAATGGAAAGATTTAGATTGTTTTAAATAGAGCCAAACTCTATAATTTCTAGCATTCATCTTGCCGAAATGGCTAGAACTGATAATGTCACCGATGGGAGGAGAGGACGTGAAGAGGGTGGAAAACATATTCGATACACCGATGAACAGATTAGGGTTCTTGAAAAAGTTTACGCAGAGTGCTCGAATCCGGATCGTTCGCAACGGGAACAGATAATGCATCAACAACCTATCTTAAACGGCATTGACAACAAGCAGCTTAAGATTTGGTTCCAGAACCGCAGGTGAATTATTTCTTTTTTTTATTTTTCTAACTACTTTTATTGAAATTTTTTGTGTTTTTATTTACTTGTTTTTTTCTTCTTCTTCTTTTTCATGTGGCTTTCATTACTACCATTCATTTAGTATTTTCATGTGGCTTTCATGTTTTGTTTTCAAGTGTTTCGGCATTGTTCAACAAAAGGTTTGTTAATAATTCAAAGTTCCACTTCGATACTATTTCAAGCAGGATTGCACAATGGGTGGAGGATGGGGTGCGTGGGTGGCAGCCGCACCCACAAAATTTTTTTTTTGTGTTTTTTATAGGTTTTTTTTAAATAAAATTATGTTTAATCCTTAATTTTTTGTAAAAAAATTTTGCCCCCTTAAGTTATAATTTGCACAATCCTTTTTTTTTTTTTACGGTTTGAGTCACCTTGGATCGGCTTGATTAAACTCAGTTGAAAAGTAGTCCGAATCGGGTTTAGGTCGGATTAATCCGGTTTTTTTATATTCATTTCCTATTATTTTTCTATAAAACTAAAATAAAATAATAGAAAATTTGTTGAAAACTAGGAGTTTTTCATGAATTCTGTAACTACAAATTTATTTTTCAACTATTTAAAATAATAATAAATGTATAGAGAAAATATGAAAAGACAAAAATTTATTTTGAATTTATGTTTTTATAATTTTGTTATATAGTATCTTGATTGTTATTCGTTTATGTTATGCTATATTAAATTTTTCTAATTGAGGAATTTGGGGTTCGTTAAATAAAGAAAAATATAGGAAGAAAGGAGCCATTTTTTTTTTACATAAATACATAAACAAAAATCGATAGTTTTGATTAATACTGCCAAAACTGAATTAATATATTATCCTAAAAAACAGAATATTTATAAATAAATGACGACTACAAAATTCATTATATTTAAATCTTAATAAAAAAGGTCAACGAAATTTATCAATATCAATGTATAATATCCGCATTACCCAAATATAGGGATATTTTAATAGTAGTCCCAAACTTTCAGGACTAATCAGATAAAGTCTTAAAAAATTATTTTTTAATAAAGCAGTCTCACATAAAGTGTTATCAAATATATTGCCACGTAAAATAATTTTCAACAAAAATGGTCCAATCATGATATGTAATTATTAAATTATAAGTCTCATTAGAACTTGTTTTAAACATTTGTTAAAACATAATTTTAATGCCTTGCAATATATCTAGAAATATATCAAGACAAAATGTGGTAACTAGGTCTTAGCGACTGAGGAAATGGCATGATAGATAAATATAAAGTTCAATGGAATAGCACGGGTATGGTGTCTGGTCGTCTTTTCTTAGCAGGTCTTACTGGCCCGATCGTCGTTCAATGAGCTCAGCTATGAACTTCGATATGGAGAACAATTTAAAGAAATGACCTTCAATCTTTGTGTGTACTGACCCCTAATCGAAAGTGAAAGAAATCATCTACTAATAGTGGTCAACATGGCATATTAACAAATTTTAGCACATGAAACCTTATTTTCTTGCTATATATATATTCATTTAGCATTATATACAAACAGTATATATTATTTCAACATACTTATTTATTTACTTTTATATATTGCTTCCCTAATCCTAGATGTCGTGAAAAGCAAAAGAAACAACATAGGGATATTTTGGCAGAAAACAAGAAGCTAGAAGTGGCCAACAAGTTGTTAAGGGAAGAGAACAGTTCCTTGCTCAAAAGGGTATCCCTACTAGTACGTGAAAATGAGCGTTTGCGGAATCAACTCCACTCTGTATGTTATACAAATCCTTTATTTGTTACTGGTTCTCCTTTGCACGCGTTGTGTGCATATACAATATTTTTTTTTATTTGTAAACTGATGTCATGATTGTAAATTCATTTTTAATTTGGGTGTTTTGGGACGTAATAATTTTTTTTCAAATTGATTTTATAGTTTAATACCCTCATATATTTTTTTTGATGTTATTTTGTTATCTAAATTAGTAGGGGTCTTGCGGTCATTTATCGTATTGACATCTTTGTTAGGATGAGTGTGAACATTTTGAAAATTGAGAGGAATGAGTAAATTTGAAATTTTGAAACGCTGAACACAAACATGAAAAATGAGGGAGTTTGAAGGGCAATTTTGGGGTTTTGAAAAAAGCTTCATTGGTTTCTTTAGCACCCTTACAATTCATAAAATAATAATAATAATAAAAATAATAATAATTGTTTTCATAAAAGTTCTGTAAATTTCGTGTGAACTCTTTTATTAGACGAACCCCCATCGAAAAACCCTTTTCTTGTTTTTTTTATTATTATTTTAAATTTTTTAGAATTGATTCGGATTTAATATTAAGGGTCTATCAAGAATTAGTGTGACGGACTGTTTCGAGACTCGAATTTTTTTAAAAGTTTAATGGTAAATAATTGCACTGATTTTGCAATAATTGTGTTGCAGATTACTACTTCAACTACGATTAACCTGGCATCCGAGCCTCAGGCTCCATCTGCTCAGCTATCTGTGAGTGCTGATGATAACAAAGGGTATGCAGCATACCATAATTCACCAAAAATACACCAATTAATCGGGGATAATATATTAAAACGTCCCTATATAGTTTGGATTCATTTCTGGTTTAGTTCTTAAAGTTTTCAGTGACATGATTTAGTCCTAAATTTTTAAAAGATTCCCGGTTCAGTCTCCGACATTAAGTCGGACGTGATAAACAAACGGAGATTTACTGATTGAGAAATATTTTTAAAACTTTATGAACTAAATCAGGTCTAGTTGTTCTCATTTGAGTCCCTAATGTTTTAAATATATTCCGTATTCAGTCCCTCTCCGTTTGCTTCTTACTGTTGGAGACTGAATTGAGAATTTTTAAAACTCTAAGGACTATAACGGGTCAACAAAAACTTTAGGGACTAAATCGGGAATGAACCCAAACTATACGAATGTTTTAATGTATTTTCACAATTAATCAAATGTGAGAAACTAAATTTCATTTGTTTGAGTTGCTTTCTAATTCTTTGTTTATGTATATATAGACTTCTGTCTCTTGCCGTCGAAACTCGGAATGAATTTCTCTCTAAAGCCACCGGTACTGCTATCAACTGGGTTCCCTTTCCCATGCAAGAGGTTGTAACTATATATTGTCTGATGTTTCTTACCTGCGTATACGAACACACACGGTATCTGTTCATTACAATTTTCATATGCTCCACAGCATGCCTGTGGACTAGCCACTTGCATGAATTTTAGGAAAATATATAGGAAAAATTGCAAAATTGGATTTTGTTTCTCTAATTAATCGTTAGTACAGACATTTGGTCTGTGTAATAACCTGACCTTTTTTAAACTTTTAGTCCTATTTCATCCAAATGATCACATGACGCCACGTAATGTATCTGGTGCCATATTAGCGCTACCACGAGAAAAGGACTAAGATCAAAATCCAATTTAAGCTAACTTAAATGATAAAATATTTATATCTATTTTGTCAAATATATATTTTGTAGGCGAATTTCAAAAAAATGATCTCATAGAATATAGACTTTTCAAATTAGGATTAATCAAAGATGATCCCACATAATTATTTTTAATCAAAAATAGTCCCACGGATGTTTTTTAACAAATTTAGTACCACAAAAAAATTACTTTTTTTAACGAAAGTGTTACCGTAATTGAATATGAGTTTTGAGACTATTTTTTATTAGAAACGAAAGTTTGGGACTAGTATTGATTAAGAACAAAAATTTGAAACTATTTTTTTTATTAAAAACAATTTCCATGGGAATATAGTTTGATTAATTCTAAAAGTTTGGGACTAGTAACAATTATTAAGTGGTCTATATGTTTCAGAAGTGTTCCCACCTCGACTGGATTTGTTTTTTTGAGACTAATTCAGGTTTTATTCCTTCTTATCCATGCATGTTTGTTTATTGATTCAATCATCACATTTTTGTTTATTTTCAGGTGAAAGGTCTGATTTCAATCGGTGAAGTTTATTCCTCGTATGGTTGCGTCGGAGTTGCAGCACGGGCATGCGCCATAGTTCCTTTGGATCCTCTCAAGGCACGAACTTTTAAGACATCATAAACAAGATATACTAATGATCTCGGTTCAAAGAAGTGTTTTCATAATCACTGCTAAATATTAAGTTCAATGTTTTCATGACAGACAATCGAAATTCTCAAAGATACACACTCGTGGTCGCGAAAATGTAGAAAACTAGATGTCCTCGCCGTATATCCGGTTGACGACTGGGGTACCATTGAACTAGTTTATACACAGGTCAGAAAAGTGATCATATACATATATTTGCTTGCATGAATGCGAAAATGAAGGTTACAACGAAGGGTGGAGCTATGATTCAAAAATACATGGAGCTGGATGTGTTAGGCTGGCTATCATGATTTAGATGGTTGGGCTAAAAAACTAAATTTCCGAAAATTAACACCAAAAAAATTTATTTTTGAAAATTTTAAGGCGCTGCTGCCACCCTTGTCAGAAATTTAGTTTTTATCCTGACACTCTAAATCATGATAGCCAGCCCCTGACCCTAGCCCATAGGGTGGCTCTGCCCCTGGTTGCAACGCTTCGACACCTTGTGCTCGAGCCACGACACCGGTTGCCATGAAGTTCTCTAACCCGTTTTTTATTTGGGAACAGTATTATGCTCCTACTACCATGGCTTGTGCTCGAGACTTCTGGACATTAAGATACACTTCGATTTTGGGCGACGGCAGTTTCGTAGTACGTATAGTTTCCTTACTTTACACTAATATAAGAAGCACGTATGTTGCATGTATTCGTATAATTATACATGGTAATATCTTTTGTGGAACTATGGTATTTATTCAAGGTATGTGAGAAGTCAAATACTAGTTCTGATGTCCCAAGCTCACCTGCTTCAATAGAATTTGTAAGAGGGAAGATGTTGGCTAGTGGCTACTTAATCTGCCCATGTGAGGGAGGATCGACGGTGAATCTAGTTGCCCACTTGGATTTAGAGGTGAGCAGTATTCTTCATGGTTTAGTACACCAAGTATATCACTTGTACTCGTGTACGTATATGTTAGATTTTAAATCTACTTGGTCAGATTATATACCGTTTATTGATAATGTTGATTACCGAACGAGAATCTAAATGGTTTGTTTGAGAAATTGCATGAGCGGGATGGTAGATTTTCGTTAGTGGGATGGATGTAATAGAACACCATTCACTATACAAAGAATTTGTGATTGGCTTATGAGAAGTTCATATAGATAATTTTATCCTAAATTTGAGGGTTTCTTTGACAACGAACTCGCGTGGTTTTACAAATAGTAAATTTACACCCCGTGATTTGAAAATAGAAAATTTACACCCCCATATTTTTCAAGATAAACAGTTTAACCTCTATGATTTGAAAATAGACAGTTTACCTCATATGATTTGTGTTCATGTGAAAAAACCCTCTCTATGTATCACATGTGAGGGAACATTATGATATGTTTTGCAAATCACATGGGTAAAATATATATTTACAAACATGTGGTAAAATACTTATTAGTAATATCATAAGAGTTAAAATATTTATTAACGATATGATATGGGTAAATACCTATTTACAAATTAAATATATATTAGCCATACACGTGATAAATTGTCTTTTGTTAAAAAATTTAGAACAAGATGAAATTCATCATGAGTAGCATTATTTTTGTAAGCTTCTAGCAGGCTTCATCTGTTCCTGAGCTTGTGCGAGCTCTTTATGAGTCATCTGAACTCGTCGCCAAGGAGATGATTTTCCCTGTAAGTATATTCTATCATTTTACGCAATTTCATTTCGTTCTATTTCTCGAAAACATGGCTAAAAATGTTTTTTTTCATTTTTTTTCACTTCCTTTTTTTCCCGCCCTTTTCTAGTTGTAATGTCCTTTCTTGCATGGCCATTTCAAGAATTTTGTTATTTTGAGTTAAATAGAAACTAACAGGTTTGTTTTTTTTCCCTGAAGGCGCTTCACTATATTGATCACTTGGCAAGTGAGGTGAATGATGGCAAAACAGATGCATATTCTAAGGACTCCGCTTTCCGTAGATCTTTTAGCCAAAAACTTACTAGGTGAGCCAGCTGAATCATTTGTCAAATCGCAAGCTATATCTCATCTTTTCTTTTAGAAAAAAACTTAATCTGTGGGTCGTTGTGGAATATTTTTTATGTCTTACACACATGAGTTTTAGGCTCAGATGGCACTGCCTTATAGAGGTTCTTGAAAGCACGATAAACATAATTTTGAGACAGTTGCGTAGTATCTTGGATGTTTTGAAAACAAAGCTCAAAAATCTTGATCTTGGGCTTTGACTATTTTGAGATAACCAAAAAGCACTAGTGTGACAGAAAAGGTGTTCACATGTATGACTAGAAGTCAGTTAAATGTATTTCAGTGTAGAAGTTTAAAGTTGATAAGACCAGTGCATTTTTGTGTGGCAACTGGTAGGAACCTTAAGCTTGTCATGAGGCTTCTTTAATTGATGAGATTATGTGTGTGAGTAAGCTCTTTAGTATGCATTCTTGTTTTGTTTTGTTTGTGTTTTTTTTTTGGTTTAGGGGCTTCAATGATGCTATCAATGGATTTACTGACGATGGGTGGCAATTGATGAATACGGATGCCCTGAAAGATGTCATTATATCCGTGAAGCGAACTAATGATATGGGATTCGATATGAATTATGATGGTGTCATTTGTTCGAAAGCCTCCGTGCCACTTCATGTGAGATATTAATATTATTTTTCGTCATCGGTTATGTACGTCTCCCCCTTTTTTCACATTTCTGCCACACAAGTATGTCTTTCGACAAGGAATATTTTATTCGCTGCAGAATATTTTCCCATCGAAGCTGGTGGGGCTGCTGAAAGATCACCGTTCTACTTGGATGGATTTCAACTTTGATGACAAACCTGAAGCAATCATCAGGGCTCCTTACTTTCGATTTCCAGGAGTGAACACTCACAATTTATCAGAAAATGCTGTGCTACTTGGCCGCACCAATCATGAGAATGAGGTTGTTTGATTTTAGTTTTCGATTCGTGAAAAGTTAAATGTAATGATGACTTTGGGAAGCATAGAAATGAGCAAAACTACATTCTTGGGGAAAGATTAAAAACTAGGTGATGATATATGTTTTTGGGGAATAAGAGATTGGTTTGGGGAAGTAAAAAACAAAGGGAAGTGTTGCCCTCGAAACACCTGAATTCGTAAAATGGCTAGACTAATTCAGCCTGTATTGTTGGATGCAATGTGCTCTGATTCTTGTTTCGATTTCAGGTGTTGGAAGTCATTCGATTTGATCGCTTTGCTCATCGCCAATATAATGGTTCTTCAGGGGAATTATATCATTTGCAGGTAACATCACCACCTTGCCCCCCCATGACAGGTTGCTTCCTAGTAAATGCCTTGTTTTCCTTTATTGGAACTTGCAGATCTCTTATTGAAACTTATGTGGATTTTATATTTATAGATTATAATTTAGATTAAGTTCATTTGCTCCACTTCTAAAGATTGTGAACTGATGGGTTTTTAATATCAAAATGAATGTGTTTACAAGTTAAAAAAAAAAAAGTGGCCTTAAATTTATGTACAGATATATTTTCTTGACTCAAATTGCAGAATTTTTGCTCAATATTATAAGTAACTTGAAGATATTGATTTGTATTATAATTTTTTTTGAAAAAAAAAAAAAAAAACAAGTTGAGTCCATGTCTGTTAATGGTTGGTTTGGAAAAGAATCAATTACCTTAGATTAAGAAATTTCAAATTTCACATTAGGTTGTAAATAGTCTAAATTTTTAAGGACCAGCTCACAAAGTTATGAAAAGAGAAGGGCATTAATTTCTGGTCACATTATATAAGTGAAGTTTAGATAACCTTTTGTCCTTTTGATATTCTGAGAAAAAGGATGAACATCCATGAATATTTCGATATGTATGATGCCTGGAAACTTATACATATCTGGTAGTTAATGCAGGTTGTCAATGGAATGGAACCAACGTGTGATGCTAGTTTTGGAGCTTCCTCTGAATTAATCTTCGCCCCTATTGATAAAACAATACCTAATGATGCTGTTCTATTATCTTCTGGATTTCGTATCGTCTCATTGGGTTCCAAGAGAGTTTGTTCCAATCCTTCAATTTTTGCCACACCTGTTAAATTCTGTCTCATGTTTGTTTCTTGATTTAAATCATTACCAGTTAGACGTTATTGTTTATTGAATCTACATGTTGATAGGTGAATTGGCGATCGGCCTACTGTACAGCAGATGAGGCATCAAGTTCTAGTACTTCATTTTCAGACCCAAACCACCCTTGTTGTATAATGATTCTGGCCTTCCAGTTTCCTTTCGAAACCCGATTTGAGGAGACTGTAACATCAATGGCATTAGAGTATCTTCAACATGTAATTTCCTCTGTAAAGAACATTTGTCAGGGAGTGATGCCATCTGGATCAAATCATGAGTATGCCACAGATGAAAATGTACCCATCGTACTAAATATCATACCAAACTCAACCTATAACATTGAGAGTCTTGCTATACGGATATGCCGAAGTTATAGGCAAGTAGAAACACTTACTGGTTCTTGGAAATTTTAAGATTATTCCCAAGTCTTCTTATTCATCGATTTCATGCTTCGCAGCTCTAACATGATATTATGTTAGTCTAATTTGACATGTTTTATTTGATTTATTCAGCTGCTGACTTAAACCTACAAGTTAATCTTTTTGTTTGGAACAGGTCATATTTAGGTGTGGAGATGCGTGGTTTCCACTGCTTGAGTACTGGCTCTTTGTTAGAACTGGTTCAAAATCACCAGTATGCCATATTGTGCTTCTCTTTCACGGTAAGTAAATATCAGTTAATACATGTCCTTGTACACACACACACCCAATGTGTGTGCACTATTCAATATTTATTACTACATTCATAAACTATCCGACAGCTCTGCCTCTCTGGTTTGGTTGCAGTCTCCCCCAATATGTCTTTATGCCAACCAAGCCGCAGTTGGCATGCTAGAGACTGGATTACATAATCTGCAAACCCTTGCGTTGGATCAGATTCTTGACGGCTCTAATAATGTGTCTTTGTATTCCATGCTTCCAACTATAACACAACAGGTACACTTGCAACAAAAATTCCGACCAAGCTTAACTTATCGGAGTTTCTTACATTGCAACAAGATAATTGTGCACTTTTTTGAGCACTGGGAAGAGTAATGTAAACCAGCTTTTTTAAGCCAAAAAGAGAGAACATTAAGTTTACCATTTTGTTCTAAGAATTCTTTGCTTCTTGGCAGGGATATGCTACTTTACCACCAGGATGCTGTCTGTCTATTATGAATCGTCGCATCTCATATGAACAAGGTGTGGTGTGGAGGGTAGAGGAACTGGATGGTTCATTTCACTGCCTGGCCACCGCATTCATTAATTGGTCTTTCAACTAAGTAATTCAAGCTTTCATTTTATAATTTTCGAAGTTCTATCCGTAGATATAACTGTTCTGCTGCTTTGGATGAATTTTTTTTTGTTCTATTTTTTATTTGAAATTTTTTTGAGATTTGTCTAGCCACCATGTTCATTGTCTAAAGAGATAAAACTCTTATTCGTCACTCATCATCCTTCAATGTAGATATGAAAAATTCTTACAACCGCCAATTCAATAAAATCATATTCGATACAATTAACGATTCCGATATTCATACAAAGATTTATTTAGACATGATTTAATAACATGTACAAACTATGGATTCATGTTTCTTGGAGTGCATAAACAAATTGGTGTAGGCTGCTTGTATTTGTCGATGACATAATACCTACCAGGGCATTTCACATTTGTAACCTCCACAATCTTTGAGTAGATGGCATAAATAGGTGCAAATTAGAGTAGAGCAGTTAAATGGCCATGGTTTCACATTGATTCCACCTAATGCATGTTGAGGTCCCAAAACAAGGCAAATTGTGGCCAAAAAGTAAATCAAATTCGATTGTTTCTACCACCTTTTTCTCAAATTTCTAAGATAAATGTGTGTTTTTAGTATGGGAGATTAAGGTTATTTATAACATTGATGAAGGGTTGGATTTTAGATGGAAATTATATTGTATTGCCTTAAAATAAACATATAATCAACTTACAGCAAAATCTGTGGTTGCCGAAAATGCATCTGGCACCGTTGATATGAAGAGATGGAGCAATGATCATCACTCTTGCTGCCAAATTAATTCTCTTTTCCTCCAATTGTTAATGATATAGAATGATCTTGATTTCTGCCAGAACATACTTCATGAAAAGGAGCATTTGTAAATTCGAAGATAACTAATATACAGATTAACGTCTAAGGATGCAGGGTACCTCAAGGATTTATCCAGACGGAGGATGAAAGGATAGATTATTCAGCTTCTTCTTAAAGAACTTCGAGAGTGGCAATCAGTGATGTTCCGACTGCTTAGGAGCGAAAAGGCCTCAACCAAAAGCGGAACTCCGCTCCATCCAACACTACAATCAAAGATCAATTTGTGAGTATATTAGTTTTGGGACCTCAGAGAGTAACACACGGATGCATTTCAATATGATTGATTGTTTAACAAACTAAAATATAAAGTAGTTCCGGACTGGTTTTCCAAGTCCAGTTAGTCTAAGGTGCTCTTATGTACAATACACTAATAGATATGCATGGTTTGTTTCTTTGCTAATGCAACATAGAGGATTTGACGTGGTACTTGATTGCAAAAACTCTGCATATGGTGGCAATTATAGTGGCCAATAAGTGAAAAGAACCTCATAAAAGCAATTTTATTGGATCAGCAACTACATCGGCTTGGTTTGATAGGCCTGTGGCTATTACATTCCCAACAATGGTACTGTAGTACCAAGGAAAATCGAATCCCTTATACGTGTAAGATGTCCTTACAAATACAAGCATAGAACTGAGGGAAAACCAAATATGATGAGACAAAAAACTCAAAATATTATATCATTCTTCCTAGATCATCAATCCTTTACATGATTTGAGTGTAAATGCTGGAAATTTTATTCACCAGGCGCTATGTCATGGTAAACTAAAGCATAAATCATTACTGGAAGTGTAGCTGCAACTTTTTCTCAGTTTCTGCTGCTGCTGTCTGATCCCAACCACCCTCCAAATCGAACGGCAAGAGCTTCAATTGTATGAGAAACCTGTTTCACCAACGCTCGAAAACTCGCAATGCTTTCCTAATTCTTAGAAAGACCGTGCAGTTCTCTAAATTATCTGTCAATTTTAATCCCACGTGAGAGTACCTATCATGGATGTGGTCAGACATTGGTTCACATGATCCATGGATCGAGTGCCTCCCGCGGATATCAATCAGAATGGTGACACGGGCAGTGAAAAAAACACCAGAAACAAACTCTGGAAAATTGGTCAAGTGATATAGAATATCTCCTGACTTGGAACTGTAGGCTATCACATAAGTATAACCTAAGAAAACATGTCATGGTCGTAATAGATATTACCTCTAACTCGTTGCCATCTACTTTTATTTTCTTCCTTTTGAACAACCCCACATTAATTTCAACTAGTAAAAGAGCTTCAATCAACAAAAAATGCACAACATATCGCCATTGATATTGAACTTGGAAGTAAACCTTGCGATGCCAAAAACCAGAAACAACAAAATTGAGATGATCACTAAACTAGACATCTTTTGCTGGAATTTTGAAGTAAATTAAAAGAAAAGAAAGGGAAAAAAAAAAATGTGCTCGATCGATCGAGACCAAGGCCTCGGTCGATCGAGCAAGATAGAAAAATTCCGTCTGTTGAAATAAGGGGCTCGATCGATCGAGCACCAGGCGTCGATCGATCGAGCACCAGGCGTCGATCGATCGAGCCCTGTGTCTGTTAACAAGAATGGTGTGTTCATTCATGTCGGGGTGCGATTTTTCCTTGATCTTCAATTTTTTATTTAATTGAATTTAAATGCATAAAAGTATGGACGCATGATTGAAATTAAATAATTCACTGCTAATTTACTTAGTTGGAAATTGTTTGCTCTTATTTGGTGGTATGATATAAGATATTTCCATCAAAAGTATAAGTAATTGTTAACTAATTCCTTGTCGTAATTGAAGAAAGCTAAGAAATCTGCTGTTAATTTTATTTATAGCAAATTCATTGCAGTTATAAACTAGTGAGATATCGTAGCAATGAGTAAGATTAATCTGTGGAATCCCTCCTAAATATGTTTGATCGACTGGTTTTCTGTGTGTTACCTCGGATTTTGGTAGGGTGCCCTCCTCGGTTAACAATAACCTCTTCAACGGAGGTAAGTTATCCTGAAAAAGAAAGGTTAGAAAGGGAGCCGGAGAAGGTCCTCCGGCGGGGCTCCTCCGACGATCAAGTCAGGATAGATGATGTAAGAACAAACTTTTAGTTATGCAAAAATTGAGCAGAAGTGAAATAGTCAATATATCTCCCTTTAAACCTGATGCCTTGGACGTATATATAGTGAGGGAGTGAGAAGGGCAACATGTTATGGCCGGCGGATGTTTTGGGGGACCACCGCAGACATTCCTCTGCGTCTTTTTGTTTCAGAGGGTGCGGACCACCGACAAATACTGTACATATCGTACGACATCCTACCGGTGAGATCTTGATAGTACTATAAAATATTCCCTGGGTGCGTGGTCCCCTATCCTAGGACAAAATCAGTTACAGATAACTCGGACGAGGGACCACTCTAGTGCCCGCGATGGCACTGCCGACGCCGAGCAGAACAGGGGCGAAGGGATCCGCCCAGAGTTGGCACTCCAGCTCGGTTACAGCGCGCGACTCATGCGAGGCAGCCGGGGTCGTATCGGTTGGCTGGGGTGGAAGTTCAGGGGCTGAGCTAAGGTTTAGGTTACGCGCTGAGTTCATTAGGACAGGCCTGGATCTGGAGCCTCATGGTATCCCACGGGGTGGCCCTGCGCAGCAACGGACGGGGTAAGGTCGGGTCATACCCATAGAACTAGGGTTGAGGCCGTACTGACCTCTACTAGGGATATCATGAGTATCCCCCTCTAGTCGAGCTAGAGTAGCGCTGTCATCGACTATTCGTGCCAGGCCGAGACCCGTTTCTAGTTGTCAGTCTTTGTACTCTCTTGATGGGACATGTTGTGAGCAGGAAGCGACTGGTGACATGCGTCTCAATCGATGAAGCTGCCACGCGTCCACATCTGCGCTCACGACGCTTGGTCTCCCTCGATCCTTGCCGTTCGAATGGGCCAGGCCCAAAAGGCCCGCCGCTTCGGTGGCCTATATATACCCTAATCCCCCTCATTTGTTTCACTTTTCTCTCGCCGCTTGCCTCCTCCTGCTCTTCTCGCCCGCTTCGCTTTGATTCTAGTAAGTGCTTTCTTTTTATTTTCCTTATGTCAAATTCGACTTCTTCTACCTCCGAAGCCACCCTCAGGGGTTCGGCCGGGGACGCCTCGGGGTCTGGGCTTCTGAGCTCTCCGACCCGTAGTGGGCCAGTGAGGGAGGTTGTTAGTGCCGTCCCCCTCCTGCAAGTCCCTCCTCATCCTAATCCCGAGCCATTTCCCCATAATTTCGAGGTTGACCCTCGAGACTTGGTTCGAGCTGGGGTACCTTGGTATGAGGTCTTGAGTTCCCGGGTTTCGGCGGAGGCTGAAGCTTTTCTTCGCTCCCATTTCATTCCTCCTGACCACGAGGTACGGATACCAAGGTTGGGGGATCGTCCCCATATTCCCCCTCCAGGCTTTTTTCCTTTCTTTACTGAGCAAATTAGGAGCGGGCTACGCTTCCCCGTCCTCTCTCTGTACCAAGACTTATCCAGTTATTTTTGTGTTTCCCTTAGTCAGCTCAGTCCCAACTCTTATCAAAATATGGCGGCCACAGCTGCCCTGTTCCAATCTTTGAATCTCCCCTTTTCTCCTGCCTTCTGCACTATTTTTTCCATGTCAAGAATACCACATTCCCAGGCCTATTTTACTTTGGGTCTAGGCCGTCCTGTAAGTTTTTGGAAAAAATTCTGAGTTCTCACAAAGGGTGGAAGGAAACTTATTTTTTTGTCAAACCACCCCGACCTTGGTCTTGTCCTATGGCTTGGAGGGATTCTCTTCCCGAGGCTCGCCCTCTCCCGCACAGATATAAGGAAGACGTTTTCTACCAGAAGGTCATGTCAGCCATAGGGGGTTGTCAATATGATACCACTATCCTGATTCGAGAAGACGTACTCAGGCGCTACAGGCTGAGCTCTTACCCAGCTAGTCCTCTTCCTGGTGCGTCCTCATCGATCTGAACTTATATATTGCTTGCTATACTGTCCCTCTACTTTTGTCTTTTGCTCCTGCGTAGGTACCATGTCTTTCAATCAGATGCTGTCCGCCATGGTTTCGCAAAAGAAAGGGAAACGGAGAGCGGCCCCCAAACACCAGGCTGAAGAACGAGCTCCCTCACCCCCTCCTGCTCCTCAGGCCGCCGCCGTCGTAACCCTTCACTCTGAAGAAAGCGGTGAAGCTGCCCTTGCGCAGCGCAAGAGGAAAAGGGACGGGAAAGCCCCCGTCGCCTCGGTCCGGGAAGAAGTAGCCACCTCCTTAGCTCCCCGTGCTGAAATGTCGGAAGACTCCCTCTAGAGCCCGCAATCGGCTCGAACAGCCGGGCCGGGATCTCCAGGTCTCCCAGTTGAATACACCCAATCCACGAGCCTGATTAGTTACCTAGTTTCCGGAATTCCGGCTGAGATACTAGAATGCATCACTACAGGCGCGGAACAACAGGCCATGGCCAGGATGAAGTGGAGGCCCTAGGCTAGGGAAGGGCTGGCACGGACCCTATCGGTATGTGTTAATACTGATCTTCTACGGGCTCCCTCTATTGCCTTTATACTTTCTTATTATTATTCTTATTCAGGGCTTGATAATGCTGCGCGAAAGCATTCGGAGGGGATCCAATTATGGCCAGTCTTCGTCCGATGTCAAAAAGAAACTCCGGGAAGCTACAAAGCGAGCTGAGGCTGCCGAAGCTGAACTTAAGGAGGTTAACGAGTTGCAGTCCCAACGGCTAACAACCCTGGAGACCGAGTTGAGCAAGTATCGTGCTGAGATTGACCGACTCCGCTCTGTATTATCTGAGAAAGACATTGTCCTGACAAACTCTACCGCAGAACTGAATAGATCTCGAGCAGAGCTGGAGTCGTACATTGCTGGAGAGGTCGGGCGGAAAGATGCTTTCCTGAAGTCGGAGGAGTTCAAGAAACTCCTTGCAGAGAAGGCGTTTCGATTCCTCGACCTTGGTTTCGAAGGCTGCAAGGATCAGTTCAAGGCACAGGGCTTCCCTCCTGAGGATCAAGATCCTGACGACTTCTTGGACCTTCAGGCCATTGTGGCCAACATCCCTCCTGACTTTGTTAATTAGGGTAGTTGATAAGTCTGTATTTAAGGCATTTTCTTCTCCAAAATGTAATCGGTGCTGCTCACGTAATTTTATTTAATGAAGTTTTTATTATGCCGAGCTGTATTGTCATCATGGGCCGAAGTAAAAACACCCGCCTATTCTCAGAATAATTGAATTTAACTCAATGTAAAAACGTGCTACCCTGCAGCAATAATTCGAGTTCTAAAATTGTTGTTTACTTAAATAATAACGAGGCTGACCTTTTCCAAATTTATGCAAGGAGCACGAGCACGTGGCCCTTGCTAGCTATTATAACCTTTGATGTAGGCTGTGGTAACCATCGCTCCAGGCAGGGCGGAACTTACTTTTCCTTGTCAGGGCGGACCTTAACTTTTATCGTAGTCAGGGCGGACCTTAACTTTCTTAGTCAGGGCGACATTAACTTTTAGTCAGGGCGGACCTTAACTTTTATCGTAGTCAGGACGGTCCTTAACTTTCATAGTCAGGGCGGACCTTAACTTTTTATTAGTCAGGGAGGACCTTAACTTTTATCGTAGTCAGGGGACCTTAACTTTTTCTTAGTCAGGGCGGACCTTAACTTTTTATTAGTCAGGGCGACCTTAACTTTTATCGTAGTCAGGGCGGACCTTAACTTTCATAGTCAGGGCGGACCTTAACTTTTTATTAGTCAGGGCGGACCTTAACTTTTATCGTAGTCAAGGCGGACCTTAACTTTCATAGTCAGGGCGGACCTTAACTTTTTCTTAGTCAGAGCGGACCTAAACTTTTTATTAGTCAGGGCGGACCTTAACTTTTATCGTAGTCAGGGCGGACCTTAACTTTCATAGTCAGGGCGGACCTTAACTTTTTCTTTTGGACTACATTTTCAAATAACATTTCATTTAATAATGGGTCGCTGAGGGCTCATACATCATAGAGATACACCGTGCTTAAGAATAATATTTCCAAAGATGAAACGCGTTCCACGGCCTCTTCAGCTTTTTTCCCTCCGCATCTTCTAACTAGTATGCTCCAGAGCTCACTTTCTGGACTACTTTGTAGGGTCGTTCCCATTTAGGGTCAAGCTTCCTGAGTTCTGCTGACTGGACCTTTTTGAGTACAAGGTCTCCGACCTGGAAACTCCGAGGTATCACTCGCTTATTATAAGCCTTGACTACTTTGTTTCGATAGGACTCCATCCTGATTGCTGCCCTCTCCCTTCTTTCGCATATCATGTCTAGGTCTAGAGCCCGGCGTTCGTCATTATCAGCGTCATAAGCTTGGACCCTAGCCGAGGTTGCTCCTATTTCTGCTGGTAAAACTGCTTCCGAACCATAAACCATACTGAAGGGCGTCTCCCCCGTTGGAGTTCGGGGCGTAGTTCGGTAAGCCCACAGTACACTAGGAAGCTCGCCAGCCCAATCTTTAAAAAGTAATCAATAGCCACTATCAGAAATTTCTTCTGTCTTGGAGCAACAGGAAAAGGTCCCACAATGTTCATTCCCCATTGGTCGAATGGACAGGCCGATACCATAGATCTCATGAACTGAGCCGGTCGTGGTTGGAACTTTCCATGCCTCTGGCAGCCCTCGCAAGCGGTCACAACTTTTACTGCATCTCTTCTTAAAGTGGGCCAAAAATAACCGGCCAGGAGAGTTTTTCGAGACAGGGCCAGGCTGCCTAGGTGATCCCCGCAGCAACCTTCATGTATCTCATGAAGTACGTAACTAGCCTCTTCCCCGGCCAAGTACCTGAGCAGAGGTCCTGCGAAAGATCTTTTGTACAAGGTATCCCCTATCAAAAAGAATCGGAAAACCTGCCTTTTTACCCTCCTTGCCTCATTCTTATCTGAAGGGAGTTCAGAGCTCCCCAGATATTTTAGGAGAGGAGTCATCCAGCTTTCGACTCGAGGAGTTTCAGAGGACTCTGATGGTGGGGTCAATGGTGATAGCTCGGTCTGGAATACGACCTCCCTCTGACATACAGGCCCTAACGCCGTGGCCAACTTTGCGAGTTGGTCTGCTTCCTGATTTTCTGTCCGCGGTGGGTTGGAGTAGTGCTGATCTCCGCGACAGGTGAGAAGATGAAGGTTGCGGTGAGGTTGAGTTTCCGAGCCTCCAACAACGAGGCAGAATATGAAGCAGTCCTAACTGGGTTTAAGCTAGCTCGGGAGGTTGGCGCTACTAGAATAGTTCTCCACTCTGACTCCCAGTTAGCAACCCAGCAGGTGAATGGAAATTTCGAAGTCAAGAGCGAAAGATTGATGGACTATTTGAAAGCAATCCAAGAGATATATTGACTATTTCACTTCTGCTCAAGTTTTGCATAACTAAAAGCTTTTGTTCTTACATCATCTATCCCGACTTGATCGTCAGAGGGGCCCCGCCGGAGGACCTTCTCCGGCTCCCTTTCTAACCTTTCTTTTTCAAGATAATTTACCTCCGTTGAAGGGGTTATTGTTAACCGAGGAGGACACCCTACCAAAATCCGAGATAACAATTGGCGACGTCTATGGGAACAAGATCATAAGGCGTTGATAAAATTGGTAAACACGAGAAGGACGAACCAGGAGACGAATAACGAACGCCGAGCACCGTCGGTAAATGGAGATGGACAACCGCCGACGGAGGGCATGACAGTGGGGGCACTAACTTTCGAACAGCTCACGCGCCTCATCTCAATAACAGTTGAGAAAGCAATGAAGCGAGCTATAGATCAGTCTGAAAGCGGCCGGGGGGAGAGCATTCGACAAAATGAACAACCCGAGCACGTAGCCACATCTCACCCTCCGCCCAACGGGGGCCTCAACCTCGAGGTTGAGGTGGAAGAGTTGAGAGAGGAGGTCAGAGTAATGAAGAAGGGGATCGGGGGACGTTGCGCCCCGAAGAAGGGTATGCCTTTCTCCCCAGATATAGTGGAAGAAGAGCTCCCAAACAACTTCCGACCCCCGAATGCTGGGGAGTATGACGGGAGCACAGATCCGGAGGAACACCTGAGCAGATTTAAGAACGCTGCCATGTTGCATTGCTATTCGGACCGTCTAAAGTGTAAAGTTTTCCTCACGACCCTGGTAAAATCAGCCCAACAATGGTTCAATCAACTCGAACCATCTTCAATATCCTCTTTCCAAGAGTTCAGCTCGGCTTTTCTTCACAAATTCACCAGCAGTAAGCGGTATAAGAAAACCTCGCTATGCCTGTTTGAGATGAGACAGATTGAGGGCGAGCCCCTTCGAGAGTACATTCGGCGATTTAATGGTGGCATCCTGGAGGTGCCTGCCTGCCCAGCAGAGATTTTGATTAGCGCTTTCACCCAGGGCTTGAAGGCGGGGGAGTTCTTTCGTTCCTTGATCAAGAGACCTCCCATCACGTATGACGATCTCCTAACACGAGCTGAGAAGTATATTAATGTGGAGGAGGCCCAGGTCATGAGAAAAAAGGAAAAAGTTGGGGACAAGCAGCTCAGACCTGCAGAAAAAAGGCCCGCGGAGGACGCGAGGCTCGGGCGTTTCTCTCACTACACGCCCCTGAAGATAGCTAAAGAAGGAACGGTCCGGATTTGTGAAGAACAAACCCCTCGGAAATCACCACATAAAGACGGGCCGAGCAAGGGGTCGGCGGAGAAGTATTGTGATTTCCATCGGACTCCTGGGCATAGCACGCAAGAATGTCGTAACCTGGATAATGGGCAGGAACTGACTATGCGGAATGATCCCCAGTATAGTCAGGGGGTATCCCGACCAAACACCCCCTATGAAAACCATTCACGAGGGAGGGGCCGAGGTCCCTACCTAGGAAGGGGCAGAGTTGGGCGTACTAATTTTCGTGGCTCCTTTCAGGGCCGGGGACGAGGACGGGGGCAAGTAAGGAGGCCAGAGGAGCAGGAACCACATAGGAGCAACTCCTCATCCATGGGCTTTATTAACATGATTTCCGGAGGAGCCACTGACGGAGATTCCAACAGAGCCCGGAAGGATATGAGTAGGAGGGAGGTGCTGAGTGTAGAAAGAGCTATCAATGCTGAGGAGGAGGTGGTAATTAACTTCGGCCCCAGGGATATGGAGGGGGTGAAAACGCCACACAATGATGCCCTTGTCATCAGGGCAACATTCGCAAATTACGAGGTCGGCAGAGTTTTTGTGGACTCCGGGAGTTCTGTAAATGTGCTATTCCAAGAGGCTTTCCAGCAAATGGAGTTAGGGGAGTACCGTCTTGAGCGAATCTCGACTCCCCTTTTTGGTTTTGCAGGCCATACAGTTTATCCCCTTGGGCAGATCACCCTACCCTTATCCATGGGTGTGGGGGAAGGCAGAAAGACTCGGCTAACCTCCTTCACCATAGTGGAAGCCCCGTCCTCCTATAACGTCATTTTGGGAAGGCCGGCCATGAACGAGTTCAGGGCTGTAGCGTCTACGTTCCATCAAAAAATCAAATTTCCGGTAGGGAAGCAGGTCGGAGAAGTGAAGGGAGACCAGCCGTCGTCAAAGAGATGTTACACGGAGACAGTGAGGATGGAAGTAAAGAGGTCGAGACATGAGGAAGACAGGGGCGACCAGGGAGATCAGAGGGTTAACCTCATACAGAGAACCCAGAAGACACAAGAGGCACTGGCAGTGTCGGAAGAAGAGGAGGTTGCCTTGGTTCCTGGACGCCCGGAACAAACAACGAGGGTAGCCTCGGATCTAAGCCCAGATCTGAGACAGGAGCTGCTGAGTTGTTTATCCAGGCATGTTGACGTGTTCGCATGGTCTTCAGCAGAGTTGACAGGGGTTCATCCTGAGGTGGCGCAGCACATACTTAGTATCGATCCAGGGATCAAAGTGACAAGGCAGAAGAAGAGACATTTTGGACCAGAGAAAGATAGGGTTATAAGCAAGGAAGTTCAGACACTGCTAGAAGCCGGGCAAATTCGCGAAGTACAGTTTCCTACCTGGCTGTCCAATGTGGTCTTGGTACCAAAGTCCGCCGGAAGGTGGAGGATGTGCATTGACTTCAGAGACTTGAACAAGGTTTGCCCCAAAGATTGTTATCCGCTGCCTCGCATAGATCAGCTCATGGATTCTACTTCGGGATATGAGTTGTTGTGCTTTATGAATGCTTACCAAGGTTACCACCAGATCCCCTTAGCGCATGAGGATCAGGAGAAAGTCAACTTCATCACCTCAGAAGGGACATACTGCTATGTGGTCATGCCATTCGGCCTCAAAAACGCTGGGGCACGTATCAAAGACTGATGGATAAGGTATTCGTGGGGCAAGCAGGGCGGAACGTCGAGGTCTACGTTGATGATATACTGGTCAAATCAAGGAACATGTCAGATCTCATACCTGACTTGGAGGAAACATTCGCTACCCTGAAAAGGTTCGGGCTGAAATTGAACCCTGCCAAATGTGTATTCGGGGTAAAGAGTGGAAATTTTTTGGGTTTCATGGTAACGGACAGAGGGATTGAGGTCAACCCGGAGAAAGTCAGAGCGGTGCTGGATATGGCCTCCCCTAAAAGCATAATGGAGGTCCAGAAACTGACTGGTCGGATTGCTTCTTTAGCGCGGTTCATTTCCAGATCGGCACATAGGAGTTATCCTTTCTTTCAAGTGCTGAGAAAGGCTAAGAAATTCGAGTGGGACGAAGTATGCGAGAAGGCATTCGTCGACCTGAAGAAGCATTTGGCCGAACTACCTGTGTTGGTCAAACCTAATCCGGGAGAAAAGTTGTGGGTTTACCTCTCCGCCACGGAGCAGACCGTCAGCTCTGTCCTAATCAAATAGGAGGGGACGGATCAGAAGCCAATTTATTATGTCAGCCACGCCCTGCGAGGAGCAGAACTCAGGTACCCGGAGATTGAAAAACTTGCTTTTGCTCTGGTCATAACAGCGAGAAGATTGAGACCGTACTTCCTGTCCCACCCCATCTCGGTATTGACTAATAGCCAAATTGGGAGAATCATGACGCAACCCGAGGTATAAGGAAGGCTGGTCAAATGGACGATCGAACTCGGCGAGTACGACATATCATATCAAGCCAGAACTTCTATTAAGGGTCAGGCCTTATCTGATTTTTTGGCGGAAATGACCACGCCAGAACAGGAAGCATGTAAAGTATATGTTGATGGAGCCCCGAACAGCGAGGGGTGTGGAGTTGGAATAGTGCTGATCTCCCCGACAGGTGAGAAGATGAAGGTTGCGGTGAGGTTGAGTTTCCGAGCCTCCAACAACGAGGCAGAATATGAAGCAGTCATAACTGGGCTTAAGCTAGCTCGGGAGGCTGGCGCTACTAGAATAGTTCTCCACTCTGACTTCCAGTTAGCAACCCAGCAGGTGAATGGAAATTTCGAAGTCAAGAGCGAAAGATTGATGGACTATTTGAAAGCAATCCAAGAGATATATTGATTATTTCACTTCTGCTCATTTTTTGCATAACTAAAAGCTTTTGTTCTTACATCATCTATCCTGACTTGATCGTCGGAGGGGCCCCGCCGGAGGACCTTCTCCGGCTCCCTTTCTAACCTTTCTTTTTCAGGATAACTTACCTCCGTTGAAGGGGTTATTGTTAACCGAGGAGGACACCCTACTAAAATCCGAGGTAAAAACGTAACAGAAGACTAACCTTCCCTCCCCCTTCCACGTTGTTTGAAACAGCAGCGGGTTTTCTCCACCATGATTGCATCGTCTATTCCACGTTTCTTGAATCCTTCTCATTTGCTATGGTTTCTCATCGATCAAAAAATTCCACCCCAAGTAACTCTCCCTCTACACTAAGTTTTTTTTACTCCAATCTACCATTATAGAAAACTTAAGGAGCAATATAATGAACATCTCCATTTCTCATGTTCGAGTAAGGTAATTCTATATTTTCTTTACCCCAATTTGAAATTTTCCATCATTACGTGTACCATTTTTGGTTATTTAGTGGCTCATTGATTGCGGGATTTGGGAAATTGTGGTGCACGATCTGCTGCCGGTTCTTGGGCTCGGATCACTTGGCTATAAATGTTGGGTTTTAAAGGTAAATTCTAATAGCTCTCAGATTTTGATCCCTATATGTTGAAAATATGTGTGGAAGTTTCAGTTTTGGTTTTTGGGTTTTGAATAATGATATGGTCAATTGATTTTTGAAGGGGAAAAGTTCTACAGTTTATCATTTGAAATTTTGGTTTCCAATTTGATACTTTGATTCATCGGCTGTTGTGTTGTTAAATTCAATTTTGTTAGTGATGTATTATCCGTGAAGCAGATGGTCTGAGATGAGAGGTTACATTTTTTGGGGGAAACTGTTTACTTCTTCGTTCCACACGAGAAATACGGGGAGAGGAAGACGGAAAACTGCAGAAATATGACCAACATGGAGTTGCACCTCAAATGGAGCAGGTTCATGGGGAAATTCGTGATACCATGTGTCGCCTCGCTTAATGTGCATGTTCTTATCTACGGCATGATTATGAATGTTTTTGGGGCATTTGCCTTCGTTTTTTTTTTTTTACTAAATTGATGTTCTGATAAGGTTAGTTAATGATTGGGTTTACAGTTTGGAGTTTAGGGATTACTGGAATTTTTTTATCATGTCGAGAAAGCTTAAGTGTTTTCTTGATTATTAATTATGACTAATGAGAGTTGAGTTTATTTTTTGCGGTCATTTTTTTATCGATTTGGGGATTCTGAACCGGGGTTTTGTGAAACTCTCTATTTTCTCACGTGGTTTCCCGAGTATAAGAAGTAAGAATGTAGGTTGTTTCATTTTGTCAACTGTGATTCCATTTTTTTACTTTCTGTTGGTTAAGCCGTACAATCTGCATAACAATTGAAGGTTTTCGTTTTTTTTAATGTTTTTTGGCATCAAAATGTGCATTTTTTTCATCAGATGCAATCACCTTGCAAACATTTCAAATTTTATAAAATGATAGATTTTATTCTATTTTTTACCATCTAATATTGATGTCTGTTTGTTGGGCTTCATATTTCTTCACTTTTTGGTATTTAGTTATGTATTTTAATGACATTTATGTTTGTGTTGATTCAAGGAGAATGAGAATTGTGGTGAGAGTCGAAGAGTGGGAGAAATGGCTGGGGTTGTATCTGAGGAACAAGTGGTAGGAAGATTGGTGGATGAGGTTCAAAATGGTCAGCAACTATGTCAATCAGGGGAACCATTGGTGAAATGGAGGTCTTCAGAGCATATTGAAAATGCCACACCATATATGTCTCCCCCTTACTGGGATAGCGAAGATGATGATGGATGTTGGCTTTTTTTCTTCTTAAATTACTTTTCGGTATTTAGTTATGCATTTTATTGACATTTATGTTTGTGTTTATTCAAGAAGAAGGGAAAGTGTGGTCAGAGCCGAAGAGTGGGAGAAATGAATGTGGTTGCATATGAGGAACAAGTAGTAGGATAATCGGTGGATTAGGTTTCATATGGGCAGGAGCTATGTCAATCAGGTGAAGCATTGGTGAAATGGAGGTCTTCAGAGCATATTAAAAATGACACTCCATCTACTTTCGCCCATGTGTCAATCAGAGGAACCACTGGTGAAATGGAGGTCTTCAGCGCATTTTGAAAATGGCACTCCATCTACTTCGCCCCCTTACTGAGATCCCAGTGACGATGATGATAGAGGTAGGTTGTTTTTTCCTCTTAAATGAATTGAGATGAGATGTGAGGGGTTGAAGTGTTTTGAATGTTGATATTCTGGAGCAAGCTCAAGATGCCATGCTTGCTCAATTTGTTTGATTGATTGCAAAGGAAACTGCTTCCATTCAAAACTTCACTTTTATTAGCTCTTTATAAAGAATCTGGATCACTCCACTTATCACCATTGGTTTTAAGTTGGAACCCCATGAATTCTTATATTAAGAAAATAGATTAATTGAATTAGAAGATCGAAGGATTTTGACTTTGATCACTTTCAGCTTCTGTATGATATTATTAAGCAGTTTTCTCACTCTGCCATTCATATGATTTTTTAGGATAAATATTTATTGATGTGACTTCAGATGTTTCATCTTGCGGCACACCATTGTGGATGGGTAAAGGCCTCACCTGTGTTTGCTTCAAGTGCAAGGCAAGATGTTCGCGAGTATGTATTAAATTGAGCCCCCTACGTGTCAGACCTCTATTGTGGTCGATGCAAGGCTCCTGTATTTTTATGTGTATGATGATAATTTTCCTAGATGACTTCAAATGGCCAGGAAGAGAGACTAAGAAGGCTAAGACATCGGATCAAAGTTTACTTTGATGCATCAGGGCCAGAACATCATGTGAGATTGCATTACACAATTATGTAATCTTGCATCTTATAATCCATATGCACTCATATATTAACGGCTGTGAGATATCTGAATTCGCAATCCAAGAACTTTCCCATGTTTTGTGTTTCCCTTTTAAATTTATCACTTAAGACATGCTCCCTTGATGCGTTTCATTCTATTGAACGTGTCTCCCCTCTTACCCATGTATTTTTCAGTTTTCTTCTGTAGTTTACAATTTACTCTATTATGTTGACAAAGGGTGGCTGAACGAATCCATAAGATTGCATAAAGTTTGCTAGGGTAGGCTAAAGTTTTTGACCATTTTGTACATTACCGTGTGTGTTTAAAGGTCATGCTATCTCTTCTGCTTTCATCTGTTCGAGCTTTGTTCAACAATTTTCTGGCTACAGTTATATAAATGCGCAAATGTGGTAGCATGAAACTGATTAGAAGATGATCTGAGAAATGTGAAAGGGTATTGTTCTAATGATGCTTCTTTTCTGGCTGTGTTTTTATTGCTTTGTTAATCTTTATCGGTGAATTAGTTGTTTGCATATTTCTTCTTATGATATTATTTATTTCGTTATACACACGCAACGCGTGTGCGTCGTCCGTTAGTATAAATGAAAGCGCAACCTGTCACTGATACCATTGTTGGGTCTCACCCACGACATCAGATTCAAACAATTGTTGGGTTTCACTACATCAGATTCAAACGCAACGGAAATATAAAACATAAACAGATCTAAATCCGGGGACCATCGATTGCACTAGATTCATATATAGCATGCAATCTTCAAATATAAGCGAACGAAATGAGATAACCGATATACAGCAAAATCAATCTGTATGCTGAGATCCATCGAGTTCAAACAATCTGACCAGATCTGTAAGCTCAACACCAGTGCTAGTTTGATGTCAGCATTTCTACGACGAGAATTTTGTGACTCTGGTTTATAGAATTGTATATATAATGTTAAAGGACATAAGCCATATATTTATAGATGTAAAAGGTTACTAATGAGCTTTAGGTGCATAAAGTCCAACAAGCCAAATTTTGGCTTGCAGGGCACATATACTAACAAAATTAACCTTCATGAAATTATTAGAGAGATTTATCAAGATAATGTGAGTATTGCATAAACTTCACTTTTTCCTGGGAAAAAAAATCTGGAAACGTGCTCGAGGTTTATATCAAACTATAGATCTGTGTGATTCCTCATACCGAGTAAGATTGCTGTCCAAATAGTGCAAACTTCTATGTTTTTTGTGGCCAGCCCAGTAGGGCAATGGCACAGTTGGTTTTCCAATACATTGGCTATAGAATTCGAATCACATTAGGGGTTAGAGGTGTGAGTGTTGATTGAAGAAAGAAAACAAAACAACTCAAAATCCTACTCGGTTCTTGACATTTTATTGAACTATGAGAAAGAACGTGCGTTGCACGTGGTTGCCCCTTGAATATGTTCAATTTTTGTGCATGTTATATTAAGTTAAATTCATTTTATAAAATATTATCTCTAACATAATGTGATACGATTTTTTAATTAGAGAATGTAATTAACAACTAATATATATATATATATATATATATATATATATAAACAAGCATGAACATAATTTTTTTATTTAAAACACTGAAATCATTACACCCGTTTATAGTAAAAGCTCATTTCAAATGTTTTCCTTCTTGATATTTTCAAATGTTACCCGACCTATTTCCTTCAAATTTTTCATTTGTCTCTTTCTCTTAGTAAATGAAGTAATCTTGACAACATCTTCATTCTGGATCTGTATACTTCCATGACCATCACCATCATCAATGTCGCTTTTTTTTTGGGGTCCATGGTTTGGAGGGAGTTCTTTTTTTCATGGTATGTTGTTTTGTAAAAGAACCAATAATGTCATCATCTTCAATATGGATTTGTGTACTTCCACGCTCATCCTCAATCAAATTCATTTTCCCTGTCTTTTTGCTCTGAGCTTTTGCGATTTGATGTTGTTTCCATGAAATCTTCTTTTCATCAAAATGGTTTGAGCAAGTATTTGTTGAAATTTCCTTTCCATTCAACTTTTGAAAAGGCTTTTCAAAGCCTTCAATTACAATAGATAGAATCTCATTTCGAGAATCAATTTTTTTTATCGAGTTTGAAAAGAAATTTGTATTCTCCTTTGTCATGTTCTTCGAGACCAATATAATATGGGGACATATTTGCATCTACAAAAAAAATGATATGATATGTATTTATTTTAAAAATATATTGTTGGTTGCTGGTAGTTTAGCTTTTACTAACCTCACTGATAGATTTGATATAATCTATAATAGAACAACCAATAAAAGCTGCTGCTACATCATCAAACAATGTAATTCGTACTTTGTCGTTGTCATTTTCGGCATTTATTGTTAGTCGATACCTGTGAATAACACGTATAAATTACAGTAACTAAAATTTATAATTATTCATAATATTTGGTAATATTGATCAAATTTATACCTTGGAACTGCTTCAACGTTTAAATCTATACGATTCCTATAATTTGTTGTGTCTTTTGTTTTTGTTATTGCCCTCGAGCAATTGTTACAAGCCTCATACCATGGTTTCGATCTATTTTCGACTTCATGTAGATTTCCCTTGAAGTGGTAGTATGTATTCTACATTTATTAGAGAATATTAGTAGAATTTGATATATGATTAGATTATTATTTTGGACATTAATAAATCAATATTTACAGCATAACGAACATAAAAATGATGTAGAAAATTGTAGGACCTCAGTTAAAGTATGTTGTTCATTATTCAATTAGTTTTATTGTGACTTCCTTGGAATCTTTGATCCTTGTAGACATCAATAATTCATCCAAAGTGTGTTCTTTAAAACTGGAATTCCTCATGTTTGAAAAAATGGATATTAAATAGCATATATTAAAATATTTTAATAATGGCTTAAATTAACCGAAAGAAAATTTTGAAAAAGTGTAATGGTTGTTCTAATATATGACAATGTATAAGTTTAAAAAGATTATATGAGACAATTTATTTATTCATTATCTATTGCAAAATATACGGTACATAATTTAAATACATATGAAATTGAATATTGGCTAACTAATATAATGGAGATTTCTCACCATGAATTTATTTTTCTGATTCAGTGGATTTAGGGTTATGAAATATGGCAGTTGTAGATGTGGATTTCAGCTGAATCATTTCTGCGAGAAAAATGAAGTTTCATAATATTTTCCAAGTAAATGGGATATATTTATAATAATAATTAATAATCTATAAAATATACCTTGATAAAGATGCTTTTTCATGTTGGAGAAAGCTATTATTGGCTTCTCAATCTCAATTTTTTGTAACCATTGGCCTTCATTGATAGCTAGATCATCCCACAAATTTATTGTAATAGTAACTAGTATGCGATTAAATGTGACAATAATAAAATTTTGTTGGAAAGACAAATAAAAATATATTTTTTAATTTTTTTTACTTGTAATAATATGGTTTGTACTCACCGAATGTTCATCAATACGACCTCTCTTCGGTAGCCAATGTTCTTGTCATTCCTTTGAAATGTGACTGATTGCTTAACCTTAACTATGACCCCTATTACATCTAATAAATTAAATGTCGAAAAATTAGTTACCCCATTAAAATTTACTGATATTATTATAAATAAATAGGTTGAGAATTACCGAGTGGTAGATTATCTTGAGAATTCATCTGCAATTCATCAAACTCTAAAATATTGAAAGTGACACCTGAGCAATTGAAACCCTTCTCTATTTCTTTGATTGTTGTATTGGTTTGTAGGAGCAGTTCAATTTTCGGATTGATATTTGGGAAATTTATGTTTATTTCTCTAACTGTTGGACTTGATATGAGGTAACTTGTATTGAATTTGAGTTGATCTTCGAAGTATTGTATTGCATTCCCGGAGAATATTCCATATATGAGATTGCCCTGCAACAATTAACATACAAATAGTCTCTTCTCAAAACTATTATTAACAGAGATATAAATGCAATGGGGTATATATATAAGTGTGGCAGATAATTATCATGCCCCTTATAAATATATTTGTATAGGTACTTCACATCAGTTAATCCAGAGCAGACTTCCATATTAACATGACAATCATATCGTAATAGAAGGTAAGGATTATGAGGAACAACCCATTAAGTGTTTAGCTTTGTCTTTCTCACATCTATTGTTTGGCCATCATTTCTTCTCTATATATTGGATATCCATCTCTTCCTTGTGTTGTAGTTTGACAAAACTGCATTGGATAATGACTTTTACATTGTCCGTCAACCATGCAATAATTTTTCTTATTCATATTTCCACAAGGACCATGTATCATATGCTTCACCACCAAGTCATGTAAGTGAGGATGTGTATCTTTGTTAGGAAGTTCTGCTGATACATAAGAATCAACTGATCAGGTGTATTTATTTTGTAGTACGGTTTTAGAATGATAAGCATGTGAACATGAGGCAATCCTCTTTTTTGAGATTCAATTACATACACATATGCTGCCACTTTCCCAAATATTTCTTTAGTGATGATTTGATTTTTCAGATCATGTACTTTTGCTCGAAAAACTCTTGAAGTTAAATCTGGCCGATCCTGAGCCTTTTGACATTCTTGAAGATTTGTTTTTATATCTTTCCATTCAGGATTACAAGTCATTGTAATGAAAAGATCTGGCTTACCAAACCTTCTCACTAAGGCCATTGCATCAAGATATCTGCGTCGCATATCCCTTGGTCCTCCGATAAAAGATGCTAGGAAGCATGATTCTTTGACCAACTTCACTGCCTCGAGTTTCTCCACTAATAATGCTATCTACTATACCTTGATAAAACTCAGATCTCATCTCAGATTGATTCCTTCTATAATAGTCCAACCTAGTCGTTTCAAGCTTTATATACATGTCAACGGCATATCGTTGCAATAATCTGCCAGCATACATAAGTACTGATGATAAGCGATCTCTTATTTGTAATTTGTAACAATAATATTCCCGACATGATACCATTTTGATGTTTTCTTTGTTGATACCTATGATAATATGTAGAAATAATAACATGTGATTAGAATTTTAAACTTAAAGATAAAATTATTAATTATATTTTTTCTTTTATTGTAGGTATATGTCATATCAATTTGTCTCGGATAGTCAAATGTATAAGAAACATATTAGGTAAACTATTGGATTGTTTTTTAATTTTATAATTATAATAAGTATTCTAATTCTAAATAATAAAAGAAAAAATAATAGGTTGAGGCTAATATCATTGAGAATCCTGGATACTTCATTGCACAACATACATTATATCATATGTACATTAAAGGTAAACTACATCTTAGGAAATATCTGTTAAAAAGGAGGAAAAGCATAATAAAAACGCCTTGTTGTTCTTGGCTGAGCATATTTTCGATGTGAAAAAAATTGGTTTCACTGGAGATTGACTTTTGCCACCATCACTTGCACCGGTCTTGTACTTTGGGATATTTTGGTGCCAGCCGTTTTCTCCTCTTGGGAAAAACAGCAGGTATTGTAATGGATCATAACACCCAAAGTAATATTTGATTCTATGATATTCGTCATTGTGTCCATGGATAACAATATCTTTATCATATGGTATATTATGATTATTTCCTTCTATCCAAATTGCTGCTACTTGGTCAACTGTTGGTGAGTTGTAACAATGTTGATCTAAACCAGCATTTTTACGAATATGTAGATTTATTTTGTCAATAGAAGAAAATCATTTATCCTCCTCAACAATTCAGCATAAGGGTTTTTTTCCATGACTTGCATTAACACTTTCATAGTGTCTTCGTTAATATCGGCAATGTCCATTAAGTTCATTCCAGTATGTAATTCATTGTTGAAATCCCAGAAATATAATTGGAAATGAGAGGGAACCATCCGCGTTAGGCACCAAAGACGGAAGGTTGTGAAATATTTGACCTAATGTTCTAAAAGTGTAAACCCCTTTACTCGAAGAAGCTAGTTCTTTATCAATCTTAACCCCAAAGGAAGTGAAGGAGAAGCTACTATTGTAAACTCTAGCATTTTTTCGAAATTGTATAGCTTTTGTTGATTGACAATCGGTGAATAGATTTATAAAATCCACTGGCACTTCTGTGACTGTGAGTTTTATCTTGTCATTGTCGCAACAAAAAGTGGGTGTTTCAAATTGAAATTTCTTAGCACCACAATAGCAACAATACTGCATTTGATCTAGCTCATGTAGCTGTAGAATTGTTGGGTCATATGTTGATCCATCTAACCAAAATAATAAGCAAGGAATATAATATAAGCAAATGGCAACTATTTGTTTAATATATCTTGATAGTAGCTAAAACAATAAATATCTTTGATAAGTACCTGCATGACGTAAACCCTTGAGCAAACAATTGAATTTTTTTTTCCCCCTTGTGCAGGTATGCTAGGATGTTCAGAATACGGTTAACCAACATGTTAACTAATCGATTACGATAAATTGGATCAGATGTAATTCAATTAACCTTTTTTTTTCTTATTTTCCAAAGCTCTAGCAGTATATTGTTGGCGTTCTTCAGATGATAATCTGGAATATTTTTGCCTTGACGCCTCCTTGTTATTCTTTCTTAACTCATCTTCAAATTGATGTAACATATTTATTATTTATGTTTATAGATTAAAATCCTAGTTTGTGCTGATAAACTACAAAAGATTTATCCAAAAAAACTGACCTTGATATGGAACAATCTAGTCAATTTTAGAAGCACATGATCCGCTCTTCATATCAAACAACATTCTTTTTAAAAATAAAATGATCAAAAAAAAAATTTTCCTCAATACACTAATGTTCAATAATAACAAATTAGGGGCATGATACACATTATTTACTTTACTTAAAAGTACAAATCATACGCATATAGAGTGCATTTGTATAGACAAAACATGTCGTCAACAGTTGTTTAAGTAAGCCTTTTTTATGCTATTTTGAAAATGTGAATAATGCATGTGGAAATCTATTGAACAGAAATACCCCAGAAATTATGAAATTTGTACTCATAATTTTGCTATGCGGAAAACCACGGAAGCAGAAATAATTTATGTGGATCCAAGCTTTTGCTTTAATTTTTTCTCGAACAAAGCAAATTGTAACATTATTTACAAAAAATAATGATTGTTTTGGCAATATTAAAAATGACATACAATTTTTTTAAATCCTATCGATTGTTTACTAAACATTATTGTTTAATTATAACAGATTATGTTCTAATTAAATTGGTATACTAATAGAAACAAAATGATAAAGGATTCAAATAAGCATTATATGACTATAAGAAAAACCTCTTTGAAGATGAGTTTGATGAAATTCTACCCATGACGTTAAGTAATCGATAAGTATGCCCCTGCAAATTATAAAATGACATTTTTAAAGTTTGAATTTAAAATTTAAATTGGCACTGAAACAAGATTAAAGCTCCGCAATTTAAATCAACCAAAAACATTTCCAAATCCAACTACTTTTCTTATAGTTCATACTTCATTGCCTCCATTAACATGCCACCAAGTCACCAATCATATAATCATTTTTCACAATGACGAATTGGCACTGAACCAAGATTAAAGCTTCGCAATTTAAATCAACCAAAACATTTCCAAATCCAACTACTTTTTCTTATAGTTCAGACTTCATTGCCTCCATTAACATGCCACCAAGTCACCAATCATATAGTCATTTTTAACAATGACGTATCAGTATTTCCCATTCTCTACCAATACATGATTTCCGTAAAATCTGAAGAGGAGTAGGGTGAAGCCAAAGAAACTTACGTTTGACTCCTACAAGTTCTGGAAATCAAGAATGTGCAGATGCCGCATGTGATTTCCGTAAAATCCGAAGATGAGTAGGGTGAAGGAATGAAGGGTGGTGTGAAGGAAATGTTCAAGCAGTGAAAACATTTAAGGAGCCAAAGAAACGTACGTTTGATCCCAAGCATTTTGTTTGAACCCTACATAGCAACTTTTTTTTACGGCATAAATGATGACCATTTAAGCAGCCAAAGAAACGTGGCGCAAAATGTTACATGTAGTAAAAACATTTAAGGAGTCCAAAACGAACGTTTGATCCGGTTTTTTACGGCATAAATGATGACCATTTAATTTAATCAGCCAAAGAAACGTGGACCAAAATGTTCATGCAGTAAAAAAACATTTAAGTAGCCAAAGAAACGTACGTTTGATCCCAAGCATTTTTGTTGACCACTGCAAGTTTTGCAAATTCTAGAATGTGCAGAGGCCGCATGTGGTGGAGCAACGTTTTTTTTATGGCATAAATGATGGAATTGCAGCAGACAAAATGAAGAGCATAAGGCATCGGTTTTTTTAATGATGGAATTTCAGCAGACAAAATGAAGAGCACAAGGCATCAATATTAGGGTGAAGGAATGATGGGTGGGTGAAGGGACGTTAATGAAGGGTGTATAGGTAATTTCACAATTGGCAAAACCATGTAGATATCCACACATTTATAGGTATATAAATATAATATAAATATAAATAATATAATATATATATAGATAGATCTATAAATTGGCTTTTAAGCTAACTACTTATTTATTTAATAATATTTTAACTCGCCTTTGATCATGCACGATGGACATGTTTCAGATATTTCGCGGCAATGTTGAGTAAAGAAGTTGGGAGTAAACCGTGACGAAAACTATAAACTCCTGAGAAGCCTTTCGGACTAGGAGTAGATAAAGCTCAAATTGAAGGATGCAGCAGCTGACACCAAGCAACTGGTTTCAAATTTAAGACGTTGAAGTGAAATGAGCTCGAAAGTTCTTCGGTTATACTTTGAAATTGACACTGATTTATGTTACTTGTCTCACTTTTACTGCCAATCAGAACTTTCACCCCAAGTCTGTACAGAACCAGAAAAATACTGCAAATGATAATAAAAAGATCGGTTATCTTTCACGAGAGCTGGGATCAACCAAGAGAATTATTCATATATATTGTTGTTTTTGGTCTGAAATATCTTTAGTGGTTTACATGTAGTGTACATAGTAAAATAATTTCTTTCACAGAAAATACACACTACTGTTTCAAGTGATCCAGCATCTAAACATAACCCACCTTTTCCATCGCTGGTGCAAAGCATAGAGACATTGCGCTCATGATCACATCTTGCTAGGAACCACAAGATACTTAGGTATGACGTCCCTGAGCGATTATCTTTCCTGTTTTTTTGTTCCTAAGCTCGACGCTCACAACAGCTATCATCTTCCCAACACGTAGAACCTTTGATTCTATCTCAATCTCCTCCTGCACAAAAAAAAAACATATTTCTTGATTAAGTGAACGTTCCATCCAAGTCACTAGTACCCCAATTCATTGGGATTAAATGCTTAGTAGTAGTAGTTGTTGTTGTCGTAGTCGTCGTCCATCCAAGTCACTAGTAATCCAAGTGCAGAAGCTCAACTCTATACATACAATTTCAGGAAATATGAGAGTCAATTTGCTAGCTACTTCACGTTATACAATAACTAGAACAAGATACTCGCGAAGCAGTTATTTCTAAGAGATCAACTGTGTTAATAAGGTAGTGAGGTTAAAACAAGGACATCACACAGTCCGAAAGATGAAACATCCGATTTTTTCAAAGTCTTCAGTACAACGAGACATCTAATAGCTACATCATGCACTATTCTATCGATTTTCTTCAATTCTATCATGAGTAATGCCTTGAATGCATCCAAAAAATAAATTTTAAAAAGCCTGTCATGTTCCTTGGTTTTCAATATCGACCAAGATTGTGTTAAAAAAACTATTGTCTTTAAGCATTATAATAATTTTCAATAGATGGAACTGAATCTGTATTTCAGGCACCTTAACATGACAGCTGGGACTTACTAATTAGAGTAACTATATATTATCCAACCTACAAACGACTTGAGGCTTATTTTCTAGATAGTAAGGCAAAACTATTCAAGGTTTTAAGCTGACGAAGGATAGAAACAAAAGTTGGGCTTCAAAATTATCACAATTTTAATAGCAACTATAGCTCAATTCTTGTTCCAGATACCCTGAAATAAAGTATGGACTAGAATCTGAAATTCCACCATTGTCTAAACTGAAAAATTCACCAGAGCTCCGAGTACGCAGATCAAATTCAATCGTGTATCTCAGAATCAACAAGGCATATTTTAGGACCACTACAACCGACTAGACAGCAAGCAAAAAAGTTCGAATAAGGAGAACAACAAATTTTGAATCAACAGAGGATAAGTAAAAGAAATCAAAAGAATCAACAAATTACACCAACAAAAGCGCCATCCAAGTAGGAAACGTTGATCTCAACGGAGACACCAGTGGTGGTAGCCCCCATGGTGAAGATAGCAGTCGATCCCACAATATCAACCAGGGCCGCAGTGGCGCCGCCGTGCAACGAGTTGCCAGTATTCTTGAGCCAAAACAAAGAAACAAGTGAAATTTTCCAATAACAAACTGAAAAGAATGAAATCAAGGGGAATAGAGAGGAGACCCACCAGGAGGCGAGGAGGAACAACGAAGGAACACAGAACACGACCGCGCTCGATGCGATCGATTTTGAGGCCTTGCATTACAATTGGATCAATGAATCTGGTGGGCATCGAATCCACCGTGAATTCATATGGGCCGCCTCGCTTCTCCACCATCTTCTTCACGGACTCAGGATCCATACTCCCCCACTCCCCACTTTTCTCAGTGTTGTATTATATTTTTGATCATGTTAATTATTAGGTCAATATATATGTTGGTGGAGGGTAATTGGGGCTATGTGCTCTTAAGACATTATACATTGGCATGGATGCAAATGCAGTCAGCCCTTTTATTTGTACATACTTTAAAATATAATTTATACTAGTGCTTCGTTGCACACGTTGCGTGCATATACAGTATTTATTTTGTAAAGTGAGATGGTAATTACAAATTCAATTTTAATTTTTGCTTTTGGGATGTAATAATTTTTTTTAAAATTGATTTTGTAGTTTAATATCCTCCCAAATATTTTTTTGATGTTATTGTAGTTATCCAAATTAACAGGGGCTTTGCGGTCATTTAGCATATAATAGTAGGGGTATTTTTGTATTTGTAAAATGGTCATACCACTAAGATGCTTAGTCATTATAAGATAGTAAGATATACATTAGAAAATACTAAAAAAAATTATCAATTAAACAAAATAGGGAAAATTTCGGGCCGGTACTACTTAGTAAAAGATTTTTCGGCCCAGTCACCCTAAAAAAAATTCTTTCAACTAGGTCCAATTTTGGATACAATGACCAAACTAACCCTAGATCTATTCTAATATAAAAAAGAATTCAAACCATCTTCAGTCTAAGTATGAGATTTCCTTCCAATTCCACCTTTGCCTTGCCTCTGATTCCTCGTCCAGGCCACACATTTATCTCCATTTTCCATCATTCTTCATCTACACACCTAAAAAACAGTCAAAACCAGGTCAAAAAATTATCACCATTTTCGAGTTGCTGCAAAATGGCGCGCGAAGTTGGAGAGAAGTTTAGGGTCTTGGAGGACGTAGAAAGTGGTTTCGTTTTGAACGGAAGAGATTGCTCAATTCCTTGGATTGAAGAAATAGAGATAAAGGGAGATTGCTTGGACGTAAAAATTTCAATTTGTCTCCCCGATGCTTTTTAATTTCTTTAAAATTTTTGGAAATTTTTTTTTTTAAACCATTAACAAAGTTATTTGTACGAGAGCGTTTGATCGTTCTTAATCTACATACAATCCAGTGAAAGATGGTGGTGCACATGCATATATTAAGGTGATAAACTTAATTTTAAAAAGGTGCATTCATTTGTGTCTACCGGTGCATGTAAATTACATGCACCGGTAGACTCAAACAATGCATGCATATTATATTTACATGCACCGCACGAATCTAACGGTGCATGTAATTACATGCACCTTTAGAAAATTACATGCACTACCAAACACAAGCGGTCATGTATATTATATATTTACATGCACCGCTTGAGTCTAGCGGTGCATGTGAATTACATGCACCGCTAGACACGAACGATGCATCTTAACATTGATTAAGCAGCCAATTTATAATTATACTCTCGTCGTTTATACAGATCCACCCACTCATTATTTAACAACAAATAAAACTATCATCACACTCAACTATTTAAAAAAAACTCGTAATTATAAAATAATTTATCACAACATGTTCAGAAATTAAAGCTTAGGGTCCTGGAGACGTAAAAAATGATTTCTTTTTGATTGTGATCGTCTTTAACACTTATTATTATGTAATTTGAACCAATGAAAATGTTGAGTCTACCGATGCATGTAATTTACATGCATCGGTAGACTATCGGTGCATGTAAATTACATGCACTGGTAAAATTTTGAGTCTATCGGTGCATGTAATTTACATGCACCGACAGACTATAGGTGCATGTAATTTACATGCACCGGTAGACTACCGATGCATGTAAATTACATGCACCGGTAGACTATTTCACTCATACGATGTTTCAATATCCAACCATCAAAATTGCATGCACTTTACATATGATTATTACGAAAGTACAAATTTATGTACTCCATTCTTATCACACATAAAAACCCAAATTTGAACCTCAAAATCTAAAATAAAACAAGATCCAACCAAAATTTTCGAAAAAAATCCTGTAAAATATAATTCAATTATTCGAAATCCAATCAGGAACTAATAAAGAGTTCAAAAATACATTTCAAAATTATAATTAGAATATTTCAAACAAACCCTTAAAAAAGGGTTTTTCAAAACACGAACTGCTTATTTACCAGTCCAAAATCCTCTTTCAAGATTGAATTTCCCCTATATCAATGCCATAATAATATTACCATCAACCACTGCTTTAAAAAATCGCTAAATCTAACAAAAAAGTTAAACATAATTTGGTCAGAAACATTCTGGATCGGTTGTCCTAATGAATATTTATTTAAAATTAATTATGAAGATGGCGATGCGTAATTGAAAAGGCGACGGCAGTCCAAGGAATCATGAATATATTTTTACATGTAATTTACATGCACCACATGAATATATTTTTACACGCATCCAATGATTAATTCACGACGAAGAATTCAATTCCTCAACAGTTGTCCTTTGCCGTGGCCATATTCCAAAAGAAAAACGATATTTTTTTTGCAGATTTGATATTAGAATTCACGCAGCAAAAACATCACAAGATCGCAGAAAAATTTGGCACAATTGCAAGCGACGATGCGTCACGAAGCAAAAAAATTTAACAATTGAAGGTGAATGCATGGTGCGATCATACGTCAATTCAGAAACAGCTCGCAAGACGAAACCAATTCAAAGCAATAGATCGGAAAAAACAGAGAAATTGATTGAAGACGAGGATGAGAACGACAACGAGATTCAATTCGTGAAGAACAAAATTCGATACTCGTTCTGAAATTTTAAAGCAATTCAATCAATCGAACAATCTGCCATTGAGAAAATGGATTAATTAGATTAGGGGTGTTTAAGTCATAAAAATGGATTAATTAGATTAGGGTTCCATAAAATAGACTTATGTGAAAGATATTTTTTAAAAGATGTATTTAGTTGAAAGAAGAGTTTTTAGGGTGATTTAGTTGAAAGATGTTTTAAAAAGTGGTACCTTCTTGTAATTTCCTCAACAAAATAATAAAGAGTGAGAAAAGCTAAATTATTTGATATTTCAATATACAAAAATAAATGAAAATGTGAAATCTTGAAAATACAAGATAATAAATCAATTTGAAATCTTGATTACGTTTAAAATACACTACTTGAAACATAAAATTAAGCCAACTACAAAACTTTTAGAAAATAACAACTCTCATACTTCGTAATTATGAGTGACGAATAAGAGTTTTATCTCTTTAGACAATGAACATGGTGATTTAGGCCTCCAAGTCGAATCACCGTAGTCTCATCGAGCCAAATCTTGACTTTGCTAGACAAATCTCAAAAAAAATTCAAATAAAAAATAGAACAAAAAAAAAATCATCCAAAGCAGCAGAACAGTTATATCTACGGATAGAACTTCGAAAATTATAAAATGAAAGCTTGAATTACTTAGTCGAAAGACCAATTAATGAATGCGGTGGCCAGACAGTGAAAGGAACCATCCAGTTCCTCTACCCTCCACACCACACCTTGTTCATATGAGATGCGACGATTCATAATAGACAAACAGCATCCTAGCATCCTGGTGGTAAAGTAGCATATCCCTGCCAAGAAGCAAAGAATTCTTAGAACAAAATGGTAAACTTAATGTCCTCTCTTTTTGGCTTAAAAAAGCTGGTTTACATTACTCTTCCCATCGCTCAAAAAAGTGCACAATTATCTTGTTGCAATGTAAGAAACTCCGATAAGTTAAGCTTGGTCGGAATTTTTGTTGCAAGTGTACCTGTTGTGTTATAGTTGGAAGCATGGAATACAAAGACACATTGTTAGAGCCGTCAAGAATCTGATCCAAGACAAGGGTTTGCAGATTATGTAATCCAGTCTCTAGCATGTCAACTGCGGCTTGGTTGGCATAAAGACATATTAGGGGAGACTGCAACCAAACCAGAGAGGCAGAGCTGTCGGATAGTTTATGAATGTAGTAATAAATATTGAATGGATAGATGAGACAGAAATTTATGACTATTTTCTCTCTAGTGCACACACATTGGGTGTGTGTGTGTGTGTACAAGGACATGTATTAACTGATATTTACTTACCGTGAAAGAGAAGCACAATATGGCATACTGGTGATTTTGAACCAGTTCTAACAAAGAGCCAGTACTCAAGCAGTGGAAACCACGCATCTCCACACCTAAATATGACCTGTTCCAAACAAAAAGATTAACTTGTAGGTTTAAGTCAGCAGCTGAATAAATCAAATAAAACATGTCAAATTAGACTAACATAATATCATGTTAGAGCTGCGAAGCATGAAATCCATGAATAAGAAGACTTGGGAATAATCTTAAAATTTCCAAGAACCAGTAAGTGGTTATACTTGCCTATAACTTTGGCATATCCGTATAGCAAGACTCTCAATGTTATAGGTTGAGTTTGGTATGATATTTAGTACGATGGGTACATTTTCATCTGTGGCATACTCATGATTTGATCCAGATGGCATCACTCCCTGACAAATGTTCTTTACAGAGGAAATTACATGTTGAATATACTCTAATGCCATTGATGTTAGTCTCCTCAAATCGGGTTTCGAAAGGAAACTGGAAGGCCAGAATCATTATACAACAAGGGTGGTTTGAGTCTGAAAATGAAGTACTAGAACTTGATGCCTCATCTGCTGTACAGTAGGCCGATCGCCATTTCACCTATCAACATGTAGATTCAATAAACAATAACGTCTAACTGGTAATGATTTAAATCAAGAAACGAACATGAGGCGGAATTTAACAGGTGTGGCAAAAATTGAAGGATTGGAACAAACTCTCTTGGAACCCAATGAGACGATACGAAATCCAGAAGATAGTAGAACAGCATCATTAGGTATTGTTTTATCAATAGGGGCGAAGATTAATTCAGAGGAAGCTCCAAAACTAGCATCACACATTGGTTCCATTCCATTGACGACCTGCATTAACTACCAGATTATGTATGAGTTTCCAGGCATCATACATATCGAAATATTCATTGGATGTTCATTCTTTTTCTCAGAATATCAAAAGGACAAAAAGATATCTAAACTTCACTTATATAATGTGACCAGAAATTAACGCCCTTCTCTTTTCATAACTTTGTGAGCTGGTCCTTAAAAATTCAGACTGTTGGGTTTGGCCCATTACCTTCTTTGGGCCTTGGCCTTCTTTTATTCCCCTTTTTATTAGGTTACCAGTTGGCTCTTCACTTACCCATTCTCGATCCACTTCCTTGCGTCTCCTCGGCTTGCTTGAATCCGCGTTCCTTGGGACTTGCTCTCCTTCATTGCGTCTTCCTCGTTGCTATATATCATGGTTTTGTTCCATGATGAGGGAAGTCTGAATACCGATATTCCTTTGTGTATTTGCTTCCCCCCTTTTCGCGTCCCTGTTCCGTGGTGTGTTCGGATCTGTGGCTTGAGCTCTTGCCCTGCTGTTAGCCGTGGTTGTGCTAACTGTGCTTGGCTGTTTAGTGCTCTGTGTTGCCCTTATCTCCTTCCTCGATGTAACCCCTGTGTGTAATTCCCTGCTGTTGTTCGCCCAACGCCTACGGTGGTGTTCGGGCAGTGTGTGTGTCTCCCACCTTAGGCTACGATACCTTGGTTCCCCGGTGACGACGTTGAAAGGAACCCTGCTCGACCTGAGCCCAATTCCCTTACTCTTCTTTGATGCTTTGATTTATAGAATTGGAAGAATTGTATACTGTGAGTTAACAATCGACGTTCAAGGCGGAACGAATTCCTTACAGTGGTATCAGAGCGTTCCGTGCCTGGTGGAGTGTTCGGTGGAGTTCGGGCAGCGGCTGGAATCTCGGGCAGATCTCGGGCAGAGCACTTTGGTGTTCGGGCAGTGTCCAGATCTCGGGCAGTGCACTTTGGTGATTCGGGCAGTGTATTCAGGCTGTGTACGGATCTTCGGTGGTTTCGTCACCCCAGAGCTTTGGTCTCTGGGTAGTAAGTGATTATCTTGACCCTTAATCGTTTTACTACTTTGTTTCTAAGTGATTGTGTCCCTTACCCGTAGGAAAATCTCTATCTGAAGCCCTATGCTCGTACACCTTTGAGTGTATTGTGATCTTCTGGGTGATAGCGATTTCTCCTCCCCTTAGCTTGATTGATTCTTTCATATTTTGTTTGTGCATTGTGGTCCTTGCTTCTGCTGCCTGGTTGTTGAAATTGTGTGTGCCTCCTTGCTTATTTGTGATGGCTTCAATTTCTGGATATAACCTTGAACCCTTTAATGGAAAATCTGATTTTTCGATATGGCAACAAAAGATGAAAGGAATCTTAATATAGCAAAAAGTATTTAAAGCTATTGACGGTAATTGAGCTGAAAACATTGCATCTGCTAAGAAACTTGAAGATGATGAATATGCTTACTCTTCTATTATCTTGAACTTATCTGACTCTATGCTCAGAAAATGTGGTAAACTATCATCTGCAAAAGAACTTTGGGAAAAATTGGAAGAAATGTATACTGAAAAATCTTTGCCAAGTAAACTTTTCTTGCTAGAAAATTTTTTCAGATTCAAGCTAAACTTGAACAAAGACGTAGATGAAAATTTGGATGTGTTTACTAAGTTAATTCAAGATATTAAATTGACAGGAGATAAGAACATTGACGACTATTCACCTATTGTTCTTTTAAATGCTATTCCTGAAAATTATAGTGATGTAAAATCCGCCATTAAGTACGGTAGAGATTCTATTACATTGGATACTGTAATGAACGGCCTAAAAAGCAAGGAATTAGATCTAAAAGTTAACAAAGGTAATAGACAATCCTCTGGTGAAGTTATGCACGTTCGTAGTAGATCACAACATAGGCATAATAACAAATCTTACAATAACCAATATCAGAAAAGTGATAAAAGAGGAAAAAGTAGGGCTAGATCGAAATCTAGGCCTAGAGAAAAGAAATGTTACAATTGTGGGGACCCAAATCATTTCATAAAAGATTGCCCTAAAAAGAAGAATCAGAAAATAAATGGAAATCAGACAAATGAACAAGTGAACAATGCTTCTACCTCTGGGGAAAACATAGGGGATATTTTTATGGTGACTGAATTATGTGACTCTGTGAACTCTGTGCTTTCATTACCTGTGTGAAAATGAATGGCTTATTGATTCAGGTTGCACTTATCACATGACACCACTTAAATTTGTTTTCTAGCTACAGGGAAATTGAGCATGCTTCTGTTTCTATGGCCAATGAGAAATTATGTAAAGTTTCTGGTATTGGTAATATTTGTCTGAAATTTGAATCTGGTTATTCTGTGACTTTGAAAGATGTTAGACATGTTCCTGCTTTGTGCAATAACTTGATGTCTTGTGCAGCTTTAGAGTCTGATGGTTATGAGGGTAAATGGGGAAATGGTTGCATGAAAATTATGCGGGGGTCTTTGGTAGCTTTTAAGGCTGAGAAAAGAAGGAATTTGTATGTTTGCAAAACAGTCTCTGATTATGGTAAAATCTGTGCTAATTCTGTGTCAGACGATTTAACTGATTTATAGCATAAAAGGTTAGGTCATATGAGTTCTAAAGGATTAGAGATTTTACATAAAGATGGTTGTTTTGGTAGGGACAAATTGTCTTGCATGACTTTTTGTGATTCCTGTGTTTTAGGCAAACAGCAAAGAGTTAAATTTCATATCTCCCCTTTCCCAATGTGACTAAATGTTCTGATATACTTGAATACCTGCATGCTGATGTTTGGGGACCTTCACCCGTCCCAACTCAAGGTGGTAATAGGTATTTTTTGTATATCATTGATGATTACTCTAGAAAAGTATGGATTTTTCTAATGAAAATAAATCTGATGTTTTTGATAAATTTAAAAACTGGAAGATTTTGATTGAAAACCAAACTGGAAAAAAGATTAAACGACTTAGGACAGATAATGGAATGGAATTCTGCAATATCTTGTTTGATGACTTGTGCAGTGAATCAGGGATTCTGAGACACAAGATTGTGCCCTATACTCCCCAGCAGAATGGTGTTGTTGAGAGGATGAACAGAACTTTACTCGAGAGAGTTATAAGTATGCTTGCATCTTCTGGACTCTCAAAGAAGTTCTGGGGCGAAGCTGTCGTGACAGCTTCTTATTTGATAAATAGATCCCCTTCCGTGCCTTTGAATGGTAAGTGTCCCGAAAGTGTTTTTTCTGGTAAGAAATTAGATTTTTCAAATCTTAAAGTGTTTGGTTGTTCTGCTTTTGTGCATAGGAAAGGAGACAAACTTGAACCTAGGTCAGTTAAGTGCGTCTTTCTTGGTTATCCTGAGGGAGTGAAAGGATATAGGCTTTGGTTAAGATGTGAACCTGGTTTCAAAACTATTATAAGTAGGGATGTCATTTTTAATGAATTTGAAATGCCTTGCTTGCTTCCATCTTTGCCTGAATCTGATTGTGAGTCTGAGACTACACCGAGCAAGGTGGAGTCTTTGCCTATTGTTTCCCCAGTTATTGAAAACAATGTGCTCCCTGATATGAATCGTGAGAACTTGCCTGTTAATGAACCTAATTTGCATGAAAATGGTGACGAACATGTGCATAATGAATTGGTTGCTAATGAACATGAAGATCTGCATGATTATATGTTGACTATGGATAGGGTTAAAAGAAATGTCAAACAACCTGCTAGGTTTAATGATTTTCACCTCACATCGCATGTTTTCAATATGTTTGAGTCAATTGATATTTGTGAGCCTAAGACCTATAATGAAGCTTTGAAATCAAAAAAAGCTGTGTATTGGCTTAGTGCCATGAAAGATGAAATGCATTCTCTAGTTGTGAATCATACATGGACTCTTGTACCTAAACCTGTTAATTGCTCTTTGGTAGATTGCAAATGGTTATTTAAGGTAAAGAATGAAACTGATTCTGTTAGATATAAAGCTAGGCTAGTTGCAAAAGGTTTTACTCAAAGAGATGGTATTGACTATACTGAAATCTTTGCTCCTGTTGTTAAGTTACTACTGTGAGAATTTTATTATCACTTGTTTCTCACTTTAATTGGGAACTTAAACAGATGGATGTTAAAACCGCTTTTTTGCATGGTGACTTAGATGAAAAGATTTACATGAAACAACCTGATGGTTTTGTTGACTCAAAGAACCCTAATCACGTTTGTTTGCTTAATAAATCTTTGTATGGCCTAAAGCAGTCACCTAGGCAATGGAATAAGAAGTTTGATGAATGTATGCTTACCTTAAAATTTAAAAGAAGCTCTTTTGATCATTGCTTGTATTTTAAGGATAAAATGCTTGTGCCTGTTTTCTTGTTGATTTACGTGGATGACATGTTGATTGCTAGCCCTTGTCTGAAATCCATTGAGCATATTAAGAACTGTTTAAGTGATAAATTTGATATGAAGTTCTTAGGTGATGCTAGTAGAATCCTAGGCATGGACATTGTTAGAGACAGAAAGGAATCTACTCTCTGTTTAAAGCAAACTTCTTATGTAGAAAAAATTTTAAAGAAATTTTCCATGTTTGATGCAAAACCTGTTAACGTGCCCTTAGCTGCTCATTTTGTGCTAAGTAAAGATCAAAGTCCCAAAACTGATGTTGATTTTGACGCCATGAAAAATGTACCGTATTCAAATGCAATTGGTTCTATAATGTATTTGATGGTTAGCACTAGACCTGACATTGCTTATGTTGTTAGCTGCTTGAGTAGATATATGTCTAATCCTGGTGTGTTACATTGGAATGTTGTTAAATGGTTGTTGCGATATTTGAAAAACTCTATGCATTATGGCTTATGTTTTTCTAAATATGCTGAAGGTGTCAAGTTGAAAGGTTATGTTGATTCTAATTATGCTAATGATAAGGACAATAGAAAATCTATCACTTCATATGTTTTCACTTTGTGTGGAGCATGCATAAGTTGGAAATCGCAGCTGCAGCATATCGTTGCCTTGTCAACAACGGAATCAGAATATGTTGCTGTAACAGAAGCTTTGAAGGAAGCTGTCTGGCTGAAAGGTTTGATCTCTGAACTTAACTTACTCGAAGGTAAGGTAGAGGTATTTTCTGATTCTCAGTCCGGCATTCAACTGTGTAAGAATCCTGTTTTTCATGATCGCACTAAGCATATTGATGTTAGATTTCATTACATTAGAGATGTAGTGGCTAAAGGGTTAGTTAATCTTGAAAAAATTCTTTCTGAATATAATCCTGCTGATATGGGAACTAAGTGTTTACCTGTTTCTAAATTGCAATCATGTCTAAAAATCTTGAATTTTGATACAGGTGATTGATTAGTGTTGCTGACTGTGTTGGTAGTCTATAACTGCTTTGTGCGTGTTATAGAATTGTTACCCAGGTTATTAGCTTTAACCCCCTTTGTGTTGGTTATTGTCTGTGTTCTTTGTCTGTGCTTTGTGCTATGACAGGAATTTGGTCCACACAATACTTTGTGTGTTGTGGGGACCCATTGGGCGATGATGAGTCATCTATGGGGTTTTCCTTACGTTGAGGTGGAGCCGGTATTGTGCCAATGTGGAGATTTGTTAGGTTTGGCACATTACCTTCTTTGGGCCTTGGCCTTCTTTTATTCCCCTTTTTATTAGGTTACCAGTTGGCTCTTCACTTACCCATTCTCGATCCACTTCCTTGCGTCTCCTCGGCTTGCTTGAATCCGCGTTCCTTGGGACTTGCTCTCCTTCACTGCGTCTTCCTCGTTGCTATATATCATGGTTTTGTTCCATGATGAGGGAAGTCTGAATACCGATATTCCTTTGTGTATTTGCTTCCCCCCTTTTCGCGTCCCTGTTCCGTGGTGTGTTCGGATCTGTGGCTTGAGCTCTTGCCCTGCTGTTAGCCGTGGTTGTGCTAACTGTGCTTGGCTGTTTAGTGCTCTGTGTTGCCCTTATCTCCTTCCTCGGTGTAACCCCTGTGTGCGATTCCCTGCTGTTGTTCGTCCAACGCCTACGGTGGTGTTCGGGCAGTGCTTCGGGCAGTGTGTGTGTCTCCCACCTTAGGCTACGATACCTTGGTTCCCCGGTGACGACGTTGAAAGGAAACCCTGCTCGACCTGAGCCCAATTCCCTTACTCTTCTTTGATGATTTGATTTATAGAATTGGAAGAATTGTATACTGTGATTTGTTCTCTTGTTGTGATTAGAGGTTAACAATCGACGTTCAAGGCGGAACGAATTCCTTACACAGACTATTTACAACCTAATGTGAAATTTGAAATTTCTTAATCTAAGGTAATTGATTCTTTTCCAAACCAACCATTAACAGACATGGACTCAACTTGTTTTTTTTTATTTTCAAAAAAAATTATAATACAAATTACCTTCAAGTTACTTATAATATTGAGCAAAAATTCTGCAATTTGAGTCAAGAAAATATATTTGTACATAAATTTAAGGCCACTTTTTTTTTTAACTTGTAAACACATTCATTTTGATATAAAAAAACCCATCAGTTCACAATCTTTAGAAGTGGAGCAAATGATTTTGTTCAATTAAACTTAATCTAAATTATAATCTATAAATATAAAATCCACATAAGTTTCAATAAGAGATCTGCAAGTTTCAATAAAGGAAAACAAGGCATTTACTAGGAAGCAACCTGTCATGGGGGGACAAGGTGGTGATGTTACCTGCAAATGATATAATTCCCCTGAAGAACCATTATATTGGCGATGAGCAAAGCGATCAAGTCGAACGACTTCCAACACCTAAAATCGAAACAAGAACCAGAGCACATTGCATCCAACAATACAGGCTGAATTAGTCTAGCCATTTTATGAATTCAGGTGTTTCGGAGGCAACACTTCCCTTTGTTTGGTTTTACTTCCCCAAACCAATCTCTTATTCCCCAAAAACATATATCATCACCTAGTTTTAAATCTTTCCCCAAGAATGTAGTTTTGATCATTTCTAAGCTTCCCAAAGTCATCATTACATTTAACTTTTCACGAATCGAAAACTAAAATCAAACAACCTCATTCTCATGATTGGTGCGGCCAAGTAGCACAGCATTTTCTGATAAATTGTGAGTGTTCACTCCTGGAAATCGAAAGTAAGGAGCCCTAATGATTGCTTCAGGTTTGTCATCAAAGTTGAAATCCATCCAAGTAGAACGGTGATCTTTCAGCAGCCCCACCAGCTTCGATGGGAAAATGTTCTGCAGCCAATAAAGTATTCCTTGTCGAAAGACATACTTGTGTGGCAGAAATGTGAAAAAAGGGGGAGCCGTACATAATCGATGACGAAAAATAATATTAATATCTCACATGAAGTGGCACGGAGGCTTTCGAACAAATGACACCATCATAATTCATATCGAATCCCATATCATTAGTTCGCTTCACGGATATAATGACATCTTTCAGGGCATCCGTATTCATCAATTGCCACCCATCTTCAGTAAATCCATTGATAGCATCATTGAAGCCCCTAAACCAAAAAAAAAAAAAACACAAACAAAACAAAACAAGAAAGCATACTAAAGAACTTACTCACACACATAATCTCATCAATTAAAGAAGCCTCATGACAAGCTTAAGGTTCCTACCAGTTGCCACAAAAAAAAAGGATTGGTCTTATCAACTTTAAACTTCTACACTGAAATACATTTAACTGACTTCTAGTCATACATGTGAACACCTTTTCTGTCACACTAGTGCTTTTTGGTTATCTCAAAATAGTCAAAGCCCAAGATCAAGATTTTTGAGCTTTGTTTTCGAAACATCCAAGATACTACGCAACTGTCTCAAAATCATGTTTATCGTGCTTTCAAGAACCTCTATAAGGCAGTGCCATCTGAGCTTAAATCATGTTTAGATTATATTATATTTTATTAAATAAATAAATAAATATATTACAGTCCCTCATTGGGAACTTTTGACATATGGCCTAAAGTTAACGACGCCAACTTCCCGTCCTTCATTCCACCCAACCAACTCGTCCAACATTTGAAAATGTATATAAACTACGTTTGGACCTAAATACAACAATCGGACACCGCACACACGTTGCATGTGTAACGTGTAAATATTTTGCATTGACAATAATATCGACCAATTATAAACACGTTGCAGTAAACATAAACTAATCACGATCTCGATACAAACTTGTCTATGCAAAATGAGTAATGTATATCTCACTTTTAACGTTAACAACAACTTTGGGACATCTGTGGTTGTTCGTGTTCACCTTTGGATATAACTATTTGTAACTTTTCAATATTTGAGCGGGTCCCTTATTATAATATTAATAATTTGTAGTTCTTCTGAACAGAACTAACTTCTTTTTCCCCAAACTTTAACAAAATTCCCACTATTGAGGCAGATTAGGAGACTTCGAGATATGGATGCTATCTTAAAAACCTAGTTACCAATCTTCGTATAGAATCACCAATGAAAAATTATTTAGAAAGCACAGTAATGCACATAAACCAAAATAGGTATAGTTAATAACAATAGTGCATATCCTTCCTTACTAATGGTAAACAATACTTTGGTCAATTTGAATAATTGTTCAAGAATGAGAAACTACCTGAAGGAGAGAAGCGAAGTATATTCACAACAGAACTGTGATGAGAAATGTTGCTTTTATAAGTAACTCCAGGAGCTTTCTTTTGATCTTTGTCGGGCATTGTTGCCCATAACTGCATATTTCACAAAAATTCGATCCAATTTGGCAATTTCTAAGAAATCATTTCGTTGAAAGCTGAAGTAAAGTCTCACGATTTCCTCTAGTATATTAAGTAATTGCAAAATGATAAATTTACCTTGATGTCGAAGTTGGCACCTCCAGCGGCGAGGATGTCAGATTGCGGATTGAAATCACAGGTGCGTATGGGCTTCATATTGTGCCAATTGGCTTGAACCGTCATGAATGCCTGCCCAACCAAATATCAGCAATGAACAGAGTGTATACCTACTGTAATTGTAATTTTATCCCTCAAATCTTGTTTCTTTAATAACTTACTCCCTAAAAATCATTAGGAGTTGATTTTCTTATTTTATTCTTGGATTATACCGAAGCTACATGGATGTTTCTCTAATAAGTATGTGTTTGTAATTGCTTATGAAAACTGCTTATCTGCTTTTCAGATAAAAAAAGCAGTTTTTGGATGTTTTATTTGTTTGCTTCTGCTATTGCTTCTCTAAAAATAAGCAGAAAAAAGCAGAAGCAAAGAAACAGGTCATGACATGCTTTTGACTGCTTTAAGTTATTTTGTGGCAATTTCGTAATTAATTTAAGTTGATTAAGCTGTTTTTTTATTTAAATAACAAACGCTCAATGCTTTTGCTTAAAATCAACTTTTTCCAACTTTAAGCAAAAGCAACATAAAAGTGCTTTGAATAAGCAATCGCAAACACACCCTAAGTATAGATTCTAATGTTTGTGGAAATTTGTTCTGTTTTCTTTGCTATGTATGAGTTTAGTTGAAAAAAGTTATCTTTTGGAAGAAGAAATAAACATATGTCAAACCCAAGAATAGTACCCAAATTGAAATCTACACCCATAGAAGTCATTATTCATGATCAACTTAAGTTGTTTAAATTGAAATCAAAATTAAAATTCAATTTAATCACATAGCAACTAACAACAAAATATGAATTAAAGAAGAAAACAATGCACTATTAAATAAATTCTTACTTGTGGTGATCGGTTTGTATTGAGAGATGGAAAAACACGAAGAAAATCAAGCAAAACTTAGATGGCATATCCTGGATAGACTTCTTGTGTATTAAAGAAGAAAACTGGGCACTATTAAATTTAATCCTTACGCGGGATGATCGGTTCTGCTTGGGAAATGAAAAATCACAAACAATATCAAGCAAAACTCAACTAAGATGGCTGCTCCTTATTAGAAATGTGCGAATGCAATTTAATAACACAATAACCAACAGCAAACAGCATGGATTAAATAGTAGACATGTCACTATTCAATAGATTTTTACCTGGGTTAATCGGTGCTTCGGATAGGGAAAACATGAACAAATCAAGCAAAAACACAACTACAATCTTCACTCCTGAGAAATAAGGCTGGGTTGGTTTATTTTTGGAGAAAAAGACAGCTATTTTATCAAACATATTGTATGCACAAGCTATGTGATTATCACGGCATTGTGAACCATTACTCAATTATGAGGTTGAGTTATAGCCTTTTCACTTTTTTTGCTTTGGATCGTTAAATGCGATGTGCTTTTCTAATCTGAGTCTGGTCACAAACTTAAATCTGAAATAAGTGACCTCCTATTTAGAGTATCCTACCATACCCCACTTTTTCAAGTATAGGAATCATTAAAAGTATCAAACTTAACCTCACTACTTTGGTAGGTCCAAAGCACTCTTCATCCTAGGAATGGGTTGGGAAATTTCCCGAGTGCTAATTCAAATTTTCATAATTTAGTTGTCCCGTTGAACCAAGAATCTTGGGATCTCCAGTCGACAAAGTTGAGTTACCACTATGAAAATTTAGTTTGTAGATTCAACCTCATTCCTCTTGATAATTCAAAATTTGAACTATATTTAATGCTTTTGTAAGCGGATCCGCCAAGTTATCCTTTGATTTCACATAATCAATTGCGATAACTCCATTAGAGATCAATTATCGTACAATATTATGTCTACGACGAATATGTCGAGACTTTCCATTATACATAATGTTTTGTGCCCTAGCAATTGCCGATTGACTATCATAATTAATCATTATTACTGGAGCTGGTTTAGACCAACATGTAATATCTTCCAAGAAATTACGAAGCCATTCTGCCTCTTCTGCAGCTTTGTCTAGAGCTATGAACTATGACTTCATCGTGGATCTTGCAATGCAAGTTTGTTTAGTGGATTTCCATGACACGACCCCGCCACCAATGCTAAATACATTAGTGTCGGATATCCAGTTTGCATCATTATATCCCTCTAATACTTCCAGATATTTCTTAAAATGTAACCCATATTCCAAGGTGTATCTTAAATATTTAAGTACCCTTTATTAATGTAGTTCAATGGACATTACTTGGATTACTCGTAAATCAACTTAGCTTATTCACAGTACAAGCGATATCCGGACGAGTACAGTTCATAATATACACGAGGCTTCCAATAATTCTTGAATATTCCAATTGAGATACCGGTTCACCATGATTTTTACTTAAATGCACGCTTAAGTCCATTGGTGTCTTTACATGAGAAGTGTCATGTGCATTGAATTTCCTCAATACAGTCTCAATGTAATGTGATTGAGATAGGACGATTGTCTCTTGTGTCCGAGAGATTTTAATCCCTAATATGACATTAGCAAAGCCCATATCTTTCATATCAAAATGTCTTGTCAACATTTTCTTCGTTTCAACAATCACTTTATGAATAGTTCCTGTTATTAACATGTCACCAACATATAGACATACTATGACAAACGTTTCCCGTGTGTCTTTGATGTACACACATTTATCACACTCATTAATTCTAAAACCAGTTGACAACATAACTTTGTCAAATATGTCATGCCATTGCTTAGGTGCTTGTTTCAGCCCATATAATGACTTAACGAGTTTACATACTTTCCTTTTTTGTCCAGGAACTATAAAACCCTCAGGTTGTTCCATATAAATTTCTTCTTCCAATTCACCATTCAAAAAGGCTATTTTAACATCCATTTGATGTATCTCAAGTTTATACAACGCAGCAATAGCAATGAGTACACATATGGATGTTATCCTAGTCACTGGTGAGTAAGTATCGAAGAAATCAAGGCCTTCAATTTGTTTGAACCCCTTTGCCACCAATCGAGCCTTCTACTTTTCGATTGTTCCATATGCATTATACTTTCTTTTCAGAATCAATTTACACCCCAACGGTTTGGTACCCGGAGGAGCATCAACTAATTCCAAGTATTATTTTGCATAATGTAATCCATTTCCGAATTGATGGCTTCCTTCAATAAGGAGATTCGGGACTAGACAAAGCATCTTTCAATGTCTTTGGTTCGTTTTCTAGCATATATGTTTGAAAATCTGGACCCAATGACTTCGCCTTTCCAGCCCTTTTACTTCTTCTTGGTTCTTCGTGTTGTTTAGAACCTTCATTTTCAGTTTCATTGTATTTTTGTTCCTCAGTTTCTTTCAAACCTTCACTAGCAATGTCATAAGTTCTTTTATTCGAACTTATTTTTTTTCCTTTCTTTTCTAGGAAATATATTCTCAAAGAATATGGCATTCCTTGATTTGATTGTCATTTCCTCATTCATATCAGGAATATTCAATTTTTGTACTATGAATTGATAAGCACTGCTATTGTGTGCATATCCGATGAAAATACAGTCCACAGTTTTTGGTACTATTTTCACTTGCTTTGGTTTAGGTACTTCTACCTTAGCCAAACACCCCCATACTTTTAAATATTTGTAGGAAGGCTTATGTCATTTTCATATCTCATAAGGTGTTATATCGCTTTTCTTGTGGGTTATTTTATTAAGAATGTGGTTCACCGATAGTATGGCTTCCACCCCCCCCCCCCCCCCCCCACAAATTGTCGGGTAAGCCATAATTAATCAACAAGGTGTTCATTATTTCCTTTAGAGTCCTATTTTTCCTTTCGGCGACTCCATTGAATTGAGGCGGATATGGGGCAGTGGTTTGATGTATAATGCCAAATTGTGAACACAATCAATCAAACGGTGCACCGTATTCTCCTCCTCTATCACTTCGAATAATCTTTATTCGCTTGCCAAGTTGATTTTCAACCTCATTATTATAATTCATGAAAGCCTCAAGGGCTTCATCTTTGCTCCTCAAAAGATATACATAGCAATATCTTGAGCAATCGTCGATAAACATTATAAAGTATTTCTTCCCTCCTCTTGTTTGCACATACTTTAATTCACATAGATCCATATGAATTAACTCTAGAGGAGTCGTACTCCTTTCCACCGAATGAATGGTGCCTTAGTCATTTTTGCTTCAACACAAACTTCACATCTTTGTGTTGGATCAACATTGAATGTAGGTAACAAATTTAAATTCTGTAAACGTCGTCGAGTATTATAATTTACATGTTCTAAACGAACATGCCAAATATTAGAACACTCAACCAAGTAACTAGAATTATTAACTTTATTGCTTTCAAAGTTGCGGTGAACCGTCATTACATTCATTTTGAAGAGGCTCTTCTCAAGATACCCCTTCCCTACAAATTGACCACTTTTAGTGAGTACAGACTTATTGGAATAACAAACAAGTCTAAAACCATGTTTAACCAACGACGACCCCGACACTAGGTTCTTCCTTATATCCGGCACATGAAGCACATCGATTAGAGTCATTTCCTTGCCTGATGTCATCTTCAACGCCACCTTTCCAAGTCCCACAACTTCTTAAGTTGAAGAGTTGTCCGTGTAAATCTTTCTTCCAGAAATTGGTGTATAGGTAGATAACATTTCTTTTCGGAGCAAATATGCCTCGCAGCACAAGTCAACCCAACACTCATTTGGGTTGTCCACCAAGTTTGATTTAAAAATCTCAGCGGTCAAGTCACGTTTGGACAAATCAATTGGCATGGACTTGTCTTGAATTATTTTTGCTTGGTTTTTCTTCGGAAGCCTACAATCCTTTGCTTTGTGGTTTGGTTTCCCACAATTGAAGCAATTTCCTTTGAACCTTTTAGAGTTCCTTGGTTGTTGGTTATTATGGCTTTTTCCTTTTCTTGGTATTGGTTCTTGATTCCACAACATTGGCCCTTGCACTCATCTTGTTCACATTGACTTCCGTCTTCTGATTATCTTCTTCAATCCTTAGACGTACTGTCAATTCCTCGAGTCTCGTTTCCTTCCTCTTGTGTTAAAATAGTTTTTGAATCTTTCCACATCGGAGGAAGTTTCTCAATCAAAACCGCAACTTGGAAGGACTCACTTAAACTAATCCCTTCCGCATGAATCTCATGTAAGAGTACTTGTATCTCTTGCACTTGACTCACTACGGATTTTGAGTAACATTTTGAAATCCAAGAAACGTCCAACAATAAACTTCTTAAGGCTGGCATCTTCCGCCTTATATTTTGTTACAAGCATATTCCACAATTCCTTTGCACTTCGGACTTGACAATACAACATTGTATAGTGCATCAAGGCCATTCAAGATGTAGTTCTTGCATAGGAAGTTGGTTTGCTTCCATGCATCTATAGCTGCCCTCTTGACAGTATCCATCTCGTCATTGCCTACTGTAAGTGGATCATCTTGCAGAAATTTTGCTAAATGCAACATAGTGAGATAGAAAAGCATTTTCTGCTGCCATCTCTTGAAGTCTACGCCAGTGAACTTTGCAGGAACGTTGGTTGACGTGGATGCCATTTCTCCCAGAAAGATAACGCCAAATAATTCCTCTTAAGATTGTTTTTTGCGTTGTATGGGGTTTCGTCTAAGCTATTTTCTGGAAAAAAATGATGAATGTGTTAAGTTGAGGCAAGTGTGTAACACTTTGTCCTTAAGAGGAACTTGCCCTCACAAGGTGCTTTCGAATTGTGGCAATCCTCTACCAAGATACAATGTCTTCTCTTGTGATTGTAGCACAACAAATCACAAGAACATCAACCACAAATGTTGCAAACTCTATACTTCAAGAACAAAATGAATATGATGATGAGATGACTTTGATCTTTCTTTTCTCTCTCAAATTGTGATGTTAATTTCAAAAATCTGATCTCTAATTCAATCATGAGATGTTGTATATATGCTAGGCTATAGGTTGTCATCAAAAGACTCCATTTGGATGCAACCATTCATGAAAGAACATATCTACACTCCAAAATGTGCAATGCTTCGAAGAAAAACCGAACAGCCAGCCTCTGAGGCGCCTCCCCTATTGCCTGTGTCACGCCCCGGCCCAGGCCCGCGCAAGCGCGACTGCACAATGGGCTCTTATAGCAACTACTTCGTATCCGTCCTCGCTCTACGAAAATGGTTAACCCAAGTTGCTATAATAGTCCATTGTAAGCCTTTATAAACCACTTTAAATTTTCATCCACAACCAATGTGGGACAAGGGTATTACAATCACCCCTCCTTTAGAACGTGATGTCCTCGTCGCGACGTAACTCATCGATCCACCAGCACCGGGAATCTAGAGGTGGCTCCTACAGGTTCAAGAGATGGCTCCCGTCATGTAGCACTTTGCCCAGCAGGTTCAAGAGGTGGCTCCCACGCACGTGGCACTTTGCCCCGCAGGTTCAATAGGTGGCCCCCGTCGTGTAGCACTTTGCCCCTTTAGGCTCAAGAGGTGGCTCCCACGCACGTAGCACTTTGCCCCGCATAGCACTTATCTCCCGGTGTTTTCTGCTGGTGACCGGCTCTGATACCATTCTGTGACGGCCCGCCCAGACGGGTCGCCCGCCGTATTCAATTGCTTGAATACAATGCTACACTCAATTCAAAAACTTAATATCACTTTGAACTTTTGTTTAGCGGAGAATCGAAAGAGAAAGCCTGAATTCAGAAACAGAGATCAGAGACCGCCAGCTCGCAGACAGATGATCGTTGAAACTAAGAAGAATGAAGTTTGTCCCAAGTGCAATCGGAGTCATACTGGAGAATGTTACTGGAACTCTGGAGGTTGCTTTAAATGTGGATCTAAAGAATAGCGGATTAGAGATTGTCCCAGTTTGAAGCAAACCTCAGGAACAAATCAACCACCTGGACAACAACATCGCAATCCAACTAGATTGTATGTTGTCCGTGCTGAAGAGAATCGTGAGCTGATCGGAGGTAAATTTAAATTCCTGAATCAAGATGTTTATGTGTTATTTGATTCTGGCGCCTCAAATTCTTTTATCTCTGAGTCTTGTGTGGAGAAACTTGATTTGCACTTCAGTCCACTGTTATATTAATGCAAGTTTAATTATGTTGAGAATTTAAGTTATGTTTGAGAACATGAATTATTATGTTTTAGTTTGATTTTGGTATTTAAGACTGATTTTGGTTTATTTGGAATTTTTATGGTTTTGTTATTGTGGTTGTAGTGATCTGGTAGATCACAGGGCACTATTTTTAAGAGGAGACTCTGCCCAAATTTTTCTAAGATAAAAGTCACGGGTAATAAATTATTAAGTCAACATCCAATAAGAATAAAAACATTTCCGCTAAACAAAAGTTCAAAGTGATATTAAGTTTTTGAATTGAGTGTAGCCTTGTATTCAAGCAATTTAATACGGTGGGCGACCCGTCTGGCCTGGCCGTCACAGCCTGGGGTTTTTTCCAGGCAGTTTCGGTGACCCGTTTCGCACCCGAAAACTCTGTTTTCGCCTTCGTTTCCTTTCGTTCGTTTTTTCTTTGTTTATTTTCAATTTATTAAGCCTATTTTTCATCTTGCTTAATATTAATTCATTAAACCCCAAAATCCAACAATATCAACGTAACTATTGTAACCGTTTTCAAAAAGGGTGGGTCTCAGGGTGCTTATTGGGCCGGACTAACCGGAATCGGTCCGAAACCGGACCGGTCGGTTCCGGAGGAACCGGTTGGTCCGGTTATGAACCGGAATCCGATCAGGGTTTTACCGGATCGGATCGATTCCAGGGATTCGAAACCGCCAATCCGGTGGTTCCGGTTCCGGGTCCGGAACCGGTTAAAATGAATATAAAAAAAAAAATTATGTGGCCAACGGCATTGTAGTCGTTGGCCACTGGACTGCCGTTGCCCAACGGCTAAAATAGCCGTTGGGCAACGGTTTCATTAAAAAAAAATTTATTTTTTTAAATTTTTTTTTTTTGCTTTTATATATACCTCATTTTTCCTCTCCAATTTTTCATCTCCAACTCTCTTACTCTTACAATCCTAATCTTTTATTCAATTATCTCATTTTTCCATATTTCCACTAATACGATGGCATCTTCTTCTACTGGTCGTGGTGGTTCCTCAAATCCACCTTTATTCCAAGAAAATTATGATATTTTTGCTGAGTTTGATAATGCTTATGATGTTGAAGAAGCGGAACACGTTGCAGAACCGCCGGCCCCCCAAAATCCGGCACTCGGGGGGTCATCCGTGACTACTGCCGCTTCGAGTCGCACGAGTAACCGTCCAAACGAATCAATGTAAGGGATCATTTTGACGTCGAGACAAAACCAGGTACGAACGAATCTGTTGTTATTTGTAAAATATGTAAAACCACATATAATTATAAAACAGGTGGTTCTGCTGGCAGTACCGGAACCTTTAAGAAACATCTAGTTAAAAAACATAATTTTGATGATGTTACGTTACAACAATTAGGTAGAGAACCAACCCAACTTCAAATTAATCCTCAGTCTGTCACTAATTTTATCTTAACACCGAAAATGAACAAAAGATTATTCGTTCGTTTTATTGTAAGATGTGAACTTCCCTTTTTGTTTTCTGAAAAAGATGGCTTTATTGAAATTTCTTCTGGTATCCAACAATGTTTTAGACATATTTCTAGGCATACTTTGAAAAGAAATATCGTGGATGTGTTTCTTGATTACCGTAAGACTTTAGTTGATCATCTGTCTTCTATTAACAACAGATTAAGTTTAACTACTGATATTTGGACAAATACCGCACTACTTTCTTTTCTTGTTATTACTTGTCATTGGATTGATGATAACTGGTGTTTGCAGAAAAGAATTTTGTCACTGGATGAATTAAAATCTGCACATACTGGTTCCCAAATTGCTAAATTTATTGTTAATGTTTGTAGATTTTATGGAATTGCAGATAAAATTTGTTTGATTACACTTGACAACGCTTCAAATAATAACGCCGCAATGCGTGAACTTAAAATATATTTACGACCAATGCTTAATGGTGTTTTTTTCACGTTAGATGTGCATGTCATATAATTAATTTAGCAGTAAAAGATGGTTATGAAGATGCTGAATGTAGTAGCATAGACAAACTTAAAAACTGTTGTCAATGGATACGACAGTCACGCATTAAGCGTGATTGGAAACATACGTGTGCAAGTCAGAACCTTCGGTTTACTCTTTTTCCACCGCCCATTGTAAGTCGATGGAATTCTTTGCACAAAATGTTAGAATCGATGTTACCTTATCAAGATGCTTTAACTTCTTTTTATAACTCTTATCAAATACCTGAAAGTGATGAAAGATATTTATTGTCTGATAAGGATTGGTTTTTTGTTAATAATTTAACTGCTTTGTTATCAACCTTTAAAGATGCAACAGATCGCTTCTCCGGTGTTTCTCATCCTACTTCTTATTATTTTCTTCCACTTGTATTTAACATATTTTGTAAATTTATTGAATTTAGAGATGATATTGAGTTGACATCGTTCGTTTATCGTATGGAGGAGAAGTTTAAAAAATATTGGGAACAAATTCCACACGTGCACTGTATATCTACATTGTTAGACCCAAGTCAGGGTGTAGGATATTTCGATACTTTCTTTGAATATTATAGTACGTTTTTGGATAAGGATGTTGACGATCAAAAGACGTCAATCATGCATTCTCTCCAAAATATGTTTGGATTGTACCATAGTGAACATGGACAGAGCTGATCGGCACGTGTAGTAGGAGGAGAAGAAGAAGATGCTAGTCAGTCACAAAGCGGATGGATTAATCTGTTGCGGGGCCTTGGAAGAAAGAAGCAGAGAGGAAGCGGAGTGTCATCTACCGCTTCAAATGAGTTGCAGTTCTTCCTGGGTCAAATGTTCATTACATATGAAAATTTTAACGTACTAGAGTGGTGGAAAGCAAACGCAAGACAATATCCAGTCTTAGCCAAAATGGCCAGAGATGTATTTGCAGTCCAGACATCCAGTGTCGCGTCAGAGTCGGCATTTTCAACTTGTGCTCGGCTCATTGGAGACTTTAGAGTTTCTCTACAAGCAGAATCATTGTGCATACTTACGCTGCTAAGAGATTGGTTCGATGCTGAGAGAAGAAATAAGAGAGAATGAGAAATCGACGAGTTCGGCAATGAAAGTTCCGAAGAAGAAGAAGAATTGGCCAAGACTATACTTATAAATTATGATGAATAATGTATTTTTATTATAAATTTCAAATGATGTATCTTTTATGTTGTTTTCCATATTCAATAAATGATGTATTTTTTCTTTATGATTTGGGTTGAAAAAAAAATTTAAAAACATTTGGCTTGCCGATCGATCGCCAAGGCCCGTGGTTTTAAAAAAAAACAGAAAGAATTGACGATCGATCGCCAAACCGGTTCCAGTTGGAACCGGTTTACCCGGACCAATCCGATAATTCGGATCCGGGGTTCCGAACCGGATCGGTTCCATGGCACCGGACACCCAAATCGAGCCCGGGATCGGTCGGATCCGGTACGATCCGGTCCGTGAACACCCTGAGGTGGGTCACATAATTATATAGTATATCTATATATATACGGACTACTAACAGTCTTTATGACGTATTTCCTTTTTTTTTTTACGTCTTCGTGGCGTAATCACTCGTATATGTTTGGCAAAGTCGTCACTGCCTCTTCACTACAGTTCCTTCCAGTTCACCCTAAAATCGTTGGAAACAAACTTATCATCATAAAACCTTCGAAACAAGATCACACAGCGGTAACACGTAATGCTTATCAGGATTTGAACAGATAGAACCGTTGCGCCTGAAAATGGAAGAACTTTCAATACAGAATCACCCACGCCGATTCCTACAGTGGCACTCCTTCAAATGGCGTCCCTTCATATACAAGTATTTATCCGTAACAGTGGGCAAGGGTTCAAGAAAATTGAAGAAAAATGGACCCCTCTGCACAAAAAATCCCATCTCTTTTCCCTCTGGAAGCATGCCCTCCGGTCACTGACGAAGCATTCAATCTCTTTCACTCCATTGACCGGGAATTATATACCCGGTTGATCCAAAACTTGGGACGCGAACCGGCCGAGTCGATGAAGGTTATGGCATTCTGGATGTGGCTTGAAAGAGAAGGCGACACCACCAACTTGATAAGAAGAATGCTGTCTCTTCCTCTGGCATTGATGAACGAACTTGCGGATGAAACTGTGATGTGTTTAAAATGTGTGGAAAATGATAAGTACTTGTTTGTGAATGGGAATGATCAGATTACACTTTTACCAGATCTTTTGAGTTCCCGTGTTAGTCTACGGTTTTTCCATGAAAATCGAATCGCGGTGCTGCGTGGAGTGAGTAAGACTATCATCACTGTCTGTTCCCGTGCTTTTAACGACATTCTGCAGCGGGTTTTGCTAGAAAATGCCGCTGTATATGAAGTTGGAGAATCTAGAATGGCTGCAGAAAGGAGAAACAATGTGCCGATGCTGTATCATCCTCATCTCAACGTGCCCACATTTTATCCTCCGCCACCTCCGCCGCCTTCAGGCCACCGCCCACCAGTGGTGGTAGATGCATATGGAATTCCGGTTCACCTGCTCGCCAGAGGAGGGTTTCCAGGGGAGTATGATTCCGAGTCGCAGCACCAAATGCTGAGTAACGAACCTGGAGATTTGTTGAGCAGAAATTTGCTTCTGGAAATCAACGGTGATTTTGAAGAAGAAGTTCTCCCTGATGATAGAACCATTTTCTTGACATTCTCTAAAGGGTATCCTATCACAGAAGCTGAAGTTCGAGAATTCTTCACCAAGTATGTTACAATTACGTTTTCTTCTTCCTTTAATTTATAGCCATGCATGATGTTATTTTTTGACAATGATGTATTTATCGGGATAGTTTGAAAAATAACATTGGTCAAACATATTTTGATTTGTGACATTTTCAAAAATATTTTTTTTGCAAAATAACATTCAAAAACACAATAAAAAAATGTCAAACAAATGCTAAAAGTTGAAAATGTTATATTTCAATTCACGATCAAATAAATGTCATTTCTTCAAATAATCCATGTATTTATCGCATATACATATTGGTAAATAAAGATCACAAAAGATATAATATTTACCACCAAACTTTGTATATCTCTTAGTTTCTTGAATTATCTCACGCTCCTCAACTAATCATGGATTTGTTACTGATATAAAGGGGATTTGGGGATTTCATCGAGGATCTTATAATGCAAGAAGTAGGGGAAGACGAGCAGGTGCTGTATGCGCGAATGGTGGCACGTTCGGCCGCGGTAATGGACACCATCATCGGAGGGAATAAGGCAAAGTATACTATAAATGGGAAGCATGTTTGGGCGAGAAAATATGTCAAAAGACAGCACCAGCAGACTTGTTCGTCTTCTTCAACTCCGAGAGTGGGGGATCAATCTCCTTCAGACCATGCTGGACAAGGCAGCACTTTATCCTGAAAATATATTATGGAGTATTTAATTTATTGTTAATATAAATGGTTAAGGGATTTATGGTTCTATATTTTATGTATGGATTATGTTTTATGTAATATGTTGGGGGTGTTTTTAATGAACTTATTTTTGAGTTGTGTATCTATCTATTCATTGCCAACAATTTTATTTCATTATTGTGGAAAACTTCTCACAATTCATGGATTATGGATACGAGGTTTAATTATTGTTTTATTTTTTTTATTCTTTCTTTTGATGAATATAGGGGATTGTTTTCGGGTTTTTCTTCTATGCATTGGGTGTGCACCAATACCAATATATATATATATATATTCTATATTTTATGTATGGATTATGTTTTATGTAATATGTTGGGGTGTTTTTAATGAACTTATTTTTGAGTTGTATATCTATTCATTGCCAACAATTTTATTTCATTATTGTGGAAAACTTCTCACAATTCATGGATTATGGATACGAGGTTTAATTATTGTTTTATTTTTTGTATTCTTTCTTTTTATGAGTTATGGTTGTATTTATGATTTATGCATTTATGTTTGCTTTCATATTATGTTGAATACGATGTTATTATGTGGTAAGATGCCACGGGGTAAGATGCCCATATGGTAAGAGGCCATACGATGTTATTATGTGGTAAGATGCCACGGGGTAAGATGCTCATATGATAAGAGGCCATACGATGTTATTATGTGGTAAGATGCCACGGGGTAAGATGCACATATGGTAAGAGGCCATACGATATTATTATGTGGTAAGATGCCATAAGACGTTATGATGCTATGATGTTAATCAATTACATTAAGATCTAATGATTACGTGCATGAATATTTGAAACAGGGACAATAAAAGTGGATTAATGTGTTTAACCAGGAAGTATACTTAATTAAGATTCATGCATTTCTTTATTTATGTACATTTTCTATGATGATTGGCGATGGTTTATGCCGCCGGACACGGATGATAGCGGTGATGTATTCCGCTGTGTCGATTGATGATGATGATGATTCATTTCTTTATGATGACACGGATGATAGCGATGGTTCATTCCGCTGTGTCAATGATGATGACTCATTCTTCTATGAGGATTGGCGATGATTCGTGCCGCCAGATATGTTGATAGCGATGCCTCGTTCCGCTATTATGTGGACGATGATTCATGCTCAGGTGTGTAGCGAGGTTTCATGCCACTTATTATATGACGAGGTATCATGCCGTCGTTTCTATAGCGATGGATTGTGCCACTATGTACTCAGCACGCCTTCGAGCGATGAGTGTTGATTACGCACTATTATCGAGCGACGGAGACAGGTAGGCCGCTATCTTGTTAGCGATGAGGTATGGGATATTGCTATTTTATTAGCATAATGGTGGATGGCATACGTTGATGTACATGGACCGTCACGAGTTGACTAGGTTGTTTAGATGTCACTGTTGACATGTATCGTCACTAGTTGACGATGCCTTAGATGCCATGAGTGGGCATGTATCGTCACGGGATGACGATGACGATGGTGTAGGAGATGTCTTATTAGACATGCATCATCGTTACGATGAACAATGCGTTGAGTATACGTATTCAGTTGTATACATTGGGTGACAGTGCCGAGCACAAGGTGGTGTCTACCTCACCGGTCGACGTGACCCTTATACCGAGCGGGTTGCTCGAGAAATGGATGGACGCGCTGTACATGTGATTGTACCGCAGCATATGTTTGAGGTGATCATATTACGAGTGGTGATACCCTTGAGGTGTGCTCGTTGGAATGGCTTTTTGGCCATGTTTTTTACGACAGGAGTAATCATGGAGGAAATTACTCGCTTTCTGTCGATATGACATGTGGTAGACATGGTCACACCACCCTTGAGGGTGTAGAATGAGTCCTAAAGGATTAGGATCAGGTTACGTTAAGTACATAGGGACACTAGAGTGTCCAGGGTGTATCGACATTAGAGGAACGTTGGGTACAGACCCACTACTCTATTGATTTTTCTTCCCACGGTATGGTATGTCGTGCGGAAACGTCCGTCTTGTTGGTAGGTTTGAGGTAAACCTAAAGAGGCAGCGACTAGTTTGTCTGTCGCGTGTGTGCAGCACCATGATGGGCTTGCTAGAGCCGTTATACTGCTCGTTGGAACCAAGTTTGGCAAATCGTAAGGTGATACGATGTGGATTGTGGTGGACTCTAGTAGTCACCACGTCATTTGAAGTTGAGGTTGTGTATACCTCACTGAAACGTGTATACGTTTATGTTTAATCTTGGTGAGACTTGTCTGGGACAGCTCATATGTTGGAGTACCAACAAGAGAGTCATCAAGTCGTTGTTGACTCGACCTGGGGAATCCGTGTATTTGGGATGCAATGGGTGTTATTGTATCCAGTTTTTCCGAACAGTGGTTCGAGACTAGTGGATCTCGAGTTCGATGGCACTTCCCTTGTGAGGAAGGAGGTAGTATTATCCCTATTGGGAATCTTTGAAAGATTCGGTAAGTTGGTGCATGTGGTGTTGATTTTTTGGGAATCACACCGTGTGTTGTTAATCGTCGATTATCATTCTCCACTAGGTAGGAAATAACTCAGGATTGACGATTGTGTTTGGGGCTTAGGGGTATGTTGCAGATACCCGAGCCAAGTGCATTGAGTATGCATGTGATGTCAGTGCTTAGGCAGGTATACCGGAGAGTATACGGATGCCAGTTATTGTTTTCCTTTTTGTCAAGCATAGAGTTATGCTATTTTTGGATGGTTAAATCTCTGATGAGAGATATGGAACACCTTGAGGTTGGGAATCTCCATGGCACGATAATTATGAGAAATAATCGTGAAGTTAGTTGACTCCCTTTGAGGAGGGATTATCTTGTGTGGGTTAAGGTATTTCCTTGTTGGTGTTTTCTTTCGAGTTTTCGATAGCCTTCCCAAGTTTGGATTGTTAAATCCTAGGATTATCAAGGGATGTCAGGAATTCGGATTTGTTGGGTGTCGCTGACGACACAAGCGTTGAGGATGCAATGGGTTTATTGCATGTCCATTCAGAATTTTTAAACTCTGTGGAGTCTCGATTGTTTATTTATGATCAGGATGTGATTCTTGGAACATCCGGAGGTGGGCATCTTGTGAGATGTCTTTTGTGTGAATCTGTGGCCGTGAGTTGCCCAATTTGAGTTGCAATGATGCGACTGCTCCTTCGATGGAGGAGGTTTGAAAGTGGAAACCAGGTTGGTATGTGTACACCGTGGTATACTAGTGTTTCCCTCGTAACGATGTATGTTAGACATCGTGAGTCATGGTAGAGACGTCATTGAATGATATCTACGATGGAATCGGGAGCGATTCGAATCCGTGCAGTTTCTGTTGACTAACTGCTTTTGTATTGTTAGCGTTATGTTGTGCCGACGCTCTTTTGTTTTTGGTGGACTGGAAGGGTTATTTCATTCCAGAGTTTGGTGCGAGGTAGGTACCCTCGCGTTTATTAATACGATTCTAATATGGTCAAGGATCGGGGTTATGGCTTCATGTTGTTGTATAGCCTAGGTGTTACGTATTACACCGGTGCAAATTTTGAGGACGAAATTCTTTTAGTGGGGGATATTGTGATGACCTGGGATTATAGATGTTAATCCCGGAGTGTTAATGACCCCTAAAGTTGTTTTACGTGGCGATTTGGAGTTTAATCGTAGTGTTGGGCCTTTCGGGCTCGTCTATTTGGGTAGTTGGGATCGTTGGATCCCGAGGTTGAGATTGTATTCTCATTTGGGTGAAAAACCTAAGAGTTGGGTTTTTAGTGTGACTCGGGATCTGGGATGCTTTGTGTGGGCACCGGTAGGGGAGTTTTGGAGTTAGAGAGAGAATTTTTGAAAACAGATGATTTTTAAAGAATCATGATGTATTTGTGGGGCTATTAGTATTTCGGGGTAATTTTGCTATATATACCAGTTGAACCCGAGATTTTAATTTTAGAAATCATTTTAAGCCTTGCCCGTCTCTCTCTCTTTCCCCCCGTCTGTTCCCGTCGCCCCAACCCCCGCGCGTAAAAGCGCCGCGCCCGCCGCCGTCCGGCCGCCATCCGGCGCGTCCAACACACCAACGGCTTCGTCTCTTCCAGGCGCACCTTTCCATACCAGGAATTCGAAGTTTCGTCGCGATTTGCGTTCAGATTTTGCAGAAAAGCGCAGATGCCCGATTTCTAGGGTTCTTCGATTTTCGAACGTTTTCCTTCCGATTTTCGATTGGGTAACCTTCCTTACCCCTTTTTCATGATTCTCATGTAATTCCCTGCCATTTTGTGATTTATTGGTTCGAATTAAATCCCTAATTTTCGTGAGGGTTTAGGTTCGAATTTGGGGGTTTTGGCAGGGGGTGGTGATTCTTGTTGTTGATCGATTATTACATATTTTAGATGAATTATGGTGTTTGGTTGGGTTCGAATTGTGATGATAGGGTTCGAAAAATTGAAGGGTGTTCTTGAACAATTTTCGATAATTCATTCGATTTCCCTCCCTGCATGTGCCCTGCCTCGGGTCTTTTAAATGGTTAATTATCGTGTGTTGACAATATTTTGTATAAGGGTTATGGGTGTGAGCATATGGGTTGCATGTTCGTAAATAATTGTGAATTATTTATCGTGTTAGCACATCGTTCCTCGGGGCATGAAACTCGAGCAAGGTTTGGCTCGGACTTCAGAGATTTAAGGTACGTGCGACGTACGAGCATTACTTTATATGAGAGCATTTGTGAAATGCATAATGTATTTTGATTTCATTAGATGGTTGTGCGTATGGTTATATATATATATGTGTTGATATAGCTATGGAACGATCTAATCTAATATCGCCGCCACAAGCGTGCGTGATATTAGAGTTGTATAACCTCATAAGGTATATGAGGTACTGGATGTATATGACCATTATAGGGCATTGAGATGCCTGAGAATGATCGTGGAATCATGTATTCATTATAAGACATGTGAGATGTCTAAGTATAATGGAGAATTGGTAAAATAAATGCTAGGCATTTGAGCTATCTGTGATTGATAGCGAGGTTGAGAAATCAGTATTTGATATTGAGATATCCATTTTTGCCTGTATAATGAATTTGGAATCACTATCTATTGATATTCGAGAATTAGGCATGCGATGAGTTAAATCAATGTGTTGATTTACTGATTTTTGAGATTTGATGATTGTGAGAACAGGGACAGTACACGGAATCCCGGATGAGGACGTTGCCATCCAGGGAGTATCATTTAAAATTCATTAGTATTTACTTTTGTTGTAAATTATGAATTTTATTATTGTGATTATGGGATTTTGTGTATTGGTATGCTCACCCCGTTGAGGGACTGTCTCTGTTGGGGCAGGTGAACAGGTACATCGATGGCTTTGGAGCTGAGCTCTAGCTGTTGATTGGATGTACTCCCAGGATCGTGGTACCAGGGCTTGATGGAGCACGGTATCGTATAGGGTACTTATATACACCTGAGGATTATATACACATTCATGTTGCTCGCATGTGAGCACGGTTATACTTGTATATGGGTTGTATATAAAGGCATGAGCCTTTCTCTCTTTCATTTTATGTTGCATGCAATTAAGGATAGAATTGCTAAATGATATGAGAGTCATTGGTGTATTATGTGGGTGTTGAAACCCACTTTTGTTGTCTTATGTGTGGTGTCTTCCCTGGCTGGGAATTTACTTAGTGTTGCTGCATTCTGTTGAGTATTGTATTTTCCCTGGCCGGGAAATTATATTATGTGATGTGCTTTTGTTTCGGGATAGCTCAATTTATGGGGAGACTCTGCCCAAATTTTTATAAAAGTCCACAATGTAAAAAGTGGTGTAATGGGATGGTAATGGGCGAAATCTATGAGTCGTAGAGTTGATCTTATAACGTTGAATATTAAAGAAATTTTGTAATTTACATTCAATGGTAAAGTATCATCTGAGTTCCCGATTGATTTTTTATTGAAAGCATGTGCCACACATAATGATTAATACACAAATCAAGGGTTAAGGGCTTGGGGTCCTTACACCCCATCTCGCATGTGAAATGAAAATTGCTCTTTTGAAATCGCGAGTCTCAGTAATCGCGTCCGTTCACCAAACAACATTTGTAGGTGTTGGAAAATATCAGCAATGTGAACGAATTTCTCATATCTGTGTTGAAACTCATTGGTGACATTGATGCTATCATATAGCACCTAGCCTAGAGATCATCGTCCCACCACTTCTCAAGTGTTGCGATCTTTTCATGAGACGAACGAGGAGACACTTCAACATGAGGCTCCCACCAAGGGTATATATCAACCTTTTAGAAGGAAGCACTATTTTAAAATTAATAGTCAGTCGAATAATTTGGTGCGGTTACTTTGTTTGTATCGAGAATTGATGCAATCGGATTCACGGCAATCACAATACTGAGAATAAACAGAAAATACATGGAAACCTTCTGATTATTAATTAATTCAAAAACTATGGACTTTAGTTATTGAATGCTCCCACTAAATTTTTCGAATTCATCACCCTCATGACAAATGAACGGAAAATCATATTTTCTTAGTGGGCTTGGAGTCCAACTAGCTCATGAAAACCCCGGACGTGGGCCCACCGGCTTCATGATACTAAAGGTAGATCACAATTGCATCATATACAACCCCCAAGATATTTGTCTCGCGATTGGCATAACCCTACGTGGGCAGGACAATTATGCCTTCTCATGTCAAATTAACCCATCTCACGGATGGAAATGTCACGCCCAAAAGACCCCACGTGGGTGAGTAATCTAGAAGGATAACATAACTGCACCCTTAATTAAGTGGCAGTTAAACAAACAGCTTTCCTATGTCAGATGCCCCCCACGTGGGTGAGTAAGGCAATATGACACAAGTAGCGTCTCATGGCTTAACTGTTGATGGAAGACAGGAAGCAACAAACCCTTTTGAGCTACCCTTACCAGTTTGATATTAAAAATTTTGAATCATATTCAAAAGAGGTATTTAATAATTTTAAAATCTCATCATGTGCTTGTTTGTTTGTTTGTTTGCCGGATTCATGCAACTATGTTTTATTCAGCAATCATATGTACTAATATAACATACAAGCAAATATTTATCATACATCAAATGCATAATAAAATTAAATATGGACGATTACGGCCTTTTCCTAATTAATCCACGTGAGCCATACGTGGATCTCAAGTCTGTCTAAGGTGATGCAGGTATGTAATGCAATCCTATTACATTTTTGCTTCCATTATACATGTCTTGATTCTTGGTGCTCCGTCTTCAATCTCGATCTCCACTACTTCTAAAGATTTTACATTTAAATCGTGCAAACAAGAGAATATGGATACAAATCCGGGGTGGGATACATCAGAAAATAGATAGAGCCGACTCGCATGCCTGATAATCAAAATCACAATAATAATGAAACAATAAAAACCTAAACATCCACCTAAACAAATTGGTCGAGGCCCGTAATCATCCATCATGCAATCACATCATATGTAATTAAACATTAAACTAAACAATTACATCATATATAATTGTACTAATTACATCACATGTAATTTAGATCACAATATTTAATTTATTCTATCGTTTCCAACTAATCGCATCATTAATTGAAAATAAAATTAACAAATTAAATAAAACCATTTTATTTAATTTCTAATTAATTAAATTTTTAATAAATTGGTAAAATCTCTATTTTACCTTTTGATCATCATATTAATCGAAAATAAAATTAATAAATTAAATGAAACATTTTCATTTAATTTTTAATTAATTAAATTTTCATTTACTTGGTAAAATCACTATTTTACCTGTTAATCATAATGATAATCGAAAACAAAATTAACAAGTTAAATGAAACACTTTCATTTAAATTTCAGTTAATTAAATTTTCAGTTACTTGGTAAAATCACTATTTTACCTCAAATCATAATATCAGCTAAAAATAAAATTAACAAATTAAATGAAACATTTTCATTCAATTTTCAATTAATTAAATTTTCAACTAATTGTAAAATCTCCATTTTACACTTAATAAATTAAAAATCACATTCTTAAAATTAAGTATTATGATTTATTACTTCAAAAATAATATCCGGATAAAACATCTAAAATGACCCAAAATTATTTATGGACTCCAAACAATTTGGATCCAAATTAAACCAATTGAAACCACATATTTTTGAATTTTCAAAAAAACAAAAAAAAAATTTTGTTTTTCGAAAATTACTGTTCATTGTCCCTAAAATCGAAAATTAGGGTTAGTCCGCCAGCTATCTTCTCCACAACACGCGAGCTCTCGCCTCTTCGCAACGGCAACGTTTGCCTCCGCTAGTCGGCGATTTGCTGCGCAGATCCAGAAGCCTTTCACAAAAGGCTCGTCGAGTTTTGTCTGCAACAATTTGCAGAAACCATGGTGGTGCGATTTCGTCTGCAATTTCTCTTCATCGCGATTTATCTGCAACGATTACAGAACGCAATCAACTTGCAAGAAATTGCGACTCAATCTGCAACGATTGCAGAAGTGCACCTGGTGCGCCGCCGTGAACGCCGCCGCGAGCGATGAATTTTCCGGCAGAGGGTGAACGAAACGGTTTTGGGTCTGATTAAAAAAAATTCTATGTTTTCCGGACTCCGAAATTTCTAAAATTTAAACACAATTAGAAAATACTGGAAACAATCTAATAAAATTAATCATCAAAATATGAATCAAAGCGACAACCTGGCTCTGATACCACTGTTGGGTTTCCGTACCCCGACGCCAGATCCAAACGCAGCGAAAATAATACAATAAACAGATCTGACCCAGGGACGGACGATCGCGCCTGATTCATATATAAGCATGCAAATATCAAATATAAATGCACGAAAAGAGATAATCAGTCACCGACGTGAATCTGATAGCGGTAGTCCCTCGAGTCCAATCAACCTGACCAGATCTACAAGCCAACACCAGTGCTAGTTTGGTGTTGGCATTTCTATGAGAGTGAATAGAATATAAATCTCCAAACCTAGAGAATGAATGACATATTTATAGTTGTCAAGTTGGACTATGGTCCATTAAGCCCAACAGGCCAACTATTGGTCCATTGGCTTGAAGGGCAGTGCTAACACCAACGGGGCGGGTTCAATGTGGGTCTGGAACCCGCCCCATTGTATCTCTATCTATAAAAAGTCATATTATAATTTTAGTGCAATAACTTTATTTTGTGGTAATTTTAATCATTTTTTGCCATGTGGGAATCGATCCATCGGCAACATTATGTCAGTAATACCCGATGTTATACTCCGAAGAAAAATGAGCTAACGGTCCAAATATATTTGGGGACACATGCTGCTAATGTGTAAACCAAAAAATCTCAATTAATTGGGTCAGTCGATGTTGGTGTGTAGTGGGTAATACCCGACTCAGTTGAAATTCCATTCGACCCTGTGTAAAAAGTATTTAAAAATAATAATGACCAAAACCCACGTGCTATTTATGTCGCCTTTTCATCGCGTTCGTGGTTCGATTCAGACCGCTTCACTTCGTCAACCTCTGCTAAACCTACACTTTACTATATTTCTCACGGAATTTCATATCAATGGCGGTTCTTAGCCGCCTAATTCTGCGGTGCAAAAGACCCGGATCATTTCTAAATTTCTGCACAGAATCAACCGAAACCGAGCTCCACAGGGTATCATCAGCTCTTTCTTCTGCACTACCGAATGAAAATTCCAAAGGAAACAACAGAAATGTGCAGTGGGTATTCCTTGGATGCCCAGGTGTGGGCAAGGGAACCTACGCCGCCCGCCTGTCGAGTCTCCTTGGAGTGCCGCACATCGCCACAGGCGATCTTGTCCGCCACCAGCTCTCTTCTCATGGGCCCCTCTCTTCGCAGGTCTCCTTTTTTTATTTTCCCTACCGATGTTTTCCTGCATATGAGTTGATTTGTGGTAATTTTTGTGTTTATGCTGAACTCTTGATTGTTTTCTTGCGTCCTGATTTAGAAATTGGGATTAGATTTTTCTTGTGTGAACGAGCTGGAGAAAACTTGTGATTGCGTGAGTGGTGTTTGAATATTGTCCCTTTAACATCCATCCAGTGGGAAGTGTTTGAAATGGGTTTGTAGAACTGCATGTAAATTCATAAAGCGCATGTTATGTAGTAGTGTTTGTTCGGGCTTGTGAGCTCTGAGCCCGACACTGAGGATATTTGGGTGTTGCTTGTGTTAGCAGAGGTAAAGCAGTTTGGCTAACACCGACTTGGATACTTTTTTTTATTGCAGCAATGGTCTCAGCACGCTATCTATTCATAAAAATTCAAATTTCATCCACATGTCTTAAAAAAAATTATGCTATGCGCAACAAAACGATATTCTTACTTATGTTGTTATTTTGTTGGGAAACCAAATGGATTCTTGATCTTGCTAAGAAGATCGTTTTATTATGCTGCTTACCCTTGATAGCCTATCACGTCTCACGCCCGCAGGCCCTGTAATGTTTCGTAGGTTCATTTCATGAGGATCAATATTCGGGCAGGACTTAGGTGTCCAAGTGTGTAGTCTATTCCTTGTCTCAACTCTCAAGGATATATGAGCATCATCAAAACATTATGTCAATGACTGTTCCTAACATGGCTACTTGTCTGAGATATTTTTGAAATTCTTTCATAGCATCCTCCATAGTCTTCCCAAGGGTCAGGAAGTCTGACATTAGTGCATCTGTATATGTGGACTAGTCAAAGCGACATACAGTACGGTGAATCGACTTCAACATGCTTTCATCTTTTGTGGGTCATTGGCTTTAAATACCTATTTTGTGCTTTTCATGAAATGATGAACTATGTCTAGAACCAGGATTTAAATACATGTAGCATGAACAAATTGGAGATATGAGAACAGTGAAAACTCTAAGAGATTTGAGTATCAAAGTTTAAGAAGAGTAATTTATACGCCAGTGGTTGACTTCTTAACCTAAAAATGTCCTTATTTTTGCGAATACCGATACTGCATTATGGAACAAATACTTTATGTAGAGTCCATTGGCATATTACAGGGAGTTAGCTAAGAATTATATTCCTTGAACTAAGTTTAGTTGTCAAAGCAATACCCAACTCTGTTTAATCACTGAAACTTCATATTTCTTGGTTAGTTTGTGTTTTTATCTGTCTTTGATACGAACCTTCGCGAAGCTATCAAGCAATTACCCAATATGTTGAGCAACACACGTGTGAGTAACCGCATGAGGGCCCCACCTAAGCATTTGGAAGATTATGTGTGAGCAAGGGACTAACGGCTTGTGTCAGGGAATATAAGAGGCAAAGCATGGAAAGTATGAAGTAGAGAAGATTGTTCCTTTGTTTTCTGCATTGTTAATTTCTTTTTTTTATTCTTTGTTAAAGAAGGCATTCTGTTTCTTTATGTATGAACATTTATATCAATTGTGGTTAATGAGATCATTCATTTCTGCTGCAATTTCAGGAATCCTTGTCTGTGTGATCTGACAACACATCTTAAGAAACTTAGCCTGAAACATATTTTCTTCTTTAATGGTCATAGAAAGTTTGTATCCCATTTGACGCAGTATGTTTCCACAATATTTGGACTGCCAATGTTTTTGGTCTTTAGAGTATATATATTATATAGGTTATATACATCTAAGCCCCCTTCATTTTGTTCTTTCATATTCTTATTTGGCCATTTCTTTGTTTACTCTCTTCGTTTGTGCAGCTGGCTGCGATCGTTAACAAAGGAAAGTTACTTTCAGATGAAATAATTATTGATCTGCTCTCGAAGCGTCTTGAAGATTCTCAGACTAAGGGTGAAACAGGATTCATTCTTGATGGTTTTCCACGAACTCTAAGACAGGCGGTGAGCAGTAGCTTTCTAAACTAGCAAATAACAATTTATTGGATGCATTATGCTTGTTTTTCGGGGTATTCAGAAAACACCATCATCTTTGGGGGATATCGTTTTCCTTCCCCCATAAACAATAACAAACCATACCATCACATTTCAATTCTCATTCCAATAACATTTTGTCCCTCCATTTCACATCCTTAACATAATTATTACTTGTAATTTATTATCTTTTCTCTATCTCTGTTATATTACTAAGGGAAAGCCTGTTATTTCTACTATTTTTGGAACTTTTCATCGAGTAGACAAAAATATATCCTTTTTACCTTTTCAACAAAAAACTAAGACACCAACGTATGTAGGTATTGTATTATCATTTTATCGAATAAGTCTTACGTCGCTTCGATATTATCCTTAATTTCATTTATCTTTAGTTTCAAATTTTGTCTCATGCATGTGTACTAAGTTAATTATATAACTTACTTTTAAATTTTAAATTTATTTAATAATAATATAATGAGGTGTACTTCATTAATATTATCTATAACTTCATTTAAATTTAATCTCAATTTTTTTCTCACGCATGCATGCTAAGTTTATTATCTAGCTTAGTATTAGTTAAATTTATAATATGTAATATATATTTATAATAATATAATGAGCAGGGGATGAGTCAAGATTTAAAATTATTTGGGGTTGGTCGTGCTCTAAGTATGACTAACACGATTTTGAGGGTTGGGCTGAAGGACGAAATTTCCAAAAATTCGATCTTTTTTACATTAAATGGTGTTGAAGCCCACCTAGCCTTTAAAATGGCTCCTCCCCGATAATGAGTTGTGTACACGTGCTTAGCAGTGGAGCCAGAAAAAAAAAAAATTGGGGGCGAAAGTTTTTTTTTTTAATTTTTAATAAGGGTAAATTAAATTTTTTTTTGGGGGTGAGAGGCCCTCCCGCACACCCGCTGGGTCGGCCCCTGCACATGATGAGTGTTTTAAAATACTTTTATATCATTATATGACATCACCATCAGATAATTTCTAGCACCAGTTGACATCAACGTCCATCTTATTTCTTCAAAATTATTTCCCTAGAACAAGGAAAATGAAGCAACACAAACCCTATGTATTTGCAAACATTAACTGGCCTAGTTTTGTGCATATTAGAATTTCCATGGATAATTTGTTTATTGGATGTACAAAGGTACGGCCATTGCTTAATCGTATCTCTCTCCCTCTGATGCAGGAAATCCTGGAGAAGGTGACGGATATTGACTTAGTAATCAATCTGAAACTTCAAGAAGAAGCTCTAATTGCAAAATGCCTCGGAAGAAGAATTTGCAGTGAGTGTGGGAGGAACTACAATGTTGCATGTATTGATATCAAGGACAAAGATGGAAGTCAGAGAATGTACATGCCTCCCCTTCTACCTCCTCCACAATGTGAATCGAAATTAATTACACGGTCTGATGACACTGAAGAGGTTGTCAAAGAACGTATACGAGTTTACGATAAAATGGTAATTCATCATCTTTATTAAAATTATTAATTAAATTTATGGTGATTTTTTTTTTTTTTGGTCAATATTTTCCTAATTTTTCCATTATTAGTGTGTTATGAAGTGTCAAAGATAGTATTTACACTCAACCATGATGATCCTAGGATCCGTCGTATTAAACATTCGGATATATATGCTACAATTCTTCAGCTCATTCTCGGCTTATAGAGTTTGATGCTTATTTCTAATTTCGAATTATTTCTTTATCAAAACATTTACAACTATTGCTCAACTTGCAGCTTGGACAAATGATTGCATAAAGTTCCATCTTCTTTATTTTTCGATTTTGTATTTCCTGAGGAAAAGAAGCTGCTAACTGAATTATCAGATTTATCATCATCTCTTTCCTTGAAAGTCTTCTGTAGTGTTTGATTTCATTTTCTGGCATTTTCAAAGATGCGTTTTCTGAGATTATATTTTTGAAAATTGTTTGGAGAATGTGATATATGTTCAGTTTTATTTTTTTGAGTAAGATATTTCTTAATATATGTATCATGACTTTTAAGAATTTGTTGAGTTTGTCATGTGACATAAAAAAAGGCAAACCCGATGCACGAAACTCCCGTTATACTATAATGATAATAGTATTTTGGGGAAAGTTATGGGAATTTTAAAATAAAAGTGTCATATTGATAGATATGAAATTTTGTTTTTAAGAAGAAAATGAGAATAAGGGAGAGGTGGTAGTGTTTTTTTTTTGTTCTTCGGGTTTTTGTTTTTGGAGATGGGAAATCGTTTTCTGAAATTCAAAACAATCACAATCCTAAGATCTCAACGCCTTTGAGTCTTAGAATTTAAGCTCCTTTTTCCATTATTTCCCATTTTGACATGCTCTATTAAAGAGAGGTGGCAGTTTGGAAAGGTGTAGCTAAGAACCTAAGAAGTAAGAAGCCTAAACTTCATCTATTTGCAGAGTCGACCCGTCGAGGAATTCTACCGCAGTCGTGGGAAGCTGTTGGAGTTTGATCTTCCTGGAGGAATTCCTGAATCCTGGCCAAAATTGCTTCATGCTCTAAATCTTGATGATCATGAAGACAAAAAATCTGCAGCTGCTTGAATATCCAGAGGCCGTGGCATATTGAGTAAATAATTCATTCTTTGCTTGTGAATTCGACATTATTATATTGATATTTTGAAGACCCTTGGAAATTATTTGATAAAAGTAATAAGTATGTTAAAAATGAGCTTTTAAGATGTTCTGTATTCTTTCTTGGAGGTAAGTCTTCAAGTTTTTTAGTAATTAATTGTGGTATAAGGATGTAAACTGTAATTTATTATTATGACATCTTTGATCTAAAATTTTTATTATGTTTTAGCTTAGATTTTATACCCAAAAAAAAGGTGAAATTGTTGCACCGAACTAGTAATAATTACATTAAAATTATATTGTAAAACTATTTTTAAAATAAGTTAAAAATACAATTTTTTTTAAAAGAAAAAAATAACCTACGCCAATGTTTTATGTCATTGACAGGGTATATAATGTCGTGCCACCTATGGTTAGCGACATTAGTTTATTTGATGTTATCTATAAGTGTAATACTTTTAATCATTGATTTGACATCTGTCAAAAAGAAAAATGTCAAATCAATGATGATGCTGGACACTGTTCTTGAGGTAACATCCAATTTTCAAGCGACATCCCGCAAGGGGTTTATTTGATGCTGCCTTGAAGGGCACTGCCCTTCAGGATAGCATTATCATTGGATTGTATAATTTAATGCTAAATAATGATATTGTACAACAATATTTTTTATTTTTTTTTGAAACTTTACAACAATAATTACTTGAACACCATTTGGCATTAACTTAATTCAATAAAGCTAGTAATTTAGAAATTATAACCATTCTACGTGGTGGAGAAGACTATTCTACCCTTGGAGTTTAGCTAACGCCTAACAGAAGAAACCAAAAGGGTAAATTTGCCCCTCCACGCCAGCTTTTGATCTTGAATCTGGAGAATTCGAACATGGCCAGATCCAATCACATGTAGAATATTACATATGGAATATTCTAACATGGAAGGAGATGGATGGTTGGATTGCCACCGGGCACTACCCCGGGCAGCATAAAAGAACCTTATATTTAATCATAAATTGATTCACGAATGAATGTCTTATTAATGGCATATCATTTCAATAATGTAGATTGTTAGAACAGATGTGTTTTTAATTATTAGAAACAGTTTTTGTAATTACCAATTATTTTAAACTATAAATGATAAATCAATATATTTTGTCAAAATATTTATAATTAGATAAATATATTGGATAATGTAAATCTAGAAAATTAAATGTCCTTATATATCATTAGATTATATAATGACTGGCGCTTGACCCATGTTTTTCAAAAACCAAAATAACAAATTTTTTTTTTTTTTTTTTTGCAATAGCCAAACCTACCGATTTTTTTTTTTTGGAAACCGATTTATTATTATTAGATGTTGAAATAAAAAAATACCATGAAGCAAGCAAGTGTAGGCTACAGATTTGCATCGCTCTTGAGTCTTCTACCCTCTCTCTTCCGCTTTCCTCTCTTTTTCTTCGAAGTGTCTCTCCTGTGTCATTACACACAGTAGCACAGATAGTGAAGAAATGGGTTGGTTCCTCTGTACTGGAAAATCGAGGAAAAAAGGGAAGAAGCCGGTGGAAATCAAGTCTGAAGCTCAGATCCCATCAAATTTAGGTGCTTAGGAAGTGCAAAAAATCGAATGAAAGATTTATCATTTATGGGTTTCATCCTTTAATCTGCTCAGAGCCACTTTGACTTTTCTTTTCTTTTCTTTCTTTTTTTTTCTTTTAAATATTTGGATTTTTTTGGTTATGATGATTTAGTTCTGCATTTTCATATGTAATTTATGTACTGAGCAGAGAGTATATGGGCCGCAAAAGTGCGTGGATTATTGGCCGTGTGTAGTTCTACTGATCTAGCTTAATTTGTTGTTGTAAATGCTATGAAATTATCTGAATTTTAAGGTATGTGGCAAAGATTATATCTTTGAAGAATACATGGATTTTTTTCTAGGTGGCACTTCGCTTAAGAAGATAAAAGGGGTAGCATTAACTAGTTTTGGATAGTGTTTACACTTTTGATAAGCCAATTACAAGTGAGTTTAAGCTTTTGGCTGCCTCTAGAAGCATTTTTTACTCGATGGGAATGGAAAAAAAGGAGTAAAGTTATTGAAACTTTCAGCTAATAATGGTCTAGTTCGGATTACCTGCGGCACACTAGTAGTTTGGGATTACCTGCGGCCCACTAGTAGTTTGAGGAAGTTTTTTATTGCATCGGAGTTAAATTTTTCATAAACTATTTCCTTCCTGGATCTTGTTTGGTTTTCTAATCAGAAAGTTTGAGGAGCTTTAAAAGGTGAAATTTGGAGGAATATTGCTCTTCTCTCATGATTTTGATCGTTTGATGAAAGTAAAATGTACCTTTTATTGATGATTTATTGGTTCTTAAATGGTAAACTATGCATTCTGTTTTATGGACAGCTTAGAGGACTTAGTTGATTTAGCAATAGAAGATTGAAGTTCCATTTAGTCTCTGTGACAATTCATGTGTCAGATGGCTTTGGATATTATTGAGTTGCTTTCTTCTCCTCATTGCAGAAAAACTGAAATCAAATCCTGCTGAGGCCCCTAAAGATGGAGGATCTGGTCATATTGCTGCACATACTTTTACATTCCGCGAGTTAGCGGCTGCAACAAAGAATTTTAGGGCAGATTGTCTGTTGGGTGAAGGTGGATTCGGAAGAGTGTATAAAGGACGACTGGAGAGCACTAATCAGGTATGTCCTCTCAATTATGAAAGCTTAGGTGTTGTGTGGTCCTGCTTTCAACTCCGTTCAGCTAAGTTGTATTTTTTGAAATGTTATCTGTGTATTAAATTTGGAAGTTATTATGAGCCTTGTTTTTGTCTCTTTGAAATCATCTGCCATTATTTAACACTAGTATCCTAGGGAGTAGGAACATTGAACCTCCAAAAATGTTCTACTGAATTGTATAGTAGGTTAGCATGTCATTGGCAACTATCACATGCTTTAACCAAATGTTTAGCATCCTCTTCCATAATCAGCCATAAGTAACCTATTTTTAAGATGGTTCCGACAAGATCCTTCATTGATTTCTCCAAGTTCACGTAGTGATTTTCCTGGCCTAAATAAAGGTCGAGAGAATGATCTTTTATATATAACCCATTCAACTAATATAAATCTCGTTGCTTGCCTTCTAATACGGTGTGCCTTCTTCAAGTGAGATGGGAGTTGTTCGTCTGACAAGCATCGCAATATGTCTCATCTCCAATCATTCATGTCCTGTAGAGGCCTCAGCCCTCAAGGCTGAGCTCGACCAGAAGAACATCATCCCTGTTTTTTCAACTCGTTTATGAGCATTATGTGAAGCCTTGAAGTCCAAACAAACTGCCAGCTTTACTTTGTCTACTAGAGGAGAAATTAACACCAATCTAGCACCCGTGCATATATTATTCCCATGGGTCCGCAACTTCCTCATGTACAATCACAGCCAAGAAATCAGTTAAGACTTGTGCCTTGACTGCAGTCCGAGGCTGGTATTCTGTATCATACTGACTGTGTTCAATGGTTTACTTGGCTAGTCTGTCGGAAGTCTCTGGTTGTGTGAGAACTTTGCCTAGCGGACTGTTAGAATGTGAGATGACGTATGGTCTGAGCTTCCAAATGATGACCATCAAAGCCATTGGTAACTTTTCTACCCTTGAATATCAAAACTCGGCCTTCTTTAGTGCGTGACTGACATAGTAAACCATCTTCAGAATCAACATGTATTGACTGAGGGAAATGAACTCACTGTCCTATCAAGTACTGACAAGTATACCCGTACATTCTCCCTAGCATGTCTTGACCAAAACTTATAATTCAGCCAAATACTTCTTCAATTCTTCACATGCTTGCTCGTACCTTTTATGCTACTTGTTTTTTACAAATGAACGCTACTTTGGGTTCATGCAGATTGTGGCAATAAAGCAGCTTGATCGGAATGGTTTGCAAGGGAACCGTGAATTTCTTGTTGAAGTTTTGATGTTAAGTCTACTTCATCATTCAAACTTGGTAAATTTGATCGGATATTGCGCTGATGGTGATCAGAGGCTTTTGGTGTACGAGTACATGCCATTAGGATCGTTGGAAGATCATCTACACGGTATTTTTTAAAATTGCAGCTTGTTTATTTATTTTTTAACGTCAAAAGATTAAAAAAATCCATCATTAGCTTATTTGTTTTCCGCTTGATTTTACTGCTGATTCTGAAGCGATATTGATATATAAGTTATCTATATTCTGGTCAAATAGTTCATGTTTGGATATTCCCCAGATCTTTCGCCAGATAAAAAGCGACTCGACTGGAATATTAGAATGAAAATAGCTGCTGGTGCGGCAAAAGGGTTGGAATATTTGCATGATAAAGCTAATCCACCTGTAATATATCGAGATTTAAAGTGCTCAAACATTTTACTGGACGAATGGTATCATCCCAAGCTATCCGATTTTGGTTTGGCCAAATTGGGGCCCGTTGGTGATAAGACCCATGTATCGACTAGAGTAATGGGAACTTACGGCTATTGTGCACCAGAATATGCCATGACAGGACAGCTTACACTGAAATCCGATGTTTATAGTTTTGGAGTTGTCCTCCTAGAGATCATCACAGGAAGAAAGGCTATTGACAATTCAAGAGCTGCTGGGGAGCACAATTTGGTCTCTTGGGTAAGAGATTCTTCTACTTCTTTTGCGTAACACATTTTCTTGTATGTCTGATTTAAGGTTTTGGTTGATATATGTATAATAGAGATATTGGGAGTAACAATGACAGAGGATGACATGTTAATTGCAGATTCAGAGAAAATGAGAGAAATAGTAAAGTTAATTTAATATAATGTTATTAAGCACGACGTAAGGGATTTGGTAATAACTAAAATGTCAAGTAAAGTGCAATGGAGATTAGAAATTCATTTATGTGCCTCGGGTGTCTAGTCAATCAGGCGCCTATGTAAAGGTTCAACCAATGAAGAATTATTGGAATAGAGAGTAGCAATTAAAGGATGATAGATAAGAGCTTGAAAACAGGCTTTCACTTTACAGTTCAATAATCTATTACTGAATGTTAATGAGACGATCCCGGAAAAACTAACTGGGACTCCATTTGTGTACATGAATTCTGTAGGCTGTATTTACTGGTCCTTTTGATGTCCCATGGTAGTGTAGAACCCATCGTTCCCTGTTTTATTAATTCAAAATATTCCCATGTACAATGTACTTCCTTTAGGGTATAGCAGTGTTACACCATTAATACTAACTTTCACTTAGAGATATTTTATAATGTTCCTTAGCAATATAGCACCTAGAGCTCCCTATTTCGTGTGTTTTAGAATACGTACACAATCATGTGCTTCCTTTGTAATTCATTGAATTTGTCATTTTGACTAGTACATTGTATGAGGCAAGAATAGAGGAGGTGAAACTTAATATGCATTTGACATATATGCCTTTCAGACAGTTGTGAATTACTGGCATTAGCTCTTTTCGCTACGAGGGTAATTGTAGAAAGAATTTTTCCTATTGTAAATGAAATATTTTGGGACAATCCAAAGAGAAAATATGAAGTATATAAAATGAGATAATGATAATATCATAGTGTATTGAATATGATCTAAATGGTGCGGCAAAAGTACGCTTGTGTACCACCAAGTTGAATATTTGATTTGTCTTTTAAGATCTACTTTAATAATGCATACTTTCTCGTTGCGATTTCCCCCAAAGATCTAGCTGCCACATTTAGGAAAAAAATCGAAAATCATCATGTGAGTTGGCATAGAGTTTTGGTCTTCTAATTAGTCAAAATTTGGTTTCAGTGAAATAAATGGTTTTTTTTAACACGTTTTGTCATTTTTTTCGCCGGACTGCTGATATGTTGCCGGATATTGCTATGTCAGCAGTATCCGGCACCAAATTTTGAGCAATTTTATGACCAGAGCCTATATAGGCCAACTTGAGGACGATTTTTGGAATTTTACATTGATTAGTACTTTTGATCATAGACTTATAGATTGGAATTCTAATTTGAAATTAATGTTAAGTTCCTACAAGTGAAAGATTCATAGTATCTATTAAACTTGTGATATCTTAAGTCTATGCACAAAGGAACGTACTAGATTCTAGATTATTATGCATAATAGACATGTCCTGAATTTTTGTATCTGGGGCGAATGCTTTTGGCTTGGTCCCCAAGGTGACCAGTACAAAAGAAATATCACATGCTTAATTTGTGCAATACCGGAGAACCACATCACATTTTATGTTGCACAAAACATGTGGTCAAAATAGAGCTATGCATAAAACATGCACTTTATTGAAGACTTAAAAATCTCCAATGATAACATTATGTAACCTTACCACTTTACAGGCTCGACCTTTGTTTAAAGACCGTAGAAAGTTCTCGCAGATGGCCGATCCTATACTCCAAGGCCAGTACCCAGCTAGAGGCTTGTATCAAGCTCTAGCCATTGCTGCAATGTGTGTTCAGGAACAACCCAACATGCGACCTCTCATCGCCGATGTGGTTACAGCTCTAACATATCTTGCTTCACAGAAGTACAACCCTGAAACACAGTCAGTACAAAAACCAGGCTCAGGTTCCTCCACGCCAAGAATTCGAAGGTAACAGCGATAGCTTTTGTAGACAAATAAATAATGCCAAGTGAGCACCTCTCTCGTACATGGAGGCATGATGGTATTGCCCTATACCGTTTAAATTCTACCTGATGTTTTCTAAGAATGGAAAGTATGCATTCGTTGGCTGCACCAAGGTCGATGGCCTTTACGAGATTTTGTAGCCCCAAAGTCTGTACAAGAGATTCCTTTTCCGTTATCAGGATATTCTTACTTCGATTCATATCTCAAGTAAAAAAGGGAAAATGAAGTGACATGTTAAATATGTAAAGATTTTCTTTATTTAATTTGTCTATGGTTGGTTTTCCTCTGCCTTGGCCATTTTTTTTGTTGTTGTTTCTTCTATCTATCCTACTGGGGATTGTCCAATTTTCCAGGTTTGTACAACTCAGACCTTAATATTTGTATTCATTGCTATAAAAGGCATATTGCTTCTAGTGACATTATGTTTTGTATTATTTCTCAAAAGTTTTTATTTGTTTTTCAGCTAAAAAACAAATTTTCCAGTGTTTGATTTTCTTGTTTCTGCTATTGCTTCTCTAAAAAACAGCATGTAAAAACAAAAGCAGATAAGAAAGATACGTGTTTTCGACTACTTTAACTTATGTGGTGGTAATTTTGTAATAAATCTTGAATGTTGTTCAGTTGCCTATGCACATTTGCTATGAGATACATTTATATTAGATAAACTAAGTGAGATATTTTCTTAGGTCCTTAACTCTAGTGGTGAATCCTTGCTTGTTAATGGCATGAGAATTTTAAGCATTGTACAAATATTTTGTCACATTATTTCAGCACCTAAAACAATGTATTCTCTCTACCGGTTGGTTTTTATATTGCTTCTATATTCTGTTCACTATTGCTAATTTTTAGTTCTTTTTTAAAAAAACCGCCTGCACTAAACCGGTCACAAACGGGTTTAGCGAGTGGTCGGACTTGCCATTAGGCATAATAAAAATACTAAAGTTTTAGATGTGACTCCGGATTGAATAAATTGCCTCCACTTTTCTATATTTCCCTTTTCATATACATATATATTCTTCTAATTTAAAGTGCTTAAAATTTCATACAAACAACAACAAAATAATAAAAATAATAATAATATCTTTTAATTTTTAAATAACTTCATTTATATTTGAAATATGAAGCTAGAGCTGGTAGGCAAGGAATCTAGCATTGACAATGAGAGGTTAAATTATAGGAGTTTTATTGAGAAATAAAAATATAAGTTTTTAAAATATGAGGAACAAAAATTATTATATATATATATATATATATATATATATATATATATATATATATATATATTGAGGGGCAGTGGTCCCCCGTCCCAAGGTATGTTCGCCCTGTTGACAGGTGTGCACGTCCAAATAAACAAATATTGGAAGAAAAAAAATTAAGTTATGTTATTTAGTAATTTAAAATATGGCTAATTGGGATAAAATCCCAAAATCAAGTTTGAACTTTGTGTTCAGTCCCTTGTAAGCAAAATATTTGTTCTGACTCCCTAATATATCTTATTAATTTTTATCAACTACCTAAGTTGTTCTAAAGACACAAATACCATTTCTTTTCATTTAAATTGCATATTTTATTTCTTCCAACAACAGGAGTCTTCATTTTCAACGCCATTTTTTCTTGAAGTTCTCGAATGCCAAGAAATAGAGTTATTTTTATCCTAAAGAAGTGGGATGCTTTATTGTACATGCATGGGCTTCAAGTGGGTCTTCATTTTCGTGGCCATTGTTTCTTTGAAATTGTTTCTGCAATGCCAAGAAACCATTGTTTCTTGAAGTTCTGCAATGCCAAGAACATCAGAATTTTATGGAGGACGAGTGAATGATATTGTTTGATGAAATGTGTCAAAGTGGGGTGAATCCTAATGAGGTCACAATAGTGACAATATTTTCAGCTTGTGTCCGAAAGGGAGATGTGAGGGTTAATGAGCAGATTCATGAGTTTGTGGATCATAAAGGAGTGAGATTTAGTTTGAATGTGATGAATGCCGCATTAGATATGTATGCTAGGTGTGGGGCTTAGCTAAGGCTTAGAAACATTTTTGATAATATTTTGATTCTAGAATTAGCAATGATGAAAAGATGACTGGAAGATTGGATCGAGATACAACTATTTCTATGTCTGTGGTTAAGTAATTATTGTTCATGAGAAAGGAGTACTATACTGCAAACCTCACTATGATCAAATTTTCAAGATAACTGGAAGATTGGATCGAGATACAAGTGTTTCTATTGATTTTCGTAGTGATTTTGCATTTTAGTTTTGTATTTTTGATTGTGGGTTCTAGATTCAATCACAAGATTATTGTGCTTTTGGTGTAATATAATAGAGTTTGAAAGTGTGATGACTTTGTTGAATGTTGTTTGAAGCTTAACATGTGAGTTTTTAGTGTAATAAAACAAAGTCGTGTTTATCCAAAAATTATGATATTTAATACAAATCCACGTATGAGCTTATAACGTACCACAAAGTGTATAATTTAGTACAACATATTATGTTATACAATACCACAAATCATATTATTTAGTAACACAAATCAGTATATTTAGTACCACATATTAGCTTATATAGTACCCCAAATCAGTAAATTTGGTACTAAAATCAGTATATTTAGTACCACATAGTAGCTTATATACACAAATTATGTTATCTAGTACAAAAAATACGTTATTCAATGCCACAAATCAGCATTTTTAGTACCACATATTTGTTTATATAGTACCACATATCAGTATATTTGGTACCACAAATCAGTATATTCAGTATCACCACTCAAAAGAGGAAATAGATGCATCGTATGGCAGAATGTGCAGCGCTAGCGCGCTGCCAAGGTGGCGCTCCAGAGTTGCTAACTCTGAAATTTTTGTTAAAAAATCGGATTTAGTACCACAAATTAGTATATTTGATACCACAAATTAGCTTATGTGGTACTAAATAACATAATTTGTGGTAATATATAACCTACTATGTGGTACTAAATATACTGATTTGTGTTATGGTACTATACATACTAATTGGTGGTACTACTTAAGGTGATTTTTGGTATTATATAATCTAATTTACGGTACTAAATAATCTAATTATGATACTACGTAACATACTTTGCAGTACTATATATATTAATTGGTTGTACTACTTAAGGTGACTTTTGGTACTATATAATCTAATACGTGGTACTAAATAATCTAATTTGTGGTACTATGTAACATAATTTATAGTACTATATATACTAATTGGTGGCACTACTTAAGATGATTTTTGGTACTATATAATTTAATTTGGAGTACTAAATAATCTAATTTGTGGTACCATGTAATCTAATATGTGGTACTATATATACTAATTTGTGGTATTATATATTTTTTGAAATTGCAAACCTAAGAACATGAAAAACATTACAAGAACACTTCTGAACAAGAGGACTCTCAAAATCCATACATACTATTGAAATACAATCAATTTCTCATGAGATATAATTCAAAAAGGAAACTTTTTAAGAATTATTTTCATGTCATTGAAATATGTTATTTACAATTCAACTTTGATTGACATAGGATTTCAAACAATTGTAATCAAACAAAATAAAAAAATAGCAGCCAAACTTCTGTCACCACTGCACCGCCTCCAAAATCCTCAGCCTATTCGACACAACCGCCACCGCAAGCTCTAATTCAACCCATGAACACCATCTTACCATATTCCCAACAAATTCGACAATATCCCCGTTCAAATAATTATACTCACCCACAAATTCAAAAAAAAAAAACATTCTGAGGGAAAAATCAAAACCCTGAATTTTGGGAATTGATTGAGGAAAGAGGAGGAAGAAAGATGTTTTGAGAATTAATCAATGAAAGATGAGGAAGAAAAATGTGTTGTAAGTAGGGGTGAGCAAAAGTTCGGTTAAACCGAAAAATCGAAATATTTGGAAAATCGGTTCGGTTATTTCAGAAATTCGGTTTTGATTTTTTAAAAAATCGGTTAATTCGGTTCGGTTTCGATTTTCATTTTAAAAATATCGGTTAACCGAATAAACCGAATAAACCGAAATTTTTAATTTTTTAATATTTTTTTAAAAATTAAATTGTTTTTTATTTTTTAAAAAATCAATTAATATCATTCTTTATTTAAATTTTACTTTTTTAATTTTTAAAATCAAATAATCTAATTATTTTAATTTTTAAAATCACATTATCTAATTTTTAAAATTTATTTTATTTTTTTTAAAAAATATCGGTTAATTCGGTTACCGACCGAAATAACCAATTTTTTATCGGTTCGGTCTCGAAAAATAAATCGGTCGGTTCGATTACAGTTTTAAAAATCGGTTCGGTTCGGTTTTCAGAAATTCGGTTCAGTCGGTAATCGAACCGACCAAATGCTCACCCCTAGTTGTAAGGGGTAAATTTGACAATTTAATTAATTATGAAGTTTAAATAAATTTTTTAAATAATATAAAGTGCATATATTATATGTTTTGGTTAGAAACTGATTACTAAACAACCAATACCTTTAGGTATTTAGACGAATTTATTGGAATATCGGATATCCTCTCTCTCTCTATACCGTTTTTCTCCCGACCAAACACAGCATCAGAAAAAGGGGCATAACTATAGGCATTGTTTAATGAATTCTCCATCTCCTGCTATGCTAACATAAGCCTACTGCTAAATTAAGCTGCCCGTGCGCAATTAACTCCCACCACCACCATGACTGGCCCCCTCAGACTCACCAATTTAATTCCCATTTACGCACACAAGCCCTACAAATTCCTCAACACTTTCTCCTCTTCCGCCGCCGCAGCTACCACCACCCCGGAATCAATCATTCGGCAAAAATATCCTCCCGCCTTGTTGGGCAGGACAATCCGATGCGCACCCCCTGCGCAACATAGAATTACCCCTAATATTTTCCACAGCCTAGAGCGCCACCATCTCGCCGGAGGCACTCGTGGCGAGAAATCTTGCTCATTCACCTCCGATTCGAAAAACAGAAGGCAAGACGGTAATTTAGATGCTCAAATGGATGCTACTGGCAATGGCAAGATCGGGAACCAATACTACGAATCTGACGTGTCGCAGTTGCAAAACCATCGAGATAATCCACCATCTCAGCCGTCTAAATTGCTGACATTGCCTACGATCTTAACCATTGGCCGCGTAGCTGCGGTGCCACTCCTCGGGTGCAGTATGTGTTTTTTTATTTATTTACTTCTTTTTTTTTTACAGCTAGCTATGTTTTTTAGCTTTGTTGTGTAAGTGGTGTACAATGGATTGACCATTAGGAGCATCAAATTTATTTACTTGTACCTTGATCTGATATTTTTCTTTCCGCAGTCCTCATGTTTTCCATAGCATTAAATTTGAAGTATAGTGTATTTTGTGTCGATTTAATATCCAATTGTTTCTATTATATGCTGACCATTTGGTCATGGTGATAAAAATCGATTTGGATTATACCTTTACTAGCCTTTTACGTCGAGAGCTGGTGGGGACCGACTGCTACAACTGCTATTTTTCTTATGGCTGCCATTACTGATTGGCTTGATGGGTACCTTGCTCGAAAGGTGCCATTTTTCTTCTCCTTGTTTGTTGAAATAAATAATGAGGTTTCTCTGTAATTTCTTTATTTTGAAACTCATATTTGTTTAATTTAATGGAACAGATGAGATTGGGTACTCCCTTTGGTGCATTTTTGGACCCAGTGGCTGATAAGGTAACCAGTGCACACTTGATATATCTCCTTCAGGATCACTATTATTGCAAAATTGTTAAGATGATGTCAAACTTATTGTTCTATTCTGCAGTTGAATAGTTATAAGTTTGTCAATATGTAAAACAAGTCTGAATATTGAACTGTTTTTGGTACTACTCAAATAATTAAGGGTAGAGATTCTTGCTGTTAGAAATAGTAGGCTCTGCATTCTTTTGAATAATTAATTGATGCTTGATTTTCAATGAGATGCTAAACAGTTCTTCAGGTTTTGTGACAGGACCTTACATAGTGTTTTTTCTTTAATGGATGCAGCTTATGGTTGCTGCCACCTTGATCTTGCTGTGTACCAGACCTCATGTGACTGGTATGTTTGGGCAAGCACAATGGCTGGTTACTTTGCCTGCAATTGCTATAATTGGAAGAGAGGTTAGAGCCCATGCACTTTCTCACAATACTAATTTAGATGTTGAAGGTATCATTACAATTTTTTTTGACTGGGTAGAATAATTTTTATGTGGTAAAATTGCAGTACTTAAAATTATGTTTGCTTTTACCCATACCCTGTTAGGAGGTAGAGTCATCTATCAGCGCATACTTGTACCCAACTATTTGTTAAGATCCTACTAACTCGCTTAGTTGTGCATCGAAATTGAATGAAACAATAATCTGAAAACTTATCTATCCAACAAAGCAAGATCATATTTTTATACTACCTAACATCACATAAACTCGTATGACATCTAAAGCTCATAACATCTTTCATATAGGGCTAGAGAGATGCTCCCTTAGTTTTAAATTGTAGTAATTGGACTAGTGAAACTTAATCTTTATATTTTCCAACGAAAGTTCCTCAAATATATCATTTTGTGGTCCTCCCTTCTCATTCACAATGCTAACTCCGAATAAGAGAAGGCAAAGTAGAGAGTTTATAGCTGTAATATGCATTGGATAAATGCCCAGTATGCAAGTTAGGACTGAAAACTTTTATCCGAAACTTGCATTCTTTTGGCCCTCGACTCTTTTTGGGATATGCATTCTTCTGATTCAGAATGCTAATTTGGCCCACACTTTTTGGGATGTTACAGAAATGCAATGTTTTTTTGTTTAGTTGTTGTTTGCATTGTAGAACCACTCAGTCCTCGTTTAAAGGCATCCTTGTCACCAAGGTGTTATCTTCACTACTTATATAAGAACTTGGAAATCGTGCTGCTTTAGTTAGATGTGTTGCTTTTAAAATTCCTTTGTGCTTTCTTAGCATGACATATACTTTTCAATGTTAAATGTTCAGGTTTTGTTTGTTTGATACATGCATTTACATGGTGGCTAACAAAAAGCGTTTGCTTATAGATAACCATGTCCGCAGTTAGGGAATGGGCTGCTTCTCAGGACAAAAAGCTTCTTGAGGTCTGAATCTCAAGAATCTCAACCATGCATCACTTATAATTACAGTTATACTATTTGATCGAAGAATTTGTAGCTCCCATTTTCTTATCCGCAAAAATATTGCCCACTCTCTCTCAGGCCGTGGCAGTTAATAACTTGGGAAAATGGAAAACCGCTACACAGATGATTGCATTGACCATCCTTTTGGCTAGCAGAGATGGCAGGTTTTACTCTCATCTTTTCTTTGATGCTACTTCATGATATTCTTGTTCACGATTAAGAAAACTATACTTATTCGAATTGTTTGAGGTTCTCTGATGCACTCCACTGTCCTCTTCATCGATCTCTGTAGTCTTGTAGGGGCTGGAACTCTTGTTTCTTCTGGGATAGTGCTGCTTTACATCTCTGCGTGGCTTTCCCTATGGTCATTGTTTGTGTATATGAGAAAGATATGGAAGGTGCTGCTGAGATAGTCAACTACCCGTTTAGTTTGGCACCTAACTTAAATATCGCTGAGAATGGATGGTATCATGTCGTACATTTGCGAGAACTCGAATGATGGATTGATCTGCTCTATAAACGTCTGGTAATAGATGATATATTGCTGCTTCACCTCCAATCATTTGCATCATTCTTCGACTAGTAGAATGCGGCTGGCTTATCCACGTCTTTTATCCTCACCTTGTCGTAGATGATGCAACTTCTTGTCAGCATTGAGCATTGATGATCACCTTTATATGACTAGGATTTTGGCTTTTATAAACTGCTATTTGTCGTAGGGTTTGGTCTATTTATCATATACATTTGATGACAGGCTAGTATGACTAGTTTGGTTCATTGATTTAGGCTGTGCAAGAGAAAAAATGGACCACATTTTTCTGTTCAAGTCACGGAATTATGACACATCTTGCTCGTTTAAGTAATCCATTACTGTATATTGAAGTCGAAGGGTGGATTATATTTTGTGTCATGATATTGCATTTTATGTTGCGTCTAGAGCGACATAAAATGCTCTGCCAATAACATTTCAATATATTTTTATCGATATAAAATGTACGATGCCAAAATTACCCTCAACTCACTCATAACAAATAGATAAAATGAGACAGCTTAATAGTACTATTTTTTACCACAAGTTTGAAGTCTAAATTTTTTTGGTTATAATATATATATTATACATGAAATACCTTTTTAGTGTGTACATTTTATTTATTACTTCTTTGGATAATCTTTTTTTATCAAAATTATCATTTTACAAAAAAATAATTTTATTAAAATATATCTAAATTTCATTTTTAATTTTAAAATAATTTAATGTCATTAAAATAATTTAATTAAAAAAGTTTGTGTTATACAATTACAATGCATGTTAAAAAAAAAATAATTTTTTCTTTTTTTTTTGTGTGTTTTTGTTTATGGTAATTAAGATTATTATTGTTTATGGTAATTAAGATTATGACTTTAGTCCTAACATATCAGAGTCAAATGATTAATTATTTGAAATTTTTTGATATTCAAGTTTTATTTTGTATTTATTTTTATCAAGTAAAACTTATAGTTTTATTATATTGCACAGTCAGCAAGTTTTTATGTTCATAAAATAATTAAATACATTATTCATAATAAAAAATGCCAGTGATAATATATATTTATTTTCTATGTTTTTTACAATTCCCTCCTCTCTTCCATTGTTATATTTCGCCACTGAATAGAGCTATATAAAACTGTGGTTACATAGTAAATACTAGTAAATAGTAAGCTTCAGAGCATTTGAGCTCGAGCTCTATGTCTAATTAATACACAACTTACAATTAAAATTCCTAATTACTCACTCAAATACAACTGATCTTAGATTGTTTTCCAAGTATTTGTCCCCAAAATATCATTCAGTAGTTTCTGTCAAAAGAAAGAGAAGTCAGTAAATCTTTCTGGTTGATGGTTGATAAAAATATTTATGGAGAAGAGAGTTCTATATCATCAGCCAGGACATGTGAGTATTGCATAGAAATGGAAAATACTTGTATGGACTCGGTTTGGACTCCACTTATGAACCAACCATTTTCGCATAGAAATAGAAATTTTTTTTGGATTTTCAAATATAGGCTTTTAAAATAACCTTAAACTCAATACAAATTGAAAGTATATAAAGGGACAATTTTAAAAATTATTACTATACAAAAATTTAAGGATTGAACAATGTCCTTAATTTTTGTTCAGAGTTTTTTTTTTTAGATTTTATCTTTCTCAATACAATTTCAAGAAAAAAATATTAAAAAAATTAATTGGCTTTCTACATGTCTAGATTTTGGATAATTCTACTGATTGATTCGTATATACCTGCAGATAGCTTCCCAGGAAGAGAAGCTGAACTTGAACAGACTTTTGGATGGCTATACTGAAAATGCACGTGAGGATCACTCTTGATTTCCTGCACAAGAATTTGGATTATTTTATCAAACCATGTTTCTTGAAGCCAACAATAATCCTCATTAAGTTCATGACAAAAATCAAAAGCCTCATTTCTGACCAAATTCTTAGGAGTAGAGCTGTGATTTGGGGATGGAGCTGCAGCTGCAGGCACAAGAAATTGTGCCATGTTTTCTCCAGCAAATTCCCTCAATTTGTTAAGCTCCGGTAAGACAACCTTGCCCAAGTCTGGTCTATCTTTCCTCCTCAGTTCCGCACATTGCATACCCAGCTTGGCAAAGGATAAGGCCTCTTCTAGAGGCCAATCAGGGACAGACGAATCGAGCATCTCGGCTAACGTCCCCTTCTTAATGGCCTGGACAACCTGATGAGCTAAACCCATTGCTGGTTTGGCTGTCAATATTTGTAGAAGCACGATACCTAGTGAATAAACGTCGGATTTCACTCCAAGCATACCGGTTTGCTGATACTCTGGATCAATGTAGCTGAATGTTCCAGCTGTTGATGTCATTCGGTACTGTGTTACATCATCGGCTATGTTAGATGGGACGAGCCTTGCTAGTCCAACATCACCGATTTTGCTAACGTAGTTCTGGTCGAGAAGAATGTTCCCCGGTTTGAGATCACGGTGAACCAATGGCTCGGGCTTCGTCTGGTGAAGAAAGTGTAGGGCCGTGGCTATTTCTGCGGCGACTCTAAAACGAAGAGGCCATGAGAGGGCACCGGTAGTTCCTCTCCTGAAGAGACAATCGTCCAAGCTACCGTTACCCATGTGCTCATATACTAGACAACCATATTCAGGACATGCTCCCAGGAGTAGAACCAAATTCGGATGTCTCATGCAACTAAGAACTTCAACCTGCATTACATTGGATCAACCATTTTTTTTGTCTTTTGGCCTACTTAGATTTCAAGAAAATCTTCTTCTGTAGCTTTTATTTGCAAAATTAGCTTGTTTTTCAACTCTTACCTCTTGCTGAAATTGTGATCTTCCTTGAGCAGCATCAGGGCGTAAGACCTTAACTGCCACTGGTGTATGATCAAGGTAACACTTGTAGACTGGTCCATATCCACCTTCACCGATTTTACGTGACTCCATGAAATACTCGGTTGCCTCTTCAATTTCTTCAATGGTGTATCTTCTGTATCTCAATGTCGATATAGTTATAGCCTTATCCTTCTCCACTACTTCTTGAAGGACTTTCATTTCGGCATGGACTCTCTTCTGGGACTCCATTTCAGCAACTCTCTGAGCAGCTTGAGCATGCTCCAAGGCCGCTTTGTACTTAGCTCTCTCTTCTTCGGCAGTCAGTCTTGCTGCTTCCTCTGCTAGTCTAGCTTCTTCTAGTCTTCGTTCTTCTTCCATTCTCCATTGGCGAAGCTCCACAGTCTGTTTCAAGAAAATATAATGGTTTTACATATTATGGGAGTTTCAATATCTATGATTGAACTTTGGTAATGCTCCCTATTAAAAGTTTTTAAACCGTATAGTCACCCAAGGGCTACGTTTCGATTGTTATGCTATATGTTTAGCCACATGAAATAGCAGGGGTAACTCCATAAATCTCCACCCAAAGGTTAATGCTACCTTTTGTTTTTCTGTTAAAGCTTCCCGACATGCTGTGCTATACATCTCCATAGTTTTCTGCAACTCAAGCTTCAGTCTTTTCATTTCAGATTCCACATCATCCTGTATTCCAATAGGAATATCATTTTGTAAGACACCAGAAATTTGCGAAACTTTTTGGCATCAAGAATCAAGAAAATGTAGCTCACACTTTCAATTGAGGACATTGAAAAATCAGTGAAAGAACCATATTCACTCCCCTTAGTCCCCGAGTGCATGGATCCAAAACTACTTTCTGAGCTGGTCGACACACGAGATGTTCGGGCTGAATCTGTGCCATCAAAGATTACACTAGATACTCGATCCGTGCTTGGTCTGTCTGAGCTTATGAATGATATATCAATATCAGATTCGGAGAGTTCCCCGAGCAACTTTCCAGTGTACCCTTTTCCAGCTCTTAAAAAAGGTGACCTGTGTCACATAGATGCTAAGAATCCAAAGATTTTCATCAAGATTTTGAATGATGCGTAAAATTTTATAGGGAAAGGTATTGATCACTTGACAAAAAATGATTGGAAAACTAAATTACTTGAATATATCAGTGTCTTCCACTGCCACCTTGTTTGATGTCCTCCTTCCTGCACCTTTTCAACATTTAACGTATTTCATCAAACAAGAAATAAAATCGAATATTTATAGTTGTTTCAAAAGCCATAGCTAGTAATAATAAATCTAACTTAAACTTTTTAAACCATCAAATAATGTGTAATCTATATTTTTATCGTTATAACTGATAATAACGGTGTAACTTAAATCTTTTACATCGAATCATAACGTTATTTTTCCATCACTTTCTCAGATAGATTGTAATGCTAGATAGAGCAAAATTATTACCTATATAATAAGAGGCTAAGGCTTGCTGAATAGTGAATTTGTTTTTTTTTGGTTAAATTTTGTTTTTTTTTTGTTAAATAATTTTTTTTTGTTGATGCGCGGGTTTGACCTGAATTGACTAGGAAATTTTTTACCTATATCGGTTGTTGATCAGCGGGTTTGGCTTGAACCGACTCGGTTGGTTAAATTTTTTTTTGTTGATGCGTGGGTTTGACCTGAACCGACTAGGAAAAAATATATCTTAATCGGTTGATATATATTTGAGTACATACATCCTAAAGTATTTTATCTACTCTAACATTTAGCAACTTCAAATATTATTTTTTTCAGTTATAATAAGATGTGCATCATTTTTTAAAAAAAAATTAGAGTCATCCATTTGATTATTTGTTCTCATTCAATTACAGTAGCATGGTCGTTTTTTTTTTAAAAGTTTGTTAAAGTCGGTTATTTGAAATGTTATTTTCGATCAAATTACGAAAAAAATGACCAACATACTGGTACCTGGCAATGCACCTTTTGCGATACCAACAAAAACTAGAGTCATATATAACTCGAAAAGAACACGAACCTCTCATACTAGGCATACGCTTTGGATGCAAATCAGGGGAGGCATCACCACAAGCTTTATCTTGAATTTGCATTATTTGAACTTTAAGTGGGGATGTGAATGGTGCGAGACGAGAGGCATTCCTCACAGAAGAAATCTTTGTTTTCGAGATAACATAAACAGTGCAGAAATCCGGTGCTGCTTTCGATACACTAGCAGGAATGTCCACCATTTTAAACCGTCTATCGAAAAAAAAATGCTTGTTATTTAATAACTAGTCAATAATGTTGCAAGATCATAGAAACATGTCAAAGAAGTATATCTTTTTACCTGATAAATCCATGGCGGGATGCGCCAAGAACCATGTTTTCGATTGCAGCATGTGCTAGATACTCTGTTATCCCTTTCGCTATCTCGGTGTCCTCTAGTACCACATCAAAGCATTGAATCTATGGAAAAGTATAATAAAGATGTGATGATGTTAAAGATCATGTATAAGTTTCAAAAATTAGTAACGGTTTCGGCTTACGTCTTTTCGAGCACAAAAGCAATGGAAGGTGAGGAAGAGCTCTTTGGTTTGATGGTCAAGAACTTGATTGTGGCCATTGAGATCATTAGTGTAAGTGTTATTGCCAACTGCATTCATACATACATACATACATAAGAAAAAATCCTTATCCGTGACAACTAACATAATTTGATTCTTTCTTTGGTTTTCGTTATTTCATAGTCTGTTCAATTCATTTTGATTAAAGACTTAGTTATTGTACATAATTTTTCTGTACCCCATAAGCACGCACACCCATTGACTAATCTGGTGGGAAAGCATGCAGCCACAAATCTAATAGAAACCAAGAAGAAACAATAGTAGCATCTTTCAAATGAAAAGTATTCAAAAACTTCACACGAGCCAGAATATACACACCAACATGCAAATAACATAATGAAACGACATGGAACGAAGAATAAAAACACGATGCAATCAGGAGCGGAGCCATGTTTAAAAAAAAATACATTTTACCCTCCAAAAATTACAGCTTGCCCGTCAAAAATTACATTTTACCCATATATCTCATAAACAGTTACGTACGTGAAGCTGATGACGATCTCCTGATGACATGAATCAATATGATTGTTTGGCCTTTGGTGAGGAGATTCCCAATTGCCCATTTGAGTGCATGTTGGCTCCCTTTATCCTTATCAATGGCTAACGCAACAAGCCCATTGCGTCCACCCTTCCCAATTTTACTCCCATTTGAATTTGGAAGCCACATTTTTTCCCATGCATTTGTATATACACTTCTCAGTTCTCTCGAAACTTGTTTTTTAAGGTTTCTTTTTTTGTTTTCTTTTCTAAATGGAAACATTCCAATTTTCTTTGTAATGATGAAACCTATATATTTTATTGGTTGAGATATTTGAAACCATTATTAAAGAGGGAGGCCAAGCATTCTTGGCTCTAGTTTGACGGTTGGCTATAAATAGGAATGGATTATTGGTCTTAAGCCAAGCTAGAAAATTTCTTAAGTTGGGTAAAAAGTATTTATTTATTTTTTGTAGTGAAAATGAGTTGTGAGTTATTTTTAGAAAATATAAAGTGGCTAAAAGATCAGTTTATTCCTGGTATGTCTTATATGATTCCTAAAAAGAGGTAAGAAAAATACAAGTGGGATTGACTTGTCGTTCCTTGTAAAAGTTCAAGGTATCTCGATTGAATCGTAATATCTCCTTCCCCCCATGGTTGGCCGTAACGGTCGCCCATACCATCACAGAACCTACTGTTTCAATTCTATGGACATTTCACGGGACAATCATATGATCATCGTGGATTTTAAAAAATAAAATAAAAATAATATTATTCATCGATATTGAATCAATCGAACGCACTTCTAACACCTCTTCGACTTTTGGAAGCCCCTAGGTTATATCACCTGATTTAGATCTTTCATACATAAATGTAATTAATGTATCTCCTTATTAATCCATAATAGTTGATATGCATGTAGGTCTGAGTCGTTGGCCTTCCAGATCAACACGATCAGCCCTAAGAGTCCTTTAGTTTCTCTTATTCGTTCTCTAACTGTCGGGAGCAGTATAGAATGAGTAAATTATAGTGTGACCTGAGGATCATGACCCACTTGTCTCTACACATTAAAGACACACACCCTATCAGATGCATTAAAGCCTAAATAACCTGAAACCTTATTAGATCACTTTTAATGGGCATAACCTTACAGACAGTCCACAATGCATAATTATTTACGTATAAGCTCAACGTTGGATTAGTGATCCGACAATCTCCCACTTTGGCTATATGTGAAACCTTATAATTATTGTTAGCTCGGATTTTGGTAGTGGGTTATCTTAGCTATCAATAGTTCCTCCCTTATTGGAAGTGAGCGGTCCTGAAAAGAAAAGATTAGAGGGAGGCTAGAGAGTGATCTCCGGCGGGGTCCCTCCGACGGTCAAATCAGGATCCTTTTTTTATACAATAGGAATGCACGTTTATCTGGAAATTTGCGGGAAAGAAGCTGCCTTTCCCACCTGATGCCCCTCATATATATATGGGAAGGTGAGAGAAAAGATGCCCCTATCGTGTCCGGCTGGGACCTGGGGGACCACCGACAAACATTGTAGCCGTGTATAGCGCACTACCTATGGGATTTCAATAATTACCAGAGAATATTCCCCGAACATTAGTCATGATATGATTGGTCCCTTCAGCCAGCTGTCCCTTAATGAGACAAAATTCGGTTATATGTTTCCCGGGTAGAGGACCACACTAGTGTCCAAAGTACCTTCCCGAACTCTGTAGGGGAGGCCAAGATAAAAGTTTAAGGTCGGGCTAATAGCCGGTGCTCTCTGGTCCAACCCAGCAGGACTGAAGACACATCCTGAGCTGAGCATACTGATTGGAAATGCACCCGACCCATGCATATATATCCCGAGCTGATCACCAGTGTAAACAATTTACCCCGACCTGCTCTTAACGGCCGCCAGAGAGCGCGTCCGTGAATATTCCTCCCGGGCTGAGCACTTCTGGATGAGATTACGTTCGAGTGAGGCCAAGATCGGGCTGTCCCATGATACCCGGATATCATGAGTATCCCCTCTTAGTCGAGCTAGAGTAACGTTGTTCTCGACTATGCTTAGATCGAGGCCTGAATCGAGCTGTCAATTCAAATTCTTAACCCCTGACAAGACAGGGTGTCAGCAGGATGTGACCGTTGATGTACGGCTAATTGACGTAGCTGCCACGCGTCAACATCTACAACCGAGACGTTTGAACTCCCTCGATCCTGGCCATTGAAATGGGCCTGGCCCTAGCGGCCCAATCTTCTGGATGCCTATAAATAAAACCCCATTTCTCATTCGCATCACTTTTCCTTTCTTCGTCTCCTTCCGCTCCATCTGCACAGATTTTTCTGTAAGTTCTTCGCCCTTGCTTTTATTATATCTACTCTTTCATGTCTGCCTCAACATCCTCAACCTCCGGGGCTGCCCTTAGGGGATCGGCCGCCGATGCCTCAGGCTCGGGGCTTTCGAGCTCTCCGACCTTGAGTGGCCGGGCAGAGCCAATTATTACTGCCGTTCCTCTTCTCCAAGTCCCCCCCACTTCTACTCGTGACCCCTCTCCCCAGAACTTCGAGGTTGATCCTCGAGATCTGGTTCGGGCTGGGCTACCCTGGTATGAGGTTCTTAGTTCTCGAGTCTCGTCTGAGGCGGAGACTCTTCTCCGTCGCCACGTCATTCCTCCCGACCACGAGATTCGAATACCAAGGTCGGGCGACCGTCCTCATCTGCCTCCTATGGGGTTCTTCCCCTTCTTTGTTGAACAAATTAGGAGTGGATTGTGCTTCCCCATTCCTGTTCTATATCAAGATGTTTCCAACTTTTTCTGCGTTTCCCTTAGCCAACTTAGCCCCAATTCCTATCCGATTATGGCAGCCGTGGCCGCCTTGTTCCAATCTCTAAACCTCCCCTTCTCTCCTCCTCTTCTACACTATTTTTTCCATGTCAAAAACACCACCTTCCCTGGTTTGTTTTACTTTGGGTCCAGGCCCTCGTGTAAGTTTTTGGAGAAAATCCCGAGCTCTCACAAAGGGTGGAAGGAAACATTTTTCTTTGTCAAACCGCCCAGACCTTGGTCTTGCCCAATGGCCTGGAGAGACTCTCTCCCCCCGGTCGTCCCCTTCCGCATCGGTACAAGGAAGACATATTCTATCAGAGGGTTATGTCAGCCATTGAGCGTCGACAATTTGATACAACTATACTAATCCGAGAGGACGTACTCAGGCGATACAGGCTGAGCTCTTACCCAGCTAGTCCTCCTCCTGGTGCGTCCTCAATTAACCTAACTTTATTTTCTTGTAACTTGCTATTCACCTGCCTTTCTTTCCCGTACAGGTAAAATGTCGTTTAACCAGATGCTTTCGGCCATGGTTTCCCAGAAAAAGGGGAAAGGAAAGGCGATTCCAAAAGCCCGTACTGAAGGACGAGCTTCCTCGCCGCCTCCTGCTCCCCAGGCTGCCCCGATAGTCATTCTCCAATCGGAAGAGAGCGGGGGTGGTGGTAACTCGCTGCTTAAAAGGAAAAGGGCTGAGAACATCCCTGGTCCTTCGGCCCGGGAAGAGGTGGCCACCTCTCCAGGACCGCAGACTGAAACGCACAGATTCTATTCAAAGCCCGCAGTCGGCTCGGACTGCCGGGCCTGGTTCTCCTGGACTTCCCGTGGAGTACACACAGCCCACCAGTTTGATTACTGGGGCCCCCTACGGACTACCGGCTGAGATCTTGGAGTGCATTACTACAGGCGCAGATCAACAAGCCATGGCGGGGATGAAGTGGAGACCTCTGGCCCAGGAAGGGCTGTCCCGAGCTCTATCGGTATACATTCTTACTGTTCTTACCTGCCCCCTTATAAATATCTTCTTACTAGGTTATCCTTATCCAGGGCTTACTAATGTTACGCGAAAGCGTTAGGAGGGGATCCAACTATGGCCAATCTTCATCGAATGCAAGGAAGAAAACCCGAGATGCTATACACCGGGCTGAAGCTGCAGTGGCTGAGTCGAAGGAAGCCAATGCCCGACTTACGTCTGTAGAGGCAGAGCTGTCCAAATACCGTGCTGAGGTCAATCGACTACGCTCTGTTATTGAGGAGAAAGAGATTGCCCTCACCAAGTCTTCTGCTGAAATGAGCCGCGCACGCTCTGAACTGGAAGCATATGTCGCCGGAGAAGTTGGTCGAAAAGAGGCTTTTCTGAAGTCAGAGGAGTTCAAGGGGCTCCTCGCAGCGAAGGCGTTTCGATTTCTTGATCTCGGCTTCGAGGGCTGCAAAGATCAGTTCAGAACTCATGGCTTCCCTGTCACGCCCCGAGACCGGGGTCAATAACACCGGCATTGATTTCCATAAACAACTTGAAATCAATAAGCCTCATAATATCATAACTACTGAAAAGCCAGTCTTTTTCCATAAAAATAAAAGCCATTGTCTTTACAATGAATAAAGAAATGCGGAATTAAAAACTTAACAACTGAATAAATAAAATTGTCTTAAAACTTGGAAAACTTTAAAACATAAAAGATTTTGATCTACGCAGCGGACTTGATTTCACCAACCCCAAAATTGGTGCTCTTCTTCTTGCTCTAATTCTTCTTCGGCTTTATCTGGGGATGTAGAGTAAGGGGTTGAGTGCTTTGGAAAACACTCAGCAAGTGGGGGACAATCGATATCATACATATACATAATTTTCATAAACTTGTATCATAAAACTTGCATAAACCGATATGAATGTATCTTAACATACTTGGTTGCCCTTACGAGCCATGACATAACATATCGTTTCATAATTTTCATATACTTAAGCACAGTAAAGCATTCTACTCTCTTCTTGGTACTGATATCAGTCTCTAGACTTAACCCTCCTAGAGATGAGGTCATAACATCGGCTAACCCACGAATAAAGGGTCTGGATAATCCAGAAACAACGGATTACCACCGTATAAGGTTCTTTTAGCGGTTACATCCCACCGCATCAGGGTCATGGGGATCCAAATCCAATTAGATTTCGAGTTTAGCTTGCTTACAAAATAATACTTTCATAATTTCAACATAATACATATCGATTGGGAATTTTAAAACATACTATATGATTTTAGAAAACGAAACGAATATACATAACAAAAGCCCACTTACAGTGCTTGGTACTTGCTTGATTGATCAAAGGTACAACACACTTGAATTCTTATCTCCTTGGCTCTTGAACCACACGAGAAGGACGTCCCAAGCTTGCACCAGATTCGGGAATTCTTCGAACAGAATTCTCAAACGAATTCCCCTGAAAATCTTGGTTGCACTTCGATGGTACAACGTGTTGGAGATTGATCAAGGATCACTCGGTGAAACTTGCTGGAAAAAGGAAGTGATTTGGACAGAATCTTCGAATGGTTTGACAGCAACCAGGTTCTCGAAAGCTTAGAGTAAATTGGCTGATCCCTCGGTGATGGTTGCTGGATTTAATCGATGAAACAGATTCCAAAACGAGGCAGAAACCTTAGCTTAAAATCTGATATTCTGTGCTTCAATATCGAATAGAAAGTTGGAGAGATTCTGGTAACAAACGAGCAAGTCACGGCTTGGGAGTGAGGGTTATCGTCAAATTTATAGGCTGGAACACTATCGAACTTTGGTAACAAAATCTGGACAGATTGATGACAGAAAGGGACTGAAACAGATGCTGGAAACTTTCGAATTGTTGGACAGAAACAGATGACAGAAGCCGTGGGTTTATCTTCTCGATTTTTATGGCTGGAAGGAGATGGCTTGTTCTCGATTTTAAAGGCTGAGAAGGGTTGGCTTGTGATGTGAAAGTGCTGCCAAAGCTGTCTCTATTTATAGGCAAAAGTGGAGGCCAAGTTGAGGTGTTTGGGTTGGACTCTAACTCAAAATATAGGGGATCAAATCTGTGCAGATTGTGCGGTGAAGATCAGATTTTTATTTTCGAAACTATCGGCTGGAGGAGAGGTTGTGGGCTTCGAATTTAACCAGTCTGATTTGATGAAGTTCTTCGAAGAACTAGGCTACTGATTTAAGCTAAATTTCTGGAGTTTTTATGACTGAAAATTCTTGTCAAACAAGTCCAAAGTTTCGAGATTTGTAGCTGGATGGAGGCTGAAGTTTTCGGCTTGAGGGTTGCATGAGGAAGAAGTGATTGGTCTTATTTATTATGGTTTGAAGGTCAAGATAGGATACACTTCTAACCCTACTAGAATTCTAACTTATCTTTTAGAGTTTAAATAATACTAAACCACTTAATTCTCTAATTAACAATTAGAGTTTTAATAAGATTAAAGTACCTTAAGTAGATTTGATGACATCAAATCTCGGGTTAAAATCTCGGGTTTTACATTCCCTCCAGAGGATCAAGACCCGGATGACTTCCTAGATCTACAGGCCATCGTGAATAACATCCCCTCTGATTTTATAGATCGGGATGTCTGACCCGGCTGTCTGTAAATAAAGTCGCTTCCCCCCCTTGTTTTATTTTTTGTTTTGAAGGAACGTCAACTTGTAATCCGCGCGCCATTTTATTTAATGAAAATTTTGCATTGTAAAGATGTTATTTCACTAACTGAACTGAGAAGAAATGACTGAAGAATCACAAGTATAAAACAACACTGACCTGTAGGGGCAAATTATAAATAGATAACTTTTGCCTGATCTGATCTCTGTTCATGGTAATTAACGTTGACAGTGATCAGGGCCTGTCAAAAGTTCATAGTCAGTGCGGACCTTATCTTTCATAGTAGTCAGGGCGGACCTTAACTTTTTATAGTAGTCAGGGCGGACCTTAACTTTTTATAGTAGTCAGGGCGGTCCTTAAATTTTATATTAGTCAGGGCGGACCTTAACTTTCATAGTCATGGCGGACCTTAACTTTTATAGTCAGGGCGGACCTTAACTTTTATAGCAGTCAGGGCGGACCTTAACTTTCATAGTCAGGGCGACCTTAACTTTTTATAGTAGTCAGGGCGGACCTTAACTTTCATAGTCAGGGCGGACCTTAACTTTTATAGTAGTCAGGGCGGACCTTAACTTTTTATAGTAGTCAGGGCGGACCTTAACTTTAATATAGTCAGCATATTGAACCGTATTTCTGAGTAAGACTTCATTTAAAAACTTGGTATCCTGAGCTTATACATCGTAGAAATATACGCCTAAGAATAATATTTTCTAAGATGAAATGCATTCCAGGGTCTCTTTAGCTTTTTTCCCTCTGCATCTTCCAGGTAGTATGCTCCATAGCCCACTTTCTGAATAACCTTATAGGGTCCTTCCCATTTCGGTTCAAGTTTTCTAACTTCTGCTGACTGGACTTTTTTGAGTACCAGGTCTCCAACCTGAAAACTCCGAGGCATCACTCGTTTGTTATAGGCTTTGATGACCTTGTTTCTATAGGACTCCATCCTGATCATGGCCCTCTCCCTTTTTTCGCAGATCATATCCAGGTCTAGAGCTCGGCGTTCGTCATTGTCATTGTCATAAGCTTGGACTCTAGCCGAGGTCGCTCCTATTTCTGCAGGCAAGACTGCTTCGGAACCATAAACCATGCTGAAAGGCGTCTCCCCCGTAGGAGTTCGGGGCGTAGTTCTATAAGCCCAAAGCACACAGGGAAGCTCTTCAGCCCAGTCTTTTCCTACCCCATATAGCCTTGCTTTTAATGCCTGCACTATAGATCGGTTAGTGACCTCCGCCTGTCCATTACTCTGAGGGTAGGCCACGGAAGTAAAGGCCTGTATGATCTTCATTTCCTGGCACCAGGTGGTCAACTTTCGTCCTTGGAATTGTCTCCCGTTATCGGAAATCAACTTCCTTGGCACCCCAAATCGACATACAATATTCCTCCATAAGAAGTTCAGCACATCCTCCTCGGTAATCCGGGCTAAAGCCTCGGCCTCAACCCACTTTGAGAAGTAGTCCACGGCCACTATCAGGAACTTCTTCTGCCTTGGGGCGATGGGGAAAGGTCCCACAATATCCATTCCCCATTGGTCGAATGGGCAAGCTGATATCACGGACTTCATGAATTGAGCCGTCTGTCGTTGGATTCTACCATGCCTCTGGCAACCCTCACAAGTAGCCAAGACCTTTACTGCATCCCTCCTCAGCGTTGGCCAAAAGTACCCTGCCAGTATCGTTTTTTGTGCCAAGGCTAGGCTCCCTAGATGATCCCCGCAACAACCCTCGTGTATCTCGTGGAGCACATATTTAGCCTCTTCCTTCTTTAGGCACCTGAGCAAAGGCCCGGCAAAAGACCTTTTGTACAAATCATCCCGAACCAGAGCAAACCTAAAAGACTGTCTCTCTACCTTTCTTGCTTCCTTTTTGTCCGAAGGCAGCTTGGCGTTCCTCAGGTATTTTATGAGGGGGGTCATCCAATTTTCCGCGCTGGGATGTTCTAATGCTAGCTAAGTCGATGGCAATAGCTCGGTTTGGCAAATGACCTCTCTTCGGCACATGGGCCCTAATGACGCGGCCCATTTTGCTAGCTGGTCGGCCTCGTGATTCTCCTCCCTAAGTATCTGCACTATTCCATTCAGAGAAACTCTCAGACATTTCTTGGACTGCCTTCAGATACTCCACCAATTTCTCGTTTCTGACCTCAAAATTTCCCTTTACCTGCTGGGCCGCTAATTGGGAGTCTGAATGAAGGACCACCCTACTAGCACCTACCTCCCGAGCTAATTTGAGCCCAGTTAGTATCGCCCCGTACTCTGCCTCATTGTTGGATACCCGGAAATCTAACTTGATCATAGCTTTTACTTTCTCGCCGGTTGGTGAGATCAATAATATTCCAACGCCGCATCCATCGCTGTTCGAGGCTCCGTCAACATACACGCTCCATGCCTCTTCCGGATCAGATCCAATCATTTCTGCAAAAAAAAAATCGGATAGGGCTTGACCTTTGATAGATGTCCTAGGCTGGTAGGAAATATCATATTCGCCAAGCTCAATAGTCCATTTGACCAATCTGCCTGATACATCGGGCTGTGTCATGATTCTCCCGATTTGACTATTTGTCAATACCGTGATGGGTGGGATAGAAAATACGGCCTCAGCTTCCTTGCAGTTATAACTAGAGCTAATGCTAGCTTCGCTACCTCGGGATATCTGAGCTCGGCACCCCGGAGAGCGTGGCTAACATAGTAAACTGGTTTTTGGTCTGGTCCTTCCTGTTTGATTAATACCGAGCTAACGGCATGCTCCGTGGCCGAAAGGTAGACCCACAATTTTTCTCTGAGACCTGGCTTGACCAATACCGGCAACTCGGTCAGATGTCTTTTTAAATCAGCAAAGGCCCTCTCACAATCTTCGTTCCACTCGAAATTCCTTGCTTTTCTCAACACTTGAAAGAAAGGATAGCTTATATGCGCTGACCGAGAAATAAACCGTGCTAAGGAGGCAATTCGGCCAGTCAGCTTCTGGACTTCTCTTATGCTTTTGGGAGAAACCATGTCCTGCATTGCCCTTACCTTCTCGGGATTGACCTCGATTCCTCTATCTGTCACTACAAAACCCAAAAATTTCCCGCTCCTTACCCCGAACACACATTTAGCAGGGTTCAACTTCAGACCAAACCTCTTTAGGGTAACAAAGGTTTCCTCCAAATCAGGTACGAGATCTGAGCTGCCCTTTGACTTTACCAGTATATCATCGACGTATACCTCAATATTCCGCCCCGCCTGTCCTTCAAATACTTTATCCATCAATCTTTGATACGTGGCCCCGGCGTTTTTAAGGCCGAAGGGCATAACCACGTAGCAGTATGTTCCTTCTGAGGTGACGAAGCTGACTTTGTCCTGATCTTCCTTGGCCAAGGGGATCTGATGATACCCTTGATAGGCATCCATAAAACATAATAACGCATACCCTGACGTGGAATCCACGAGCTGATCAATGCGGGGCAAAGGGTAGCAATCTTTGGGGCAAGCTTTATTTAGATCCCTGAAATCAACACACATCCTCCATTTCCCGGACGACTTTGGCACTAGGACTACGTTGGAGAGCTAGGTCGGGAACTGGACTTCCCTTATTTGCCCCGCTTTTAACAAAGTTCGAACTTCCTGGCTTATGACTTTGTCTTTTTCCGGTCCGAAATGTCTCTTTTTTTGCTTGGTTACTTTGACCTTCAGATCGACACTCAGCCGATGTTGTGCAACTTCCGGGCAAATCCCAATCAATTCAACAGAAGACCATGCGAACACATCAGCGTACTTTGACAGGCACCTCAGCAGATCTTGCTTCAGGTCCCAGCTGAGATCCGATGCCACCCTTATCGTTTTTTCAGGTTGTCCTGGGACCAAAACCACATCGTCCTCTCCTTCCAACAATGCATGCACCTCCTGCACTTCTCGAGCCCTTTGTATGAGGTGAACCCCTTGATCCTTCGGACCACTGTCGTCCCCCCGTTTTGACCTCTTCACTTCCACCCTCACTGTACTAGTGTAACACCTCTTTGATGATGGCTGGTCTCCCTTTACTTCACCAACCTTTATCCCGACGGGGAATTTGATTTTTTGGTGGAAAGTGGAAGCTATAGCCCTGAATTCATTCATGGTGGGCCTTCCTAAAATGACGTTATAGGAGGACGGGGCTTCCACGATAGTGAAACAAGTTAAACGAGTCTTCCTGCTCTCCCCCTGACCCATGGAGAGGGGTAGGATGATCTGCCCTAGAGGGTACACTGTATGTCCTGCAAAACCAAAGAGAGGAGTAGAGATTTGTTCAAGAGTATACTCACCTAAGTCCATCTGCTGGAAAGCCTCCTGGAATAATACGTTCACAGAGCTCCCTAAATCCACAAAGACTCTTCCGACTTCATAGTTTGCGACGGTCGCCCTTATCACAAGGGCATCATTGTGAGGCGTTTGCACGCCTTCCACATCCCTAGGGCCGAAGCTGATCACCACCTCGTCCTCAACATCAAAAACTTTTCCTACGCTCAGTATTTCTCTCCTGCTCATAGCCTTTCGAGCTCTATTAGAATCACCATCAGTAGCTCCCCCCGAGATCATGTTGATAAAACCTCGGGGGAGCGGGTTATTCCTAGGTAGTTCCTGCTCTTCTGGGCTCCTTACTGGCCTCTATCCACGTCCCCTGCTCTGAAAGGAGCCGCGAAAATTAGTACGCCCATCTCTGCCCCTTCCTCGGTATGGACCTCGGCCCCTCTCTCGTGAAAGACCATAGGGAACGTTTGGTCGAGATACCCCCTGACTATATTGGCGATCATTCCGCATGGCTAGCTCCTGTCCACTATCCAGGCTACGACATTCTTGCGTGCTGTGCCCAGCGATCTGATGGAAATCACAATACTTATTCTCCAACCCCTTGTTTGATAAGTCCTCAGCCCGCGGAGATTTTTGAGGGGCTTGCTCCTCACAAATCCGGACAGCTCCATCTTTAGCAACCTTTAGGGGCGTAAACTGGGAGAAACGTCCGAGTCTTGCGTCCTCCGCGGGCCTTTTTTCTTCAGACCTGAACTGTTTGTCACCAGTTTTTGAACCTTCCTTCTTTTTTGTACTCTGGGCCTCTTCTACATTAATATACCTCTCAGCTCGTGTCAGGAGATCATCATAGGTAGGAGGGGGTCTTTTTATCAAAGAACGGAAAAACTCTCCTGCCTTCAAGCCCTGGGTGAATGCGCTGATCAAAATCTCTGCTGGGCAGGCAGGTACCTCCAGACTGACAACATTAAAGCGCCTAATGTATTCTCGAAAGGGTTCGCCCTCTGTCTGTCTCATTTCAAACAGGCTCAGCGAGGTTTTCTTATAACGCTTACTGCTGGTGAACTGGTGAAGGAAAGCCGAGCTAAACTCCGAGAAAGAGGTTATTGAAGAAGGTTCGAGTTGATTGAACCATTGCTGGGCTGATCTTATCAATGTCGTGACGAAAACCTTACACTTTAAACGGTCTGAATAGCAATGCAACATGGCAGCGTTCTCAAATCTGCCCAAGTGTTCCTCCGGATCCGTGCTTCCGTCATACTCCCCAGCATTCGGGGGTCGGAAGTTGTTTGGGAGCTTCTCCTCCACTATCTCGTGGGAGAAAGGAATACCCTTTTTCAGAGCACAGTGCCCTCCGATTCCCTTCTTCATTACTCTGACCTCCCTTCTTAACTCTTCCACCTCGACTTCGAGGTTGAGTCCTCCCGTGGGCGGCGGGTGGGATGTGGCTACCTGTTCGGGCTGTTCATTTTCCCTAATACTCTCCCCCCGGCCGCTCTCAGATTGATCCATAGCTCGCTTCATTGCTTTTTCCACCGTTATCGGGATGAGGCGTGTGAGCTGTTCGAAAGTTAGTGCTCCCACTGTTATGCCCGCTGTCGGCGGTGGCCCCTCTCGATTCACCGATGGTGCCCGTTGTTCATTATTTGTCTCCTGATTCGTTCTCCGCATATTTACCATTTTTATCAACGTCTTATACTCAAGTTTTCCACAGACGGTGCCAATTGTTAACTCGGATATTGGTAGTGGGTTATCTTAGCTAACAATAGCTCCTCCCTTATTGGAAGTGAGCGGTCCTGAAAAGAAAAGATTAGAGGGAGGCCAGAGAGTGATCTCCGGCGGGGTCCCTCCGACGGTCAAATCAGGATCCTTTTTTTATACAGTATGAATGCACGTTTATCTGGAAATTTGCGGGAAAGAAGCTGCCTTTCCCACCTGATGCCCCTCATATATATATGGGAAGGTGAGAGAAAAGATGCCCCTATCGTGTCCGGCTGGGACCTGGGGGGACCACCGACAAACACTGTACCCGTGTATAGCGCACTACCTATGGGATTTCAATAATTACCAGAGAATATTCCCCGAACATTAGTCATGATATGATTGGTCCCTTCGGCCAGTTGTCCCTTAATGAGACAAAATTCGGTTATATGTTTCCCGGGTAGAGGACCACACTAGTGTCCAAAGTACCTTCCCGAACTCTGTAGGGGAGGCCAAGATAAAAGTTTAAGGTCGGGCTAATAGCCCGTGCTCTCTGGTCCAACCCAGCAGGACTGAAGACACCTCCTGAGCTGAGCATACTGATTGGAAATGCACCCGACCCATGCATATATATCCCGAGCTGATCACCAGTGTAAACAATTTACCCCGACCTGCTCTTAACGGCCGCCAGAGAACGCGTCCGTGAATATTCCTCCCGGGCTGAGCACTTCTGGATGAGATTACGTTCGAGTGAGGCCAAGATCGGGATGTCCCATGATACCCGGATATCAATTATGAATTGTAAAAATTAACCGAATGAGCTCAATTTTGCTGTCATTACCGAAATGCATCTATAACCAATCTCGTCCATTAATCATACTGACATAGGATCAAAGCTACCTTCGTTACAATTGTCGTAACTCAGCCCATCAATGATCACAAATGGCAATATAACTGACTGGCATGGATTATGATGTGGACGTGTAGCATGGAAATTTCATATAATGTGATCTTAACATGTCTATTTCCAACTGCTCCTCCTTTAAACCATAGTGAGATCAAACCATAACAGAGTCAGCGTTTAAATGAACCAAAAACTTTATTTCTGCAGAAAATAACCTTAAATATCCATAAACCAAATAAACCGTAAAAGTCTATAAAAGCATATAAATTACAAACTCCCACTAAAACCGAATATCCTTAACTGACACAGAACTCATACAAACAATATGCTTATTAAACATTTTGGGTGGTGTTACCTTAGTAAGTGGATCCACAATAACGGAGTTAGTACTGATGTGCTTTATAAACAAATTCTGAACTCTTTATTTAACAACAAGGAACTTGATTTATATTTGCTTTAACTATATCGAATTCTTGTTGCTACTGGAATATAAAACTATTGACTTATTGTCACAAAATAATTTAAGTGGTATTTCAATATTGTCCACTGGATGCAGTCTTATGACAAAATTTTATAGTCATATTCCATAATTGGATGCCTTATAAAATGCTATAAAATCTTTTGTCATGGTAGAAGAGGTTATGGTGTTTGACTGCTTAGCACTTTTTTAGTAAGATGACACTTTCAGCCAATAGATATATATATCCCAATGCAGTTTTCACACTATCTTAGCATCCCTCAAAATCAAAGTTAGTATACACAATGATCTCTAACTGATCTGGCCTCCGATTCGTGAACATGTGCTCTTTTGTTCTCTATAAGTACCATAAGACCATATTGACTGCTTTCTAATGGTCTCCTCCTGAATTACGTATCTGCCCAACATACCAATCACGTACGTAATATTTGGACGTGTACAAACCTGAGCATACATCAGAGTTCATATTGCTGACGCATAAGTAATCTTCTGATTTTCCTTCTGCTCAAAATAATTCTTAGAGCATCGACTGAGACTAAATTTGTTTCCCTTAGCCATAGGGGTATTAAAACAAGAAAAATGTACTTGCTCCCACAAAACTTATGGAATATTAAACTATCAACCAAATTCATCTCAAAACCAAATGAGATGATCATTTGATGAAATTTAAAATACCATTGTCGAGATGTATGCTTGAACCCGTAGATGGATTTCGTAAGTTTACAAGCCATATCCTTTGGGTCTTCCAACACAGTTTTCTGGTTGCACCATATAGATCGTCTCATCAATGTCACCATTGAAAAACATAATCTTTACATCCATCTGATGTAACTCAAGATCAAATATGCTACCAATGTCATTATAGTCCAGAGTCTTTCAAAGAAACCGAAGAGAAAGACTCTTTATTGATGTTGTCATCTTTATGTATAAAGTCTTAAGACCAGCCTTATATCTTTCCAGATCGCCTTTTGAATCCCTCTTGATCTTAAATATCCATTTGCAACCAATGGGTTTCGCACCTTCAAGCAATGGAACGAGATTCCAAATGTCATGTCCTTAGAAGACTTTATTTTCTCCTTCATTGCATCAATCCATCTTTTAGACTTAGAACTTTGCATGGCTTGACAGAAGTTAATCGAATAATCTTCCATTACACCAGTGTAGACCTCATGTTCTTGTAGAAATATAATGTAACCATCTGACACTATATTTCTCATTTCTTTAGTGGATCTCCTTAATAACATAAGTTCTTGAGGTGTTAGAGTTTCTTCTATGGACTAATTGATTCAATGAGAAGTTCTCCGACATTGTCAACTGTATTGTGTCTTGAACAAAGTCAAGAATGAAATCATGATCAATGCCAATAACACCTGTGGAAATATTAATATATTCTTCTTTAAAGGCAAAGTCTCTAACCATATCTCCCACCGTAAACTCAACATCTTCAAAGAACCAAGCATTCCCTGAATCGATTAGTTGTGGGATCATAAAATTCTACCCCTTGGATCTTTTAGAACTATTTTAGTCTCTGTTAAGGATATATGCTGCAGTCTTAAATGCATTTTATGAATGAGATGTGTATCCATATCTAGAATAACTGTGTATGGACGTTATAAAGTATTGTTGACCATTCCAAACAACCGTAGGATATGACCCACAAATATATGTATCTATAAGTTCTAAGACGTTCAAAGTCTTATTGGCTTCAAATATCTTTTTATTGATTTGTTTTCCCTTTATATAATAACACAAACAACAAAGTATGTGTAATCTAAAAGATCGAGAATTTCATCTGACACAAGTCTCTCTATTCTCCGTCTGGAGATATGTCAAATCTCTTATGTAATAACGCAACCGAATTCTCGCTCATTTATTTTCTATTGATGCCTTTTGAACTTAATTCCATGGTTTCATTAGATGAAGCAATTGTATCAATTGAGTAAAGATTATTTTAACCTAATCAAGAGCCAGACCTAACCAATTTTGAATCATGAAACAAACTAAATTTTACATTTCCAAATGAACAAGAGAAACCAAATTTGTCCAAAGCAGAAATGAAAAGAAAATACCATATAAAAGATGGTACATTAAATGTTTCATCCAGATCCAAATAAAATGCAATCCTTAACAATAATTTAAATTTTAAATTGCCTCAACTTCAACTGTCTTGCCAAAGCCCACATTGATGAGTATTTCATCATCATTTGGCTTTCGGCAATCCATACAATCCTGCATAGACACATTGATGTGAGTTGTAGTACCATAATATATCCACCACGTGTGTATAGGCACCAAAGACAAATTTGCCTCATAACAAACCAAATAAGAAGCACATTATGCATGATAGCCAATGTAATACTTCTTGTTATGTCTTCCAACTCCACACAAGAAACAACTACTATATTCGGATTCATTTGTTGTTTCGTTTGAGGTAATGTATATGCAGTTTCTTTATCCTTATTTATTTCATTTCCTTTATCTTTATGCCTTATTGAAATTAAACTTGTCAAGAATGAACCAATTTCACCCTTTTTCATTCTTGACAAATCTCATTTCAATATCTTTAATGAAATCTGAAATCTTTAGTGGTAACTATCTTTTCAGACATAGTGCCCTAAATGTTTATGGATGACTTTCCTCATGATCATCGTATACATGCAATTTGATTTCTCCCACCTTTTCATATCCCTCTTTTCAACAGAAGTGCTCTTATCCATCGGAGTTGTTGGAGAATCAATCCTTAATGCAAGGTCGAGATCCATTAATTCAAGAACTATCAAGATATATTTTTTTAGGACTTGAAGTTAAAGTCATTTAAGAAACAAAATAGAGTTGAAGTTATATTTATATTATCAGGAGTATTCATAACTGAACAAAAAAACTTAAATAAATGTCCAAATAATAATAATAAACTCAAATAAAGGTAAACCCCATCTCAAATACCGAACACTCCATTAATATTTTATCTTTGAACAAAATATTAACTTGTAAGTGATATCTTGGTGCAGTAATCAAATGCTGATAATAAGAACATGTCAAATAATAAACCTTCCTTTGGGCCCATTTATTATTCACTTGTAAAACCGGATACTCATCACCCGCAGGGTACACATGTAATTCTGTTGAATAAATAATCTTCCTTTGGGCCGTCTAAAATTCAAATAAGCTACATGCACACAACCATTTATATTTGAAATTAAATTAATTTCCACAAGAGATGTCACTTTGGTGACATGTTGCTTCAATTAATTCATCTCAAAATATATATATTAACCTTTCCTTTATTTAAATTTAATAGTATACCAAAATATCCTTAATTAGGGCGATGAGTTAGGAATTTTCCCAGAAAAATCCGAAATTTCTCTTTTTCCAATTTTATGCAAGAAATAAAATATTTATACCCCATAATTATTTATCACCAAATATTTTATCGAAATCAACATAAATGATAAAATAATGAATAACCACCAAATTAAATTTATTTCATGCAAATAAATTTTGAACAGTCAAAATTGAGGGATGTCAAATTTCTGAGTCCCAATCAATTAGCCAAACAACCTTTAAACTAACATTTTCAAAATTCAAGAAAAAACAGATTAACAAACATTCCCTTAAATTATATCCGAATTCCAATTTTTTTTTTTTAAATAACTTAATTCCAAACCCTAACCCTAACCATAAGTCCAAGCGCCGTCGCCGCCGCATTAGGTCAAATCCATGGCCGACCAGCGGCGACCCATCATCCTTAGGCAATCTGCGTTAAAGTTCCTCAACTCGCACGCCCCGTTTTTACTGTGTACACGCGAGTCAGTCAAATTTCGGTCAATAATTGGCCTTCCACCGTCGATTTGCCATCCCCATGCTACGGATTCTTCTTTAATCGACGTATAACATCGAGAGCCATGCCCTAAATAGCCAAATCGGGCAAAATCAATGGTGATTTCATTCGAAATCGTTCAACAACCGTGAGCGATTTCCCAGCCAATTTTTCGATGGTTTTCGACGGCCAGTGGAATCTACTTCGTCGCTCCATGGTGGCCATCGACATATGTCACCTTTTGCCTCCGGAAATCGGCCTTAGGACAGCCAATTTTACCATAATCCGTGGCTATAAACCCTAATTTCAAATTTCCCCAAATTTTGAATTTTCTGAATCCAAATCATAGTTCTTTTACCAAATTCATGAAAGTTTATTAGTAAAAATAAATTCTCAATGATTTAACATAAGCGGCTCTGATACCACTTGTTAAAAAATTAGCCTTATGATGATGAATCATCTTTAAAACCCAAGAAACTCATGTTAAATCATTAAGAATCAATAGATCTGTAAGCGAAAATGTACCTTAATCCATAATAGTTGATATGCATGTATATATGAGTCGTTGGCCTTCCAAATCAACTTGATCAGCTTTGAGAGTCCTTTGATTTCTCTCATTCGCTCTCTAATTGTCGATGTGAGCAGTATAGAATGACTAAATTATCGTGTGACTTGGGGACCCATAACCCTTTATATAGAAATTGGGTTTCTGTTTAAGCCCATCATATAAATAGAAAGCCCACTTGTCTCTACACATTAAAGGCTCATATCCTATCAGATACATGATAAATTCCATTTTGAACTTATATTTGCATATGTTTCTTGCCATTTTTATAGTGATTCTTGGACGATTTTACTCTTTTGTTTGTGTTTTTTGTATAATTCTAGGAATCTAGTGAAAGTGCAAGAAATACCCGAAAAACCTCATTTAATGGACTGGAAGGTGGAAATGGAATAAAACGAGCCAAGACATTGGAATGAAGGTGAAAAGAGTTGGTGTGGCTGAAATTGAAGATGTCGATCGATCGCCAGGCTGAAGAGATCGATCGCCATGATGCAGTGAAGTGTGGAAAATTTTATACAGGAGGCGATCGATCGCTATAAAAGAGAAATCGATCGCACCGGGGCAGAAGGTTTAAGAGATCGATCGCTATAGAGAGAAAAGTCGAAGAGATCGATTGCCATGGACATAACGATCGATCGCCAACAGAGTCTTGCGTGAGAAAACTTCATTTTTTAAGTTATGGGCTATTTTGGGTCTCAGATTTGGATGGGCTCGGATTTCTCACTATAAAGGGAGTTTTTGCATCAAAGATGAGTACTTTGACATCTAATTTTACCCTAGACTTGGGAGAGACCACCACATACAAGTTGGAGATTCAAGCAATGCAGCGGGAGACTGGATATTGGATCAACGCAAAACAGTCAACGCCTAGCGAGTTTCTGTATTTCTGAACTTAGTTTTGATTGTTTATTCAAGTTTCAATGTTTATTGTGTTGTTTAATATGATAAAACAGTGTTATTAACCAAACTGACCCGAAATCGAAATTATATTTTTTAAAAATTTACAATTAAAATATAATATTAAAATTAAAACTTAAAAAGTAAAAACCTAACACCTACTACACGGCCGCCCCACTCTCCTCTCCAAAGTCCAATCTTCATCTCCTCTCCCCTTCACCTTCTCAGTTCTCCCAGTCCCAGCGCTCCCAAGGACGAAAGCGGAAGCCCCCTAAGCTCTCCTCCTTCAGTACGTCTCCTCTCCTCCGTCTACCGTCTGCCAACTACCAACTCCATCGCCGTTTTCGACTTTCCGTCACAGCATATGTCTCCGTCTCCGTTTCCGTCACTGCCAAGCTCCGTCTCCATCTCCGCCTGCCGCTTGCCTCTCACGTAACTTTACCTACAATTTTATGTTCGTATTTTCTGATTTATACAGTTTACACTTACATTTTCTGTTAGTTAGGTTTTTTTAATTAGTGCTTACATTGTGTTTTTTACTTTTGTTTTATTAGCTTAAAACTGAAAAAAGTGATGGATACATCATTATCAGAGAGTGAAGCATGTGATAGGTCTATTGTTTGATTTTGTAATTGTTTATGGATATTTTTGAGGAGTTGTTTGATTTGTTTATGGATATTTTGAGTTTGTATGATGTATTAGTGTTTGGAGTTGAGTTTTCTTTGAAAATCCGTCCATTCCAAAAAGAAAATCGATTTTAACCGAAACCGAACCGAAATGTTCGGTTTAAACCTAAACCAAACCGAACAATTTCGGTTCTGTTTTTGGTTGAAAATCGAAATTTCGGTTTGGTTCAAACCGAACCGAATGCACACCACTAGTTTTTGCTATCTTTGAGTTTGTGTTATGTTTTTAATGCTTTTAAGGGATTAGCTACCCTTTGAGTTGTGGTAGTTTGTAATTGAGATTGAGAGATAAGATTGTAATACAAAATAAATAACACGAACCGTGGATTTCAGACCGAGATCGAAAGATGACGTCAAATACATGAGTGATAGCTATAGATATATAGTAATCGAAGGCTATGAGTTTTCATAAAGCATATACAATATTGATTTGTTAAATAAGTGAACGAGAATTACTCAATGCAAATTGGTATTAGGTTTAATAAACTCGAGAGAGTATATTAGATATAACCGGAAAACTTGTCACCCTTGATGTATTAATCTTGATTAGGATTAGTAGATGAATTATGGGGATTGCTTAAGTGAACCGAAGACTCGTTATTTATCTCTACTGTTTATTACATTCTCTCTTTGTGTTTTGGTTATTTCCTAAATTTGAGTAAATTCGTTAATCATTCATAACAATTTTTTAGGCTAAATATAGTTAAGCTAATTGAATCTAGTAATTACTATTAGTCCATGTAGGTACAACATCCATACTTTCATATCATTATACTAAAACTTGACACCATGCACTTGCGATATAATTGCACCATACTAGAAAAGAATTGTTTAAAATAATCGCGATCAATACATTAAAGCCGAAATAACCCGAAACCTTATTACATCATTTTTAATGGGTGTAACCTTACATACAGTCCACAATGCATAATTATTAAATATAAGCTCAACATTGGATTAAGATCCAACATGGTGCGCTTTTGGCTATAAATATATTTTCACATCATTATTGTAGATATTTCTTGACAATAATTGGGATGGATAAAATACCAATTCAAAGTCAAAATAATGTTACTGCATGGATCGGGGATATAAATTTAATGAAAAAATAAGAAAATTGGGAAAAAAAAGACGTAATTGATGTTCTGTTCCGCACGATGAGAAATCAGCAATATTCCATAAAAACAGTGTAATAGTAACATATCTGTTTCAGTTTGGAACTTTGCTGCAGTGACGACCGTTCCGTATCCGCGACAGCGAACCATGTTCCCACAAGAAACGCGAACTAGAGTTGAGACAATACAATGTGCGGAAAACTATTGAAAATTAAACAGAATAGAGTGTGGAAACGAGAACTTAACATTATTATACCATCATAACTATGGGAATTGTAGTATGAAGCAGAATACAAATCTCAGACTGAGACGAAATGAACCCAATTACAAACTGCATGTATTGCACATAAAGGAACTTAATGGGATTGAGTACCTGTTCTTGTATTTAGTCATTTCAGAATATATTTTGGGAAGAAATGAGAGGATCATTCTCTTGATAGATTATACCATAAAAGATAAAGTTTGCATAGCGATTAAAAGAATGCATATTGCATTGATAATTCAAGATATACGACTTTACAAGGTACATATTTTGACTTGAAAATTGCAATAAACAAATCTTATTTACAAGAACTATCCTCCCATCTGTAGAAATTGTGTTGGCTCCTTTCTTGAGAATGAATTATCAGCCAGATCTTGAAAGTTTTGAACCAATAGATGATTTGAATCTCTCAGTTTCTCCCAAATCTCTGACACCTTCTACAAATCACTTGAACGAACACATTCAGAGCATCTATTTAAGGAAGTTTGAAATGATGGAGTTTCTTTGAAACATGCTTCGTTTTTCATTTCATTAGTTGCATAAAGAAATTATGTTCTTGAATTTTGTGCGAACTTCTTCGTTGTTCCATGAATTGTTTAACTCAGGTTGGAAGAAGCTTCATAATTCAACTCTTTCTTGATCAACTTCAAGATTTCATAAACCTGCATGCATTAGGACATATAGCATATAGGTTGTCAAATAAAAAATAATCACTGAAAATCGAAGATAGAAAAGCATGGGAGGAACTTAAGAAGATTTCATTTTATTTGGGGCCAAAACTGTTTTTGTTCAATAGTTGATCTACCCCTAAGCTTTGTACTCTTAAGGGCGGCATCAATCAAACCGAGTCTAGTCTACCCAATATATATGAAACTGAAAAAATGCCATATAGAAATAAAAAAAAATTCTTCTAATTTAATGTTCAACTATGTTGGAACTTTATTTATACAGAGAAATGACGCTAAACCTCAAAGTAGCGCGATAAAACAAGGGCATTTTGATGCAGTTCAATGTATATCCTCTCAAGCAGGCATAAGAGGGCTTCCACTTGATCACCAAGTAAATCAACCTGCAAAGACAATCAATCTCAGCACACGACGTCAGAATGAAAAACCATATCTTGGTCATTTTAGGACATGAATCAGTTTCAAATACCTCGGATTCAGCCATTTTCAAGTTGTGGCATCTTAAAATGAAAGCCTTCTTGTAGAGCAATTTTCTTGTTCTGATACGAGGCACGAGCTCGATTAATTCACCCACTTGACGGTTCAATACTTCCAGCCTGAATGTAAATAGAAAGTGTTCAAAATTCAAAGTACAGTAAATTTCGTCTATACTCAGTACGACCCTAAATTGCCCACTTTTAAATCCATGGATGAGACCGTTTGGTACAATGAATATGATGGGATAAATGATGGATGAAACTCAATATGGGATCGCAACAAATATATTTAACTCGCCATTAACAGGTAGACAACCAATTCCATGTACTCTCTATATAACAGGTAGAAAATATAGACTTGAGTACCTAAAGCATTTACTCTCTAGATTTTCATGTACAATGCGCTCCACATTCCCTAGTACTTGCTGAAACCGAATGATGGGAGCCAAAATTTCATCAGACGGATCATTCTGTTCCAGTAATGAGCAAGCATTCCCATATTTATTGTTTGGTAAGTTGTTTAATTGTTCCACTGGATAACTATAATCTCCCAAATCATCAGTTACTTCCAAACTTTGTCCTAAATCCACTAACAACTTCTTGCTTGTATAAGATTGTCGCAGAGCTTTCTCTAGTTTTTCTCTCACTGAACTGAGTGTACTTTCATCATCTTTCAACAACCATTCGATGGCATTTCGTTCATCCATTTCTTCACAATTCGATATAACAAGGTCATGATTTACACTGTGTTCCTTTATTACAGAACTTGCTCTTAGCATCAAGTCTTCCTCTGCTTCCAAGCATTTCAATAAAGTATAGAGCTTTCGAGTGAAGCTTTCCCCTCCTTCAGTCTCGAATTTCTTGAAACGGGGCGTACCTTCTTGAAAATTATCAGCACCTGGTTTTCTTGAATGAGTTGTACCTTCTTGAAAACAGAGTTGCTTTATTGCTTCAGACTCTTGTAAGTCTTTCATTGCCTCAACAAAAAGTAACCGATATATATCTTCTCTAACGAGACTCTCAAGAGCATAAGTGTCCTTTTCCAACTTCAGAGCTTCAGCCATTTCTTTTAAGAAAACCACATAAACAACCTCCTTCAACTGGCTTTCCATTGTCACTCGAAAAATCGAGTTTTCTAAGTCAATGACATTATTTTTTGTTGATATGTCAGTTTCTTTAAAGAATAACTCGGAACTAACATCTTTCACTATACCTTGAAAAAGAAGCTGATAAGTATCTTCCATAAGTGTTACTTGTAAACACAAGCCATCTCTCTCTTCTTCCAACTTTTCAACAGAATTCAAAGTCTGATTTGTTTTCGTGTCCGGCGTTGGGATAATCATCCTGTTTTCTTGAACATCATTTTGGTTGATTCTGTGATCAAAATCATAGTTCCTTTCCAAAAGATTATCTACCCTTCTAAAAGCATCCCGGATTCTCTTTTCGAATCCATTAGTTTCCTCTAGTTTCTCAAACAATGATGCAGACCCCTTCCTTTCGAGAACTTCCCTTCTCAGCAAACTCCATTCTAGGTTCTGTTTTCTTATAATGGACTCATGATTCTTTACCATTTTTGCAACATAGTTGCGTCTGTCAAACTTGGCATCCACCTCAAGCTTATCTTCACTCATATTATCAGGTAAAGGTTCTGAATTTGCCCTCGGTAACACGGTAGACAATTCTGAATTTTCTTGCATATTTGGTGGTTTCTCGTGTACATCATGATAAAAGGTTCGAATTTCGTTAAGGCAATCGAACCAATTATCATTCAAGAAACCAACTTTTTCTCTCATTTCTACATCAAAACTCAGTCGAATATTTCTTATGAAGCCTTTCACCATAATAGACTCTATGTCTTTCTCTATTCCCCACCTCCACTGTTTCTCCAAGGGGAGAACTTCGGTGCTCTGCATCTTCCCGAATGCAAGATCCAAGGTTTCTTTCAAAATATCAATATCCGAGCTCATCCGCCGGATCAGTATGTTCTGATTTGGTCTTGATAACTCACTCTTCAATTTTATTTTCGAAAATCTGTCTATCCCAGAAAAAGTTTCCTCCATAAAACCTGAACTTCTGTTGATTTCATTGTGCAAGAAATCGAAACTAAGATCCGGGCTAGAAATGTTTGATGTTCTCTTCTTCGCTTGATTGGTCAAACACTTCTCCTCATCCTCGAGTTTCTGCTTTATACTCCACATCTGCTGATCTACAGAACTTTTCAGTTTCGAGATGTCTCCTTCTGCAGCTCCATTCTTCAATCTTTCGGGCTCTAGTTTCTCATAAAGATTAACCAACTCTCTTTCTTTCAATTCAAGTACCTGCCGGAGTCTCGACTCGTTCTCAGATCTCTGGCTCAACTCTTTATCTTTTTCGACTATAAGACGTTTCATATCCTGAATCCTCCCCTGGAGCCAGTGTCGGATTTCTATCAAGTCTGAGAGGGTTTTATCACAGCTTCCCTCAAGGATGTCCATCTCTTCCTGCACAATATTCAGACCACCCTCCACTAAGATAGCTGCGAGTTCGTAAAACGTTGATCTCTCGTGTAAGAACTCGATAGGCCCATCCTTGGACTGCACTTTTTCATGAGCTTTATCCATTGCTGTCCTCAAAATCTTCATCACTATCGAGTCGGCACTCGATTTACAATTAATCTGACCGAATACATCATCCATGAATGAGTTAATAAGCAATATTCACCCCGCCTTTGGCCTAAAAAGATACTTATACCAACAGGAGCCTACAGAAAAATGTTTGAACCACAACCAAATGACTGATCACCTAAATTGTGGATCAAAGTTGACCAATTCCGAGAAGTTGAAAGATCCAAAGATTCAGGTAAATTGACTATTTATCACACACAATCCCTTCTTCTTCCCATATTGTTAAAGTTCTTAGATCTTCAGTAAAATCAATCAACGACTTCCTGATAAACAAAATCGGGATGGACGCAAACTTGAATGGAACTCAACCAAAACACCAGTATTTTAAACAGTTATAATTCACCAAATTCTCTAGTAAAATGTTCAAAAAATAATTAAAAAATAAGATTGCGTAGAAATTCATGTTGATCTTCCACATGCATCAATCAAATATTGCATATAGATGAAGATACGACCACAGTGTAACTTTTAAGTTTCTCATTGATATCACTAGTTCTGGAGGCCCAGTAGGTCTTGAGGTCCGAACTTTATTTGGGCCCGGTCAGTGCGGGGCCCATTTAGTCAACAAGGGACGTCGTCACTGCTGATCCCGGGCTGTCCTCATAGCCACTGTCTAGCTCTACGCCCGACCCGAGTTTATTACGGGCGCGATCACCTCGGTCCAGCTGCCACTATCGTTCCGGAGCCGGGGCGGCGAGGGAATACATCAAGAGGTCGGGCAGGTCCTCCATGTGACATGCCACCCAAGCAGAGGCACTGTCTCCTCGGCAGATCAGGACGGGCTCTATTTAGCAAGATATCCGGGCTGGGGAGCGGTTTCCTCAATAGGACAGGACGGGAAGTCATGGGACAGAATAGGCGAGCTGGGGCCGTTTAGGGTGGTCCTGCATACCGAGGCTAGGGTGGCAGGAGTCGGACACCTATTAAAGCAAAAGCTAGGCCTGCTAACCAATCAGGGGGTGGTCAGGCACTGTGAGTAATAAAAGCATATTACCGGACACAGAGAATCACCAGAGCAAGAGGGTCGTACGAAGTAGGTAGCAGGCGCAGATGGTCCCCCATCTGTGGTCCCCCCCCTCAGTTTCAGACATTGTCTCCAAAGCCCCAGGCAAGGCGGGACCACTGACTACCCTCCCCCTATAAAGAGGAGAATTGTTAGCAAGAAGAGTCTCTCTCGATTCACCAGTTTGATCGCCGGAGATTCTTAACCAGTTAAGACTTTACCAGGCTCCGACCTAACCAGTGATTTCACGAAATAGCTCATCCATTTTCCCCTATAAATTCATTTGTTATCAAAGCGAACCAAAAAAGGAGGTAACAAATTGGCGCCGTCTGTGGGAAGATTTGAGCAAGAGACGTTGATACGATGGTAAGAACAAGGAGAACGGAAGCAGAGGAAAATCGAGAGCACCACGCCTCCACCAATGGCGAGGAGCAGCCACTGCCCGGGGTAAACATGACAGTGGGAGCTTTAACACTGGAGCAGCTCACAAGACTGATTGCAGTTACGGTGGAGCAGACCATGAGGAGAAAGGAAGGTCCGTCCGAGGGCGTGCACGGGGAAAGCTCCCAGCAGATGAAGGATCCCGAACAAGGAGCAACTTCCCGGCCTAAAGTGACTGCTGTTCCGGATCTGGAGGGCCAGGTGGAGGAGCTGAAGGACGAGGTCCAGAGGATGAAGAGAGGGATGGGGGGTACCTCTGTCAGGAGGGGAACCCCTTTCTCGGGTGAAATAGTGAACGAGGAACTACCAAATAACTTCCGACCCCCCAATGCTGGGGAATACGACGGGAGCACGGACCCGGAAGAACACCTGGGCAGGTTCGAAAATGCTGCCATGCTACATTGTTACTCGGATCGCCTTAAGTGCAAAGTGTTCCTAACCACTTTGGTGAGGTCGGCCCAGAAGTGGTTCAATCAGTTGGAGCCGGGTTCCATTACTTCCTTCGCCGGATTTAGCTCCGCGTTCTTGCACCAATATGCCAGCAGCAAGCGGTATAAGAAGACCTCTCTGAGCTTGTTCGAGATGAGGCAGGCCGAGGATGAGTCGTTGCGGGAGTATATCAAAAACTTCAACACTGTGATACTCGAAATACCTGCCTGCCCGGCGGAAATTCTGATCAGCGCCTTCACCCAAGGCCTGAGAGGAGGAGACTTCTTCCGATCCTTGGTAAAGAAGCCTCCTGTTACCTATGATGATCTGCTCACCCGAGCGGAGAAGTACATCAACGTGGAGGAGGCCCAGCAACTGAGGAGGAAGGAAGTGCGGAGGACTGGGGAAAAACGGATCAGCCAGGGCGAGAAGAGGCCAGTGGAAGGGGCACAGCTCGGTCGATTTTCCCATTATACGCCGTTGAAGGTCTCCAAGGAGGAGGCCGTCCGCATATGTGAAGACAAACAGGTGTTGCAAAAGCCGGCACCAGCTAGTGTGGAGCCGAGCAAGGAGGCCCCGGAGAAATACTGCATCTTCCACCAAGCGACTGGGCACACCACACAAGATTGCCATCGTTTGGATGAGGAGCTCGAGAAGGCAATACAGAACAGTTCCCAGTTCAAGCAGTTGTTGTCCCGACCCGTCCCACCAGGGGATAATCTTCCTCGGGGAAGGGGTCGAGGACCGTCATGGACAAGAGGGAGAGGGGGACGGACTAACTTCCGTCCTCCGTTCCGTGGTAGAGGACGTGCTCGAGGACCCCCAAGGAGCTTAAATGACGTCAACCCTACCCGTGCTGACTCCCCAAAGCGGGGAGTCATAAACATGATCTCGGGCGGGACAACGGATGGGGATTCCAACAGGGCTAGGAAGGCTGTCAGCAGGAGGGAGACCCTGAGTGTAGGAGGGATTTGTGGTGCCGAGGAGGAGGTGGTTGTCAGTTTTGGGCCGCGAGATCTGGAAAACGTTTGCACACCCCATAATGATGCCCTGGTCATACGAGCCACTGTTGCCAATTATGAGGTCGGGAGGGTGTTTGTAGACACAGGTAGTTCCGTGAACGTGTTGTTTGATGAAGCTTTTCGGCAGATGGACTTAGGAGGGTATCAACTCGAGCCAATCAACACCCCACTATTTGGCTTCGCTGGGCACACCGTGTACCCCCTCGGTCAGATTTCCCTGCCCCTTTCCCTGGGAGGTAACGAAGATCGGAAAACAAGGCTGGTCACATTCACCATTGTGGCGGCCTCATCTTCATACAACATCATTCTGGGGAGACCAGCTATGAACGAATTCAGGGCTGTGGCCTCCACCTTCCACCAAAAGATCAAGTTCCCTGTAGGAAAAAGAGTGGGGGAAGTTAGGGGAGACCAGCCCTCGTCCAAGAAATGCTACGCGGAAACTGTGAAGTTAGAGGTGAAAAGATCCCGAAGGGGCGGTGATGAAGGACGGGAGGATAGGGGGGTACAGATGGTGCAGGCGATGAGGGACGGAGAAGAGGAAATTATATTAGTCCCAGGACAGCCCGATAAAACCACAAGAGTAGCGGCTGACCTAGACAGCGTCCTGAAACACGACTTGTCGAATTGCCTGTCCAAGCATGCCGGAATATTCGCCTGGTCCCCGACCGAGCTGACAGGGGTGTTGCCCTCTGTAGCCTAGCACCGGTTAAATGTCAATCCAGAAGTAAAAGTAACCCGGCAAAAGAAGAGGCATTTTGGACCAGATAAAGACAGAATTATCCGAGCCGAGGTTCAGACCTTGCTGAGGGCCGGACAGATAAGGGAGGTACAATTCCCCACCTGGTTGTCAAACGTGGTTTTAGTTCCAAAGTCGGCGGGGAAATGGAGGATGTGCATCGACTTTCGTAATTTGAACAAAGCCTGTCCCAAGGACTGTTATCCCCTACCTCGGATCGATCAGCTGGTGGACTCCACCTCGGGGTACGAGCTGTTAAGTTTCATGGCCGCGTACCAGGGATATCACCAAATACCCTTGGCGGAAGAGGACCAAGATTAGGTCAGTTTTATCACGTCGGATGGAACGTTCTGCTATGTGGTCATGCCCTTTGGCATCAAGAACGCCGGGGCCACATACCAGAGGTTAATGGACAAAGTGTTTGAAAACCAGGCGGGAAGGAACATTGAGGTTTATGTGGATGACATCTTGGTAAAATCTAAAGGCCAGGCAGACCTATTGCCCGACTTAGAGGAAACTTTTGCCACACTAAGCAGGTTTGGTCTGAAATTGAATCCGGCTAAGTGCGTATTTGGTGTGAAGAGCGGTAAATTCTTGGGTTTCATGGTAACAGAGAGGGGGATCGAGGTCAACCCGGAAAAAGTTAGAGCAATTCAAGACATGACCTCACCTCGCAGCATAAAAGAGGTGCAAAAACTAACAGGGCGGATTGCGTCCTTAGCTCGTTTTATTTCCAGGTCAGCTCATAGGAGTTACCCTTTCTTCCGAGTGCTAAGAAAGGCGAAAAGGTTCGCTTGGGACGACGAGTGCGAGGAAGCTTTCTCTGACCTGAAGAAGCACCTGGCCGAGCTGCCAGTCCTGGTAAAGCCAGAGCCCGGCGAGCGATTATGGATCTACTTGTCTGCCACAGAAAGAGCTGTTAGCTCGGTACTAATAAAACAAGACGGTACGGACCAGAGGCCGGTGTATTATGTCAGCCATGCACTGAAAGGGGCGGAACTCAGATACCCAGAGGTCGAAAAATTGGCATTAGCTTTGGTCCTAACCGCAAGGAGGCTGAGACCCTACTTTTTGTCACACCCCATCTCAGTGCTAACCAACAGCCCCATGGGGAGGATAATGACCCAGCCTGATGTATCGGGGAGATTGGTGAAATGGACAATCGAGCTCGGCGAGTATGACAGTAACCTACCAACCTCGGTCATCCATCAAAGCCCAGGCCTTATCAGATTTCATCGCGGAAATGATAGAGGTTGAAGCTGAGGAGCCCTGGAAGATATACGTGGATGGAGCAGCTAACAGTGAAGGCAGTGGAGTGGGGATTGTTCTGATATCCCCCACGGGGGAGAAGATGAAGGTCATTATCAGATTAGATTTTCGGGCTTCTAATAATGAAGCAGAGTACGAGGCTATACTGATCGGGCTGAGGTTGGCAAAAGAGGTCGGTGCCAGCCGAGTGATCCTTCACTCGGACTCCCAGCTGGCCACTCAGCAGGTGAAAGGGAATTACGAAGCCAAGAGCGAGAAGATGATAGAATACTTGAAGGCTATACAGGAGATGTCAGAAAGTTTCGTGGAGTGGAGCATAGTGCAGATCCCTAGGGAGGATAATCAGGAGGCCGATGAGCTCTCCAAGTGGTCAACATCCCTGGTTCCTTTGTCACAGAGGGAGTACATATTTCAGACAGAGTTGATTCCGGCAGCTCGGCACGTCACCGAGGCCCCCGAGGTGTTGGGTTGGATGGCCCCGATTTTGAACTACTTGAAAAAGCTGGAAGTACCCGCTGATAAGAACCAAGCCCGACGGTTAAAGAGGCATGCATTCCGTTTTGTTCTGATAGAGGATGTGTTATATAAGAGGTCATTTGCCGGACCCCTCCTCCGATGTCTCAACTCGGAAGAGGCAGAATATGTGCTCAGAGAAATTCACGAGGGATGCTGCGGGGACCATCTCGGGGGGTTGGCTCTGGCCAGAAAGACTCTCCTTGCTGGGTATTTCTGGCCTACCCTGAGGAATGACGCGATCAGGACTGTAGTCACTTGTGAGGGTTGTCAGAGGAACAGTAAGTTCCAGTCAAGGCCAGCAAGCCTCATGAAAGCGGTAACATCGGCCTGTCCTTTCGATAAATGGGGCCTGGATATCGTGGGACCTTTCCCGGTGGCCCCGAAGCAAAAGAAATTTCTGTTGGTGGCTGTAGATTATTTCTCGAAATGGGTCGAGGCCGAGCCTTTAGCCAAGATCGCCGAGGAGAATGTGCTGGACTTTCTGTGGAAGAATATAGTTTGCCGCTTTGGAGTACCCAGGAAATTAATATCAGACAATGGGAGGCAGTTCTAGGGGCAGAGGTTAATGGCTTGGTGCAAGGAAATGAAGATCGAACAAGCCTTTACATCAGTAGGTTATCCACAGAGCAACGGGCAGACAGAGGTCACCAACCGATCAATTGTGCAAGCTTTGAAGGCCAGACTGTACGGGGTTGGCAAGGACTGGGTGGACGAGTTACCAAGTGTGTTGTGGGCTTACAGAACGACAGCTCGCGTCCCAACTGGAGAAACGCCTTTCAGCATGGTGTATGGAACGGAGGCCGTGCTACCAGCTGAGGTTGGAAAGACCTCTGCCAGGGTCCAGGCATATGATGGGCAACAATGAGGAAAGCCGGGCTCTGGACTTGGATCTGGAAAGACCTCTGCCAGGGTCCAGGCATATGATGGCAACAATGAGGAAAGCCGGGCTCTGGACTTGGATCTGATCTATGAGAAACAGGAAAGGGCGGCTATAAGGATGGAGGCTTACCGCAGCAAGATAGTCAGAGCCTACAACAAAAGGGTGGTACCCCGAAATTTTCAGGTGGGGGGACCTCGTCCTCAAAAAGGTCAACCCAGCAGGGGAGGTAAGAAAGCTTGACCCCCGATGGGAGGGACCATACAAAGTAGTCCAGAAGCTGAGTTCCGGGTCGTACTACTTAGAGGAGGACGGAGGCCGACGCCTAAAGAGACCTTGGAATGCATATCACCTCAGAAAATATTATTCCTAGGCATTTTGTTGTTATTTCAATTCAATGTACGAACGCTGTTATTTAATGAATTTTTCCTTTAAACCTCTTGTCCGAAATTAAAAATGCAGGTCCGCCCTGCATGCTAAAGCCCAGGTGTATGAGGCCCTGGCACCAATTAAAAGTGCATGTCATCCCTGTCACTAAAGCCCAGGTGTATGAGGCCCTGGCACCAATTAAAAGTGCAGGTCATCCCTGTCACTAAAGCCCAGGTGTATGAGGCCCTGGCAACAATTAAAAGCACAGGTCCGCCCTGCATGCTAAAGCCCAGGTGTATGAGGCCCTGGCAACAATTAAAAGTGCAGGTCATCCCTGTCACTAAAGCCCAGGTGTATGAGGCCCTGGCACCAATTAAAAGTGCAGGTCATCCCTGTCACTAAAGCCCAGGTGTATGAGGCCCTGGCACCAATTAAAAGTGCAGGTCATCCCTGTCACTAAAGCCCAGGTGTATGAGGCCCTGGCAACAATTAAAAGCACAGGTCCGCCCTGCATGCTAAAGCCCAGGTGTATGAGGCCCTGGCAACAATTAAAAGTGCAGGTCATCCCTGTCACTAAAGCCCAGGTGTATGAGGCCCTGGCAACAATTAAAAGCACAGGTCCGCCCTGCATGCTAAAGCCCAGGTGTATGAGGCCCTGGCAACAATTAAAAGCACAGGTCCGCCCTGCATGCTAAAGCCCAGGTGTATGAGGCCCTGGCAACAATTAAAAGTGCAGGTCATCCCTGTCACTAAAGCCCAGGTGTATGAGGCCCTGGCAACAATTAAAAGCACAGGTCCGCCCTGCATGCTAAAGACCAGGTGTATGAGGCCCTGGCAACAATTAAAAGTGCAGGTCATCCCTGTCACTAAAGCCCAGGTGTATGAGGCCCTGGCACCAATTAAAAGTGCAGGTCATCTCTGCATCATAAAACCCGGGTGTAGGGGCGCAGGTCAAGAGGACATCATCAGCTTGCAAAAATTACTTCTTCAAGATCAGGTCGGATAGGTCCTTTTTGCATGGTTGAATCTTTGGAGATTAACAGGTTAGCCCTGTTTTAAGATTTAATTTTGTTAGATTTATTTGTCGTTATGGCACGAGGGCCCTGCGCGGCATTCAGTTCTACGCGGGGGGTTATTTATAAGTTGTATTTTTTGGATCAATCCAATGTAAAATCACGGGTTGGCTCGGCTGGTGTAAGGGGTCGGGACGTTGCGAGGGAAACCAATTCCTAACAAGTGATCAATTGCTTCAGATAAGACAATCAGTTCAAAATGACCTCGTTACAGGGGGTGCCTCCGAGGCACAGCATAAAAAAAAAAAAAAAAAAAAAAGAAAATTTACAAAGGATAAATTAAGAGCAGGTCAGGCTATTTGATGAAGTCGGGGGGGATGCTGGCAATGATGGCGTTAAGGTCCAGGAAGTCGTCAGGGTCCTGGTCACTGGGCGGGAAGCCCTGGGTTTTGAACTGGCCCTTGCACCCCTCGAAGCCGAGATCCAGAAACTTAAAAGCCTTGGAGGCCAGCATGCGCGTAAACTCCTCCGACTTGATGAAGGCTTCGCGTCGGGCTGATTCACCTGCTACATAGGACTCCAACTCGGACTTAACCTTTTCAAGCTCAGCCCCGACATGAGAAAGTTCTCGCTCCTTCCCGGCCAGAGCAACACGGAGCTGTTCTGCATCCGCTCTAAGTCGGGTCATCGAGGCCCTGTAGGACTCCAGTTCGGCAGCATCCGCCTCGGATTTAGCTGTAGCATTCTCAGCTTCTGACTTGGCCTCCCGCGCCGCTTTCTTCGCGTCTCTGGCTGATTGGCCGTAGTTTGCACCCCGACGAAGGCTCTCGCACATCATCACTAGGCCCTGCAGAGAATAGGGGGAGAGGGACTCAGTAACGAAAAAAAAAAAAAAAAAAACTTACTGATAGGGCCCGGGATACGCCTTCCTCTGCTAGTGGTTTCCACCTCAGCTCGGACAGGACTTGCTGATCAGCGGAGGAGGTCAGACACTCGACAATCCGGGCGGACAGACCTGAGGGGGCAGAGTTGATAAGGCTGACTTCTCGGGTATATCCCACTGGTACCCCTGGTGAACCCGGGTCGGCGGGAACGACGGATAGATGACTTGGAGGGGAAGCAGGTGGGGTGTCGATCTCATGAATAACCGGGGAGGTAGCCACCTCTTCCCGAGTCGGGATCCTGGCTGCGCCCCCATCCCTTTTTCTTTTCCTCAGGCCTGTCTCCAACCCAACCTCTTCGGCGCGAGGAGGGCTGGCCACTGGAGATGGGGGGTTTGGGGGAGCGACGGCCGCACTGGGATGATGGCTCGAAGGGCCCGCCCCGGCCGCTCCTTTCCAGCTTTTTTCTGGGACGCCATGGAAGACAGCAGCTGCTGAAGAGACATATTATCTGCAAGACAAGGATTCAGCTCAGACAAAAAAAAAAAAAAAAAAAAGAAAAAGCGGGGCCGGGTGGAGGAACGTACCACCAGGGACGTCTGGATAGGAGCTCAGCCCAAAGCGCCTGAGTACGTCCTCCCTGATTAGGGCAGCTGAATCAAAACGCCGACCCCCAAGGGTTGAGATAACCGTTAACACGTCATCTTTATACTTTTTGGGCAGAGGTCGGGGGGTCGGCAGTGTATCGCGCCAGGCCATAGGGCAAGCCCAACGTCGAGGTGGTTTGACAAAAAAGTAGCTTTGTTTCCATCCTTTACGGGAGCTCGGGATGTTATTTAGAAATTTATAAAAGGTTCGGGCACCAAAGTAAAACGCCCGGGAGAGGGGGTTTTCTTAACTTGAAAAAAATAATTAAGAAGGGTAGGGGAGAAAGGCAGACCCAAGGATCGGAAGAGGGCAATGACAGATACTAGGCTCTGGTAGGAATTGGGGGGTCAGCTGGCTCAGAGAGACACAATGGTAGTGGGAGAACTCCTGGAAAGGAAGGGGGATAGGAAAGCGGAGTCCGCTTTTAAGCTGCTCGATGAAAAAGGGAAAGTACTTCGGGCGGGGGGAGGTGCGGACGTTCACCAGCCCTAGGGACCCGGATGTCGTGATCCGGCGGGATAAACCAAGTACGGAGAAGGTGCTCGGCCTCGGGGGAAACACACGAGTCGAGGATCTCGTACCAAGGAAGCCCAGCCTGGGCCAGGCTCCTCGGGTCGAGAACCTCAAAGGTGGGGAGAGAAGGGTCAAATAGCCTAGGAGGGACTTGTCGGAGGGGCGCCACCTCGGGAATGTCTCCCTCGGGAGCATCCGACCTCCGACCCGAGGGACTGGGGAGATCAGACCCTTCGTCCTAATCGTCCCCCCCTCTAAAGAGGGCGCCAGAAGTGGAAGAGGTAGAGTGCGACATAAACAGAAAGGGAGGCAGAGCTGACTTACAGGGTTTTTTGGAGAGGCGATTGATCCGACCTAGAGCGCAAATGGAGGAAAATGACTCGAAAGCCCCAATTATAGAAGATGTGGCTCATGGGCCGAGGAAAGCCTGGCCCAAACCAACGACGCAGATGAAGGGAGCTGAACAGTCGGAGCGCCAGATAAGGGCACGTGGCCTGACAAACCGCTAGGGTTTGGTACAGGACAAGCTGTCACCCCGAGACCCGGAGTTGTCCAATCAAAAGACCGGGGATCAGGAACCAATAAAGTTCGCCACAAGCCCATTAGTCGAGGCAGCGCTACACTAGCTCGACTAGGGGGGGGGATACTGATGATATCCCTAGTTCTGGAGGCCCAGTAGGTCTTGAGGTCCGAACTTTATTTGGGCCCGGTCAGTGCGGGGCCCATTTAGTCAACAAGGGACGTCGTCACTGCTGATCCCGGGCTGTCCTCATAGCCACTGTCTAGCTCTACGCCCGACCCGAGTTTATTACGGGCGCGATCACCTCGGTCCAGCTGCCACTATCGTTCCAGAGCCGGGGCGGCGAGGGAATACATCAAGAGGTCGGGCAGGTCCTCCATGTGACATGCCACCCAAGCAGAGGCACTGTCTCATCGGCAGATCAGGACGGGCTCTATTTAGCAAGATATCCGGGCTGGGGAGCGGTTTCCTCAATATGACAGGACGGGAAGTCATGGGACAGAATAGGCGAGCTGGGGCCGTTTAGGGTGGTCCTGCATACCGAGGCTAGGGTGGCAGGAGTCGGACACCTATTAAAGCAAAAGCTAGGCCTGCTAACCAATCAGGGGGTGGTCAGGCACTGTGAGTAAGAAAAGCATATTACCGGACACAGAGAATCACCAGAGCAAGAGGGTCGTACGAAGTAGGTAGCAGGCGCAGATGGTCCCCCATCTGTGGTCCCCCCCCCCTCAGTTTCAGACATTGTCTCCAAAGCCCCAGGCAAGGCGGGACCACTGACTACCCTCCCCCTATAAAGAGGAGAATTGTTAGCAAGAAGAGTCTCTCTCGATTCACCAGTTTGATCGCCGGAGATTCTTAACCAGTTAAGACTTTACCAGGCTCCGACCTAACCAGTGATTTCACGAAATAGCTCATCCATTTTCCCCTATAAATTCATTTGTTATCAAAGCGAACCAAAAAAGGAGGTAACAAATTCAGATGGTGCCCCATCTGTGGTCCCCCCCCCTCAGTTTCAGACATTGTCTCCAAAGCCCCAGGCAAGGCGGGACCACTGACTACCCTCCCCCTATAAAGAGGAGAATTGTTAGCAAGAAGAGTCTCTCTCGATTCACCAGTTTGATCGCCGGAGATTCTTAACCAGTTAAGACTTTACCAGGCTCCGACCTAACCAGTGATTTCACGAAATAGCTCATCCATTTTCCCCTATAAATTCATTTGTTATCAAAGCGAACCAAAAAAGGAGGTAACACTCATATTGAGATTTAGGTGGTATACGCTGTTTCTGATATATGCACAGGCTAGCAATGAAACTTTGATTTCCAAAATTTGACTACTCCAACATTGGCATAATCCATATATCTTTGAGCTGTAACTATCATGGAATCAGAACTTCCCCTTCATTTACTTGTATCCATGTGGGGAAGAAAAAAAGTAGGTACATAACTTCAAAATTTCTTCTTGTTGAAGCATATGGCTCATACTGAAAGCGGCCAGATGCCGGAGGACCTATGGCTCTTTGTTGTTATGGAGCAATCTATCTTCATACATTACACCATTAAGGTAAGTGTTCTTAGTGGCAGCATTCAACCATGTTATTCAAAATAGGCAGATTAAATTGTCAAACTATATGGTGATAACATGTGACCGAAACCATATGGGGGGTTAATTAAATCTGACCGAAACCACATGGCGTAAATTGTCATACATAAAATTCTGTCAATTTTTTTTTCTATTTTTATGTGTAAATTACCCTCCATGTTATTCAAAATAGGTAGATTACCGCCCTTATATTATTTTTATTAGGTGCACTTTATTCCCTCAATGGTGCAATTGTCATTTTAACATATAGTTTCAGAGTTCAAACATAAGGGTATGACATGTGTAACACAAATCATACACGGAGAGAATATTTTGCACATATTTTCGGGTAAACTATCTATTTTCAAACCACATGAGTAAACTGTCTATTTCAAATAACGTTCATGCCAAAAACCAATAAAATGGGTAAAATGTAACATTTTATGTAATATTTGGAATCATATTATCATTTGATACTTGGCAAATATAACAAAAGATTCATATCATAGACAAACTAAATAAATTTAGATACAACTATGGTAGCTCACTTTTTTCCAATGTTTTCTCAATATTTTCTGCCATCCCTTGAAGACTAAACTCCAGATAATTAACCATATCCTCGAAACTCATCCCTTCAACCGGATCAGCCAAGAACGACCATTCGATCAAGCAGCCATGCAGCTCATCCCCACCGTCCATTGGGATTACTTTTATCGTTGACTCATAACCCTTAATTCCCATGTTATTCTCCAAAACTTCATACCGCAAACACCTGGCGATTGGATCAATGGTAACCAACTTCTCATGGCACCACTTCAGAACCCCTCCGCCACCACAACTGGCGGCGCAGTATCGAACAAGGCCAGGCTCGCCGTTCGACCCTTCAATCTTGTAGCATCTGTCGATGGTTGGTACCCATTTGTTGAGGCTGCAGAAATCCTCTACGAATGGCCACACCTCTTCTACGGTGGACTTGCTTAACTTTGCTGTGGATTTGGCTTCCCATTTGGGAGGAATACTTTCTTCTGACATTAAAATTTTGCAGAAACAATAATATTTTCTTGGATGGAGGAATGGGAGAGATGTGTAAGAAAGACTAGCAAACTATTTTCCGTTAATGTATACAGCATAGGGTAATTAATTAGGTATTTAATTCAGTTGACTAACTTAGAGGAGTAAACTTTAGAACGGGACTAGGACTATTATGAAGTTTATAGAAAAAAATTATTAAAATATTAGTTGTCAACATTTCAAATACTTACATTTCATATCAAAAAAATAATAATAAATTTAATATTTTTTCCCTCTAAAATACCGTCCACAAAAATATATTCTTTAAAAATTGTTTTATTTGATTAAAAAAATATTTTTGACTATTTAAAATAATTTATTATTTAAAGTACATTTTTTAATTAATAGTTTCAAGAAATTTTATTTTTAAATCAATTAAAAGATCGTTTTTATAGTAATTAGTTTTATTAGCAATGTTAAGTTAGTCGTTTTTAAATACTATATATAAATAATATCATTTTAAGTATTTTTAAGTTTTCGGAACAATATATTAATATTGGTTATATATTTATATGTGCATATAATCGAACACAAAATTTTATAGTTGGATGCAAATATTAAAATTATATTAGAATTATTTTCTAATTTTGAGACATGAAATTTCAAATAATGGAACTGATGTGATCCAATTCTATGTTCGTAGAGTGGGTGCAATAGAAAATAAATAGGAGACACAACAATGTTTTACGTGAAAAACCTCACAAATGAAAGGGAAAATCATGGATCCTGGTCCAATTTAAACTTCACTATAAACTAAGACAATCTTTCAGTACAATATTTCAGCAAAGGAATAAAGCAAAACAATCAGACTAGTTTTCTTCCAGTTGAGGCAGGGCCGAACAGAGTAACGTTTATGATATTCTCGGTGCTTTTCACCCCAATGTGACTCTAGGTTTGTATTTATAGTGCCAATTTCAGCAGTTAATGTGCATTAATTACGGAACATGATCTGCTCTTGATCGTGGTGTGATTGGCTTCAGACATGTCTGAGAAATCCGCGCACTACCAATACACGCTCATTCCCCCTCTTTTGACTGACAGTTATGTCCGGGCTTCCGCTGTTGTTTGACTAAATGAGCCGAGCATGCATCTCTTCTGCTCGAATACTTCATGCTCGGGTATTTCTTGTTCGACACTTATACATGATTTTACCCGAGGAGATTGATTCATCATATGATATAAAGAGCAATTAAGTTAAAAGCATTCCATTAACAGATATGGGAAAATTATAGATGTCTTTTCAGTAAAAAGAAACTTTGTTACCTCTAGTTTGAACAATAACGGATGAGCCACATGTAGAATAACTGTATTCCATCACCTCTTATAATTTGTAATAGATATAGATAAAATTACAATTATCTCCCGTATAATTTATTCTAATTTCTAATGTAGTGGTAAAGATTTTAAGTTATATTTACCCTTACACACTTACCTATCTATAATATAATTAGGAGAGAAAAATATTATATAGTTTTAAACATTTTTCGTGATTTATGTAATATGGTCAAATTGTATAATAACTATTTTTGTCAGGTTTGTCTCGTCCACTCTTATTATTGTTATTATTATTATTATTATTATTTAATAATACTAGCAACAAAGCGCATGCATTGTATTTACGTAATATGTTGACTTTCAATATTTATAAAATATATGTACTTCTTTGACATTAGTTCAAAAATTAAGTATCAAATAATTTTATATAATGTGTAAAATCTTTTTTTTTTCAATGTGTACAATCTTTTTACTGTGTAAAATCATCATTGGATTTGGAGGATGTGGGCTGAGATCGAGAGCCGGTGAGTTGGAAATTGCATCGTCGCGGGTGGTGGGCGAAGCGCGAACCCGGCGGACTCAATGTCATCCATCGGAGGATTGGAGTCCGACGAGGACAAAGCGTGGAATAGTTAGTCCACTTTCAGTTTATGGTCTTCATCTTCCCTTTTTATTTCCTTCAGTTATGTAAGGCTTAATCTGAAATGCTCGGTTTAAGGGACTTTGGCGGATTCAGACCGTTTTGACAGTGTTTCAGCTACTGCTATGCGGTTTTCGGTGCTTGGCTTTTCTAGGAAGCCTTTTCATCACCTTCTTACTAGGCGTCTTCTAGTTGGTGTCTTCTGTTGGTTCTTGTATCTCTTGTTGACTTTGATTGTACCGTTAATTCTGGGTTTTGGTTTATTTGTAATCGGTCTCATCTTTTAATCTAATATAAGTTTTATGATAAAAAAAAAAGATTTTTGTAATAAAAAATATTGGCAATATGAAAGTCAACTAAACCAACCTGGAACAAATGGTATTTCAATTAACAATTGCGGTCAGATTAGCATCTTTGAATAAATAAAAGCGCTTGTAATGGTCAATTTTATGTAAGAAGATGAATTTATGGTCTATCACCCCTAATCAAATCTACAGAAATTGGAGACTCCGGCCTTAGTGGGGTGGTAAATGCCGTGTCTTTCTTTAGGACGACTTGAGTTCGTAATGACCCAAAAATCTTTAAAAATCTCTCTGCCACATATATAAAAAAAATTAAATCTACAGACATTGGCCAAAATGGACACTCTTTAATTAAAATTTAGTTTAGTATCTTTTCTTTTCAACATTTTACATAATTTAATGACATCTTTTATAGGGTCATCTACATCTACATATGATGCAGCCATTAACAAAGAATGGATTGGTCCTCCCTCAAAACATAAGGTCTCACCATTGTTTTCAAAAGCAGCCGAATCGACCAATTTAATCGTTTGAACTTATGTCATGCCCGGTCTGCTTGATACTCTAAAACCATCGTGCTAAAAAAACGGTGAGAACCAGTCGATCGGCGAACCACGTAATATTTGTTTTTTGTTTTTTTGTTATTATGGATGCATTTTTTCTCATCCGAAACTTCACGGAAGACCATTTTTTCCTTTGAGCTTTATTCTATTCATTCTTCTTTGTTGTAAATACAAATGCTTATTCGTTATTCTTTTCCCTATATTTAATGTTACTAAATTTTTTAAAAAAGTTGAAGGCCATATTGTTAATACAAAAAAAATTATATATAATTTATTGTTATTGAAGTAATTACAAAATAATTTTTGATTAATAAATTTTAAAGAAAATCCTAATTCGGTCCATTTTGTGTTATTTTACTTAAATCAAAGAGACCAAATCATAGTTAGGATGGACATTTCAACTTTTGTTTGATCATTTCTCTCATTCCAATTCAGCTAGTCTGATTTAAAGGTAAATATATGTTGAGATATTGAATGGCAGCGGTAGGAAAATCCTCCACGCTGCCAAAAAAAAAAAAACATGAGCCCCAGGCTTTTCGATTTCGGTTCGGATTTGACTCATATTTTTTTTTTCGAAATTATTCCAATAAAAAAACTATAATGGGATATATAATTCTCCATATTTAATGATTGAAACTTTGGAGAAAAAATTATTGTCAAGCAAAAGTGAACTTGCTGTGGTTCAAGGAAACGAGTTTAAGAAAACAAAAAAGTGAAACGCAACTTAAATTATAAACTGAAGCCTCCGTTGCAAAATATGGCTACCATCACCAATCATAGGCATTAGCCTTTTCTTATGTTCAAAAAATTAATTGTTCAAAGCTTTATACAAACTTTACTAAGCAACGAATGCAAATCTATCACTGCCTAACCATTGCAGTTCATTGCTTCGTAATTTTGATGCTAATAGTAAAAGCATAGCTAACAACTATTGTGATATCCCCGAAATGATTATTGTGATGTTAATCATTTGAGTTAAATTATGATGATTTGGGTATTAATTCATGGGTTTGGATTAGTATTATTGGGGAGTTTCATTTCAGGGCGCATGTGATATATGTTGAGAATTTGGGGGTTGTGGCTTGTTTATTTGGGGTGTGTGTTGTTTGTTTTGGGTAAAGCATGTTAACGGGAATTGAAGTATTTTATTGAGAAAATGCTATAAATATCATGTGAGGATATTTTTATACATCGTGCTAAATACCGGGACCAAAAAACAAACACATCATACCACCCAACACCCAACCACCCCCCCCCCCCCAACCCATGCCAATCACACTGTGCCCAGGCTGACTTCCCATCCCACTTGGCTCAATCATTTGACCACTCTCAGCCATCCCAAATCTCGACCTTTCTCTCCCAATTCCTCACCAGCACTTGCTAAGCAATAATCTGAGGAGCTTGCCCCATCATCGCCTGGAAAGCCTTCAAAAATCGGAGCAAAGTAGGGTGAGAACCATGCTCTGTTTTTTTTTTAAACTTGTTTGAGTACATGTTTTTAGGTGGTGAGAAAACGGCATGTTAGATTAGGTTTCTTGAAACCTTTGATTTAAATGCTTTTATGGTGTTATTGTGAGGCTCTCTGTATTTTTCCTTGAGCATGTTGCATGTTTTATGTTGAGGATATAAGCATGTAAAGAAGGGTGTTCGGAAATCTGGGTAGGTGTATGCCCTGTTTTTCTGGGAAAATATGGTTAGGGAGTGTTTTTGAGGGGGTGGTATCATGCATGTTAGAAGGGTTTGTGGTGAACCTTCGATTTGAGTTTATGCATGGTAGTTTTGTAAAGCCCTTGGCATGTTTGTTCGAGCATGCTTTATGTTATATGTGATAGTTATTATAGCATGAAATGAAGTACTCAGGAAATCTGGAAATAAAATGTGTTGCCCTGTTTCCGAAAAGATGATCGAGTACTTGTGTAAATGTCGTCGTTTATGCTTATGGGCTTATGTTTGGGGTGTAATTTTGGTATGAATACACTCAGGGCATTGTGTTGTAACTAATAGCATGTTGTTTTGGGCATGTTGTATGTCTTACATGTTGGACTTAAGGGTGTGATTTCAGGTGTTCGAGAATTCTGGGTTGGCATTTCTCGAGCAGAGCATCTCGATCGATCGATATTTCATCTCGATCGATCGAGCGGGGCAGAACCTTGGTTCTAATTTTAGGCCTTCTCGATCGATCGGGAAGAGGGGCCGATCGATCGAGAGACCCAGAATGTTGAAAAATATAATTTGTTATATTTTGTTAAAGTTTTGATATTGGATTGTAATGAGACATCTAATATTGTGTTGTACACTGGTGTAGAGTCTTCACAGGTAGCTACACAGCGCAGGGGATAGAGTCCTGCAACACACCACATTTTGGAAAGGTACGTAAGCGACGTACGGGCATCCCAACGGTAACATGTACTTATGTTTGTCTGTGTGACGCATGATGAATGCAATGTGATGCATTAAGATTATGATACATGTTATTATGCATTGTGTTGCATATTATGCATTGTTGTTGCATATTGTGATGTGGGATAAAGAGGTGTATTCCACGAGTCAGGGCGATCACAGTTAAGGTTTTAATGCTTATGCTTTATCGCTGCACATGTGGAGCGGGTGGGGGGAGGCTCGCTGGCACATGGAGGCGAGGTATACCATACTAAGCGAGGAAGAGATACCGCTAGTATGATGAAGCGTGTATGCGATACCGCTTGTTTGAGATTAAGAACATTAAAATAACTGATGATGACTGACTCAAGAAAAAGAGGAAATGTCATGACATTCATTTGTAAAGCCATACATTCATATAATGTGTTTTATTATGAACTATGGTACAGGGACAACCATTGGGCGTTATAAATGCGGGAAAATACAGGAAGTGCTTGTATTTAGGATTGTGCATTTATGCCTTACTCTCATATTATGTTGAATATGAATTGTTTTATGCTCACGTGTTGGGGGTTGTCTTTGTAGGTGCTTTTGTTGACGAGAACCAGGGTCGGGGTTGATTTGCTGAGCTGTAAGGAGTGCTACAGGATTAGCATGATTAGAGAAATTTTGTATAGCTTCTACTGGGTAGAGTAAGACTATAATGTAGTGCCTTTGTAGGAATTGTGTTATTCCTTTTTGAAATATTTTGGTACTGTAATCTCTAAAGCTCAGGTTAATCAACACGATACGTTACTCTGATATATTCACATGAATGTTTAGTTCTCTAAATTGCACCTTAGTGATTTGATGTGATAACGGGGTCTCACATTTAGTGGTATCAGAGCAGTGGTTAGATAACCAGGGAAGAGTGAAGGGTAGCCTTTAGAGACAAGTTGGCTAGGTATTCATTTGGGCATGCTTATGCATGTGATGCATATGGTTGTATAAGTGTTATACTAACATGCTTTGAATATGATACTCTTGTTATCTAACGACTTATATTATGAACTGCTTTTGGTATTTTGTTAACTCTTGTGTTACAGCATGGCTGAGATTAATCCGGAGAACCCCAATGAGGAGATAGGGGATATGGACAGTAGGAATGCCAGTATTGCTCCGCCGAATCCTCTACCACCACCTGCTGTGGGCGTGGAGCCCAGTGTACAGATGTTACTACTGCCAGGGGAGCTCAGTTTGAAGCAGTTTCTGAGTTTCCATCCGCCCATGTTTGAGGGGATTGAGTCTGGTGAAGTAGCTGAGGAGTGGTTAGAACGTATAGAGCAGATACTTGTGACTGCACCCTGTGCACGCACGGCCTGGCTAAGGTTAGCCGAGTTTCAGATGGCTAAGAAGCCTGCTATGTGGTGGAAGACCACGGTGATGGAGCTGAGAGCTCTAGGTGTGGCAGTTGACTGGACTGTATTCCGGACCCGGTTCCTTAACCGGTATTTCTCTGCAGCTGCCAGACAGTTAAAGGAAGACGAGTTCAATGCCTTGAAGCAGGGTAGCATGTCAGTGTCGGACTATGCTATGCAGTATTCCTCACTGCTGAGGTATGTACCTCATATTGCTGTCAGCAGCCATGCAAAGATGAGGAACTTTCTGAAGGGATTAAGGCCAGAACTATTTGATAGGGTTATCTCCAACAACCCCAGTTCATTTGATGACGCCCTGACACGGGCAGAGTTAGCGGAGATTGCGGTGGACGCGTACAAGGATGTTGTACCCCCTTCTGTACCACCACAGAGGCCTGCTACTGATAGTTTGAGGCCTCGAGGGATCAATTCAAGGCTCGTGGAGCCTCATCATCTTCCAAATTTAGTGGGAAGAAGTCTCAGGGTCAGAACAGAACAATAAGGGACCCACACCGGGGAGCAAGACTTTGGAAGCAAGTGTAACAACTGTGGGGGGATGGCATTTGTCACGGACTGTCCGGGTTGCTATGTCTGTGGCAAGGTGGGCCACTTTGCTCGAGGTTGCCCCAATCGGGCAGGTCAGACAGTCTCAGGGCCGGATAGGCCTATATTTGATGCGGGAGGGCACCACAGAGACGCAGTTTTGCAACCACGACCACAGGGAGGTCAGACGGCAGGACCGCCGCAGGGACAGGTGTATGCGCTGACCAGGGAGCAGGCTGAGGCAGCCCCAGAGGAGGTCATTGCTGGTACGTGCCATTTATTACGTACCCTGCACTTATATTGATAGATACAGGTGCTTCCCATTCTTTTGTATCTACTGCTTTTGTGGAGGGACACCGTTTGTGCTCGTCTCTGTTACCCACGCCTCTTATGGTCTCGACACCCACGGGGAAGCATGTGATTGCGGATCGGCTATTGTCTGATTGCCTCATTTATTTTGAGGGCAATGATCTGAGGGCCGATCTGATTCAGTTAGAGATGGCAGACTTTGACTGTATTATCGGCATTGATGTGTTGAGCAGATACCGAGCTGTGGTAGACTGCCGGCAGAGGATTGTACGTTTTCTGTCTGATCAGGGGTTTCAGTGGACCTTTTATGGGGACGGCTCTCGTCCAAAGATTCCGGTAATATCAGCGATTAAGATGTCGCGGTTATTGGAACGCGGCCACACGGGCTACCTTATCTATGCAGTGGATGCATCATCAGACGAAAGGAAGTAAGAGCTGAGGACATTCTGGTTGTGGCAGAGTTCATTGATGTGTTCCCAGATGAGATTCCGGGATTTCCGCCTGTCAGGGATGTGGAATTTGCTATTGAGCTGCTGCCAGGGACTTCTGCTATATCCCGTGCTCCTTACAGGATGGCACCGGCAGAGCTGAGGGAACTGAAAGTACAGTTACAGGAGCTCCTCGACAAGGGATACGTTCGTCCTAGTGTATCGCCTTGGGGTGCACCAGTCTTGTTCGTGAAAAAGAAGGATGGATCAATGCGTCTGTGCATTGACTATAGGCAATTGAACAAGGTCACAGTGAAGAACAGATATCCACTTCCGAGGATTGATGATCTGTTCGACCAGCTTCAGGGTACAGAGGTGCACTCCAAGATAGACTTGAGGTCAGGCTATCATCAAGTGCGGGTTAGAGCTGGTGATGTCCAAAAGACGGCTTTTAGAACTCGGTATGGGCACTATGAGTTCTTGGTGATGCCATTCGGGGTGACGAATGCCCCTGCTACTTTTATGAGCTTGATGAACAGGGTATTTCAGGAGTACCTCGATCAGTTTGTAATCGTGTTCATTGATGACATCCTGGTCTATTCAAAAATGAGGAGGATCATGCCAATCATCTGAGGATAGTGCTCCAGATCCTCAGGGATCATCAGTTGTACGCCAAACTCAGCAAGTGTGAGTTTTGGCTGAGCAGTGTTGCATTCTTGGGTCATATCATATCACGAGAGGGGATATCAGTAGACCCGAGGAAGATAGAGGCAGTTATGGACTGGTCTGCCCCTACTTCAGTCAGTGAGATTCGAAGTTTTCTTGGTCTGGCTGGCTATTATCGACGTTTCGTCGAGGGTTTCTCGAAGGTCGCCAAGCCACTTACACAGCTGACTCAGAAGGGAGTCCCATTCTGTTGGACAGAGGCTTGTGAGCAGAGTTTCAGGGAATTAAAGCACAGACTGACTACTGCACCAGTTCTAGTGATTCCCAAGGAGAACAAAGGATTTGTTATTTATACCGACGCATCGCTACATGGATTAGGGTGCGTACTGATGCAGGACAGACATGTAGTGGCTTATGCTTCGAGACAGTTGAAGCCACACGAGACGAGGTATCCAGTCCATGATCTGGAGTTGGCAGCTATATGTTCGCCTTGAAGATATGGCGACACTACTTATACGGTACCTCATTTACCATCTTCACTGATCACAAGAGCCTGAAGTTCTTGTTTACACAGGCTGAGTTGAACATGAGGCAGAGGAGATGGATGGACCTGCTGAAGGATTATGATTGTGAAATCCTATACCATCCGGGGAAAGCAAATCTGACAACCGACCGCCCTTCGGAAAGTGCGGAGCACTGCAGAGGATGCCATGTGTTTTATCAGCTATGTTGGGCTCCTACTGCCATTTGGGATTTGATTATGACGTATCTTCTTCACCAGTACAGGTTTTGACCTTGCTAGCGGAGCCTGTTATTTTTTATCACATCAGAAGGCTCAGGGGACCGATGTAGAGGTTCAGAGATGGATGTTAGTGGTTCATTCAGGTCAGCCATCGAGATTCAGAGTGGCTGAGGACGGTTCTCTGAGACTTGGTGACAGATGGGTGGTTCCAGATGCACCTGAGTTGCGTCAGGGTTTATTACAGCGAGCTCATTGCATAGGATGAGTGTCCACCCAGGAGGGAAGAAGATGTATAAGGATTTACGCAGCCAGTTCTGGTGGAGGCGTATGAAACAAGATGTCACCTCATTTGTCAAGCGCTGTTTGATTTGTCAGCAGGTGAAGGCGAGAGGCAGAGGCCTGGAGGTGAACTAAGGAGTTTGGAGATACCCGAGTGGAAGTGGCAGCACGTGTCTATGGATTTCGTGACCCCACTTCCCGAGGACTGTTT